>CM061920.1:285409886-285684120 GCA_031002005.1 Vandiemenella viatica
CAAGTAGAACAAAGATATCATTTGAAACCTTGGGCACAATGATCAAAGGAGTTAAGGCCTTAATCATATTAGACAGCAACCATAAAAGAACTATAAATAAACATAAAAGAACTGATACGTTTTAATTTAAATTAATTGTTATGGAAAGCATGCTCTGGTAGTGTAACGATAGCATTGCACACCCAAATAGATGAGGAGCGCATCATCTATAAGAAACAAGGAATATCGCTGAAAGGCGAAGTAGAGAGGAAGACACTGGTTGGCCAGGACAGTCACGTGAGGAAAAGAAGTGCCGTGATTAGCCGAGAAATGAGAAGTGCAGATAGACTAGTGGAGGTGGGGGAGTAGAACATGTGCTTGGGAGTTAGTTAGCCGGTTGGGCGAAATGTTCGTCTAGTACAAGTATTCGGTTATGTGAGGTCCATATTCTAGACTACACTGAATAGGAACATTAAACATGTGTGCTGAAGCAACTGTAGTTTGATGTGCTAATCTGCAATCTTGATTATTGAGGACAGTCCGATACGACAATGATGTCTGGTGCCGACATTCTATGTATTGTGATTCAATAAACTGTGCAATAAATGCAGTTCTTGAGTTTTAATTTAATTTAATTTAATTTAATTGCAATGGAGCACAGGCTCCGGTGGCAATTTCCCTACACAGCTATCTTCCCCCTATCCTGCACCCACCTACATTTGCCCTCTACAAATTTTTTCTTTAAATTCCTTCAAAGTTTTCGGTAAATTATTCATCGTTTCTCTTGGTAACTCATTCCAATCCCTGACACCCTTACCTAAAAAAGAGAATCTTCCTACACCCTTGTGCCTGAAATCGAGTGCCAGCTTGTGGTCATGGTCATCTTTTCCCTTCCATGCACTACTTTTCATACCTACTGCAATATCTTTCCATGCCTCATCACCAGTATATGCCCTGTACACTCCCATGACCCTCCTCATCCTCCTCCTGTCTTGCAATGAATCCCATTCCAGCTCCTTTATCATATCCGTCACTGATTGCATTCTGCGATAATTTCCAGAAACAAATCTAGCAGCCCTTCTTTGCACCCTCTCCAACTCCTGTATTTGATACGTAAAATGAGGGTCCCATACTACACTACCATATTCGAGCAATGGTCTGACCAAAGTTTTGTAACCCAATTCCTTGACTTCTCTCGTACATCCCCTCATAACTCTCTCCAACAAGTGCAGAACTCTGAAACCTTTTCCTACCACCTGTCCTATGTGTCCTGCCCAGTTAAGTTTGTTATCAAAAGTAATTCCAAGATATTTGCATTTCAAGTCTTCAGCAAGCAATTCTTTCCCCACCTTATATTCATAATTAACCTTTTGTTTTTTATTTGTGTATCTAATAAGCTGACTCTTCTTTGCATTTATCTTCATTCCATGTTTACTAACCCAATTAGATATCCTGTCCAGATCACCCTGCAACTGTTTACAATCCTCTATCGTTTTGATTCTTTTATACAGCATTATGTCATCTGCAAACAATCTAATTTCAGATAGTAAACAGGCAACACAATTATTCATTAGAATAATGAATAGCAATGGTCCCAATACGCTACCCTGTGGCACACCCATTTTTACTTCCACTTCTTTTGATACTACATTTCCTACCCAAACTTTCTGTTTTCTACCTTTTAAAAATTCTTCTACCCAGCAAATCACTTTCTTATCCACTCCAATGGTTTTTACCTTATTTACTACCATTTTATGGCTTACTCTGTCAAACGCCTTAGACAGATCTAGTGCTACACTATCAATTTGGCCTCCCTTGTCCATTTCATCTGAAATATCTTGCATATATCCCACCAACTGAGATTCGCATGAATATCCTTGCCTGAAACCATGTTGCCTGCTTGAAAACCAATTACGTTCCTCACATATATTTCTGATGTGGTTGCATATCAATCTTTCCATTAATTTACCTACCACTGATGTCAAACTGATTGGCCTGTAATTCTCAACTCTATTTCTCACCCCTCCCTTATGTACCGGTACTACTATTGCACTTTTCCAGTCCTGTGGTAAGCAGCAAGTGTCTAGACTCAATTTAAATAATATTTCAAGATAAGGTACAATGTCACATCCGGCTATCTTTAAGATATCTGTAGTAATATTATCTTCACCAGCCCCTTTATGTTTTTTCAGCTTTCTTATTTCCTTCATGATTTCCTCAGGATGGATATCAAATTTTTTACTATCGTCATTTCTAATTGTGTTGTTAAGCTCGTTCTCCGAATTAGACCCTCCTGTTTCTGATTCATTTTCCCTAATGCTTTCTCTGAACCAGTTACTTAAAATCTCTGCCTTTTTCAAATCGTCAGTAACTTCTTCTCCATCCTTATCTATAAGTGTCTCTACATCCTCCCTTCCCCTCAGTTTCCTGATATAGCCATAGAAATTTCTAGATGCATCAGTCAATGGTCCCCCTGCACTGACAATACTCTTCATAAACCCATCTTTGGCCATTTTCTTTGCTGTTATTAAGTCCTTGTTTAGTTGTTTTAAATATTCCCTACTACCCTGCTGTCTCTTAACTCTGTTATGTTCTTTTCTTACCAACCTCTTTAACCTCCTCACTTCCCTATTATAGTACATAGGATCTCTACTTCTCTTTATTTTTTGCTTTGGAATAAATTTTTCTTCCCCCTTTCTTATTATCTCCTTGAACTCTTTCCACCTTGACTCTACTGTACCTGAGCCTTCCTTCCATTTGCTGAATTGTTCTCTGAAATATCTCCTCAAATTTGAAACCTGTGCCTTTTTATAATTGTACCTATTTCCCCCTTCAATTTTGGCTGCTGGTTTACTGAATCCTCTAATATCCATCAGAACTGCTTCATGATCACTTATTCCTTCAGTTACTTGATACCTCAAAAGGTTTTCATCGGGCTTAATTAGAAATATATCCAAAATATTTTGTCCCCTAGTGTTTTGCTCAACCACTTGTGTAAATCCTCCTTCCCTTATTAAGATATTTGCAAATCTTTGTTCCCTTGTGTTATTTATCTTATTCCCTTCCCAGTTTACACCTGGTAAATTTAAATCTCCGCCGATGATGATCATTCTATTCTCACCTCTGAAATCTGAGTATGAATTTAATTTCTCCCCAAGAGCCTCATCCTCTTCTGTCATTCTTCCACTGCGGTAAACAGCCAACACTCTGATTTTTTCATTTTTACTACCCCAGAAATCTACCCCAAGTAACTCATGGTCTTGATCTATGAATACCAGTGAACTATGGTAGTTTTTGCTAACTAGTATGAAGACTCCTCCACCAATTGCTCCTCGATCTCTGCGGTACACTCTGTAACCATCAGGAAAAACCTCACTGTCTAGTACTTCTTCTTTTAACCAACTCTCTACCCCAATTATTATTTGTGGTTCATGCATCTCTATTAAGTTTGCAAATTCGATTACTTTGTTCATTATACTTCTACAGTTTACCATTAACACCCTTACTATTGGCTTTACATTTTCAGAATTTATCTCCTCTTTCCCACTTTTAACGCAGTCAGTTATTGTTTCAGCCATTTCATCTATTTCTTTAATATCTGTGACTTTGGCACTTGAGTGTTATTAATCACCACAAAGCAATCAATTTAATCATAATATGAATACAAGGTATATATAATGATAACAGTGGCAATATTACTAGACCTCTACACACCCTCTTCTTCTTCTTCTTCTTCTTAACATTTGCCCTCATATGCAACAATAATTGGAATAAATGAAGTATGACAAGTTTTAAGGAAAAGATGAGTTAAGAGTAATTACAGACAAATGATATGATGAAGAGGAGGAACATTTTCTATACACTTTAGGGGATTGTGAGTACTTCCAGGAGAATTAAGAAAATTAATAATAGTTATGCAACAATGTGAGATGGCTTTGAAGAGTTATGGCCGAAGTTAAATATGAGGTTTTGGAAAAAACCAAAAGGGATTCACCGATTCAGCAATAGTCTGATTAAGGTTTTGTAACCCAATTTCCTCACTTCTCTGGAACATTTCCTCATCACCCTTTTCTGTAAGTGAAGGAATTTGTAAGGTTTTACTACCACCTGCCTAGTTCATTATCAAATTTTATACCAAGATACACTTAAAACCTTCAGTTTTTCAATCTGCAACAAGCAATTCTGTCCCCACTTTATAGTCAGTTTTTTTTTTTTTTAGTTTTATTAATGTAGCTGACTCTTCTCGGCATTTATCATCATCCCACATTGACCTATCAAATTAGATATTCTCTCTAGGTCACACTGCAGCTATTCACAGTCTTCTCCTATTTTTATCCCATTATATACCATTATGTCATCTACAAACAACCTATCTTCTGATTGAAAACCATTAACGCAATCGTTCTTCAAAATAATGAATAGCAATGGTTCCAATAGATTACCTTGTGACGCTCCCTTATTCACTTCTGCTCTTTTGATACTCCATTTCCTACTCTAATGCTTTGCTTTCTACATTTTAAGAATTCCTCAACCCAGCAAGTAACTTGTTCATCCACTCCAATAATTTTCACCTTATTTAGTACCATTTTATGGCTAACTCTGTCAAATGCCCTTGAAAGATCTGGTGTTATACTATCAACAGGGACTTATCACTTCCCAGGCCCAGAATGCCTTTATTAAATAAAGTGCGTGACAAACTAGGTTTATGGTTTGTGTTTAAGTGTTAAATGGTTAAGAATGGCGCTTGTCCTGCTACATTTAAAGCAGACACATTATTAACAACCGACTATAACATAGATCTTCATTATTATTATTAACACAAGTAATCCTTTAAAACTTTCAACTAAGTAACAAGGACATGGCTTCAAGATCGATTCAATTAACAACAAAGGGATTCCTAGTCAAGTAACCAATAATAACTGTGTATCATCAAGAAAATGAATGCCATTATACAGCAATCTACATTGCTAGTATCACACGTGTGTTTCTAAGACCATTATATTGTTCTTCAAGCAATAATATTCTTAAGACCCATTTGAACTTGTGTCTTCTGGATCTTGAAGTATGACTTGGGCATTAATAAAAATCAACTTTTCAGAAAGTTAGTATTGTATTCAAGTATTGGCTTACCAGTGACTTAAACAATGATCAAAAGTAAATTCACAACAGTAACTCTCATTAGACATCGCCTATTTTTGATCTATTGAATTAACCATTTTTTTAAAACCTTTTTCCCAAAAGTTCAGATGGTGGTTACCATGTCAGTTATTGAGCTTGTCTACTAGTATAACACGTTAGATGTAGCGGCATGACGCCAATCTATGACGTTGTAAAAGTGAAGAAGATGCCATTACAATGAAGCAAATTTCAATAGGGCGGTACCAGTTTCCGGCTGGTGGAGAATATCATCTTCCACCCATTAAAACTAATATTACGTTGGAATCACGTAAGTTCTTAAGATATATTGTTAATTTACTTTAGTTTTACTGATGCCTTATTTCAGTCGCATGTAACTGTCAGCTATTCAAAGGTGTTAGTATAATTCTGAATAACGAATATCAAAAATTAAGATTGAAGAACTCTTATAGATTTTTGATTTAGTTTATTTCACGATGCAATGTTACCACTAGAATATGAAATAGTACAGGTATTAATATGCGTGTGATTGAAGTATTGTTTCTCTGGCGGCAAGTTTTTTACGTGTTTAAGTTGAAATACAACCTGGAACAGGATAGCAACGAAAACATTTTGTTACAGGGCAAGGCACTAGGAATTGCATTGAGCTTTATTTTATAACAGTTCTATGTATTTAAGTAATTGCTAAGAAATGTAATGCTACTAATTATGCTATTAATTATCAGTGTCTTTTTTCATTGAAATCATTACTTGGTTTGAACGAAAGACGTTTCAAATTGATCACGATCTATGCAGCCTAAAGCACAATTAAACTAATATTACGTGGCATAACGTAAGCTGTTAATATTTATTTTTAGCATTAATGGTTTTCAAGGGGGTTATTATTTCAGCTGGATGTAGCTGTGTCAGCAGTTAAAACATCGATCTTCATCATAGACAATAACAAAGATGTAAAAATCGGTGAAGATTTTGGATAAAGTTTGTTTCGTGATGCATGACGACATTGACATGCGATACAGGGAATGTATTATTTTGCGTGTAATTGAAGCTTTGATTTTCTAGCGGTAAAATGGGCGGAGAATGTGGTTAGGCTGAAACGCAACCTGGATCAAGTTGACAACTGAAACTTTTTGCTACATAAACAAGGACGAGAAATTACAGCACACCGAGTTCTATTTTGTAAAAATTTTATTTAGGTAAGCAACTAAAAAGAAATTAACTGTCATAACACATCATTAAACCCGTCATTTTTGACGGGCTTTGTGGTTAGTATATTTACTAGAAGTTAACGAAATATCAGTTTTACAGTACTTTGCATTATAGCCATCAACCCCTTTTTTCAATCAAATCAAATTTAATGACTAATTGTTACAGAACTTACTATTGCACCTAACAATCTGCAAGTACCATTACAGTTACAAGTCAATTCATTGCACGACTAATTAATATCATGTAACATTATATCATTACAAACTCTCCTCAACCTGTCTAATGAAACTATACAATACCCAAAACCTTATGCAACAGTTTCAACATACTTTTACAACTAAAGCTATCCAACAGTATGCACTACCAGTTTGTTCACATATCATGTATCTGAACAATTAACATCTCTCTTTTGCTGCCACTGTTGGCGAAATGTTCTACTAACCCCAGAAATTTGAAGAAGTTTATCCGCAAATCAAGATCAATGCAAATGTCATGAAAGTCCACAAGGAATTCTCACAAATTTCACAGCTATATTATTACAGGTGCTTCAGTATTTTACAATAATTTCATTTTCTACTCAAGTTCATTATCATTTAAATTTTAGACGATTATTTAATCATCATTCAAATTTGAAGATAACAGTGTTGCCAGATCAACACGATTTGAAGTGGAAAGCACTGTAATGGAAAAAAATGTCATTCAATGTATTTTTCATGTGTCATTCACTGCTGGCCAAAGCACAAGAGCCTAACACAGTGCACCAAATGTGACTCAACTATCTGCTGCACTTAGTAGTAGCACTTGGTAATAGATATCACGCAACAGCCTACATACAAAATATCAACCACCATCAATCTTACCTACATTTCCTATTTTCGCATGTTATATAAATTAACTAACTGGCCAGTGATAAGCTAAATTTGAAGGTTGTGAGATATTAAGAATAATCAGTTGTAAACTATTTTTTTTAATAGCTGACTATTGTAGATTTGAGTTCAATAAGGAGACTTATGACTAACTTGTTACTCCAGTAATGAGCTCAAATTACCCCTTCCCCAATTTCATCTTGCAACTGAATATTGGATCAATCCAATCAGACTATAAGTATACACAGTTTAACCTACATCAAGGAAAAATACCAGCCAAGCCTAGCTATTAGAATTGATAAAACAAATACTAAATACTTTCTCCCTGCTTTTAACTGCAAACCTTATCCTTACTTTTTAGTTGTTTTTGTATTTAATTTTTTTTTACACTAAGTAAAAAAGAAGATAAAAGTAATGAGAAGAAGGGTCTATGTTAACACTGTTGAAAGCCAGAGGATACAATAATAATAATAATAAAAGTATATAATATTTTGAGTGAGCCCTTAAATCACACAAAAAGAAATGACACACAGTAAATCTACATATAAATACCTGTGATGAAGCCTATGTTTAGCATGAAAAAATATCATTGATAACTGGTAAAGATCAAGACTGGCAGGTGGAAGAGAAGGGAGTGGGGGTGTCAAGTGAGAAAATGCCTTCTCCAAAAAAGAATTATTATATTATTAGCTGTTGGCCACAACTTGGTTCATGTGGATTGTTAATGTACCAACCTCTTGTGACATTACAAGTAGCTAGCAGCTCTTTAGAGTTCGGAGCAAGTACGAAGGCGGGTCACAGGGGGATGCGCAGTAGCCTGTGGAGCTGTACCACGTGACTCACAGCCAATCGCGTGTCAGTGGCTTTCCTGTGTTCGTTCTGTGCGCGTCGTGCTGTGTTCGTCAAGTTTACAGTTTATTTCACTTATAGTGTTCCGTGTTTAGTGATTATTTTGCCCTCATAGTGTTCATTATGAGTGATGGTAAGGAATCACGCCAAGTGTTGCACAAACAAGCGAGAGGAATAGTGTTCCGTGTGTATCAGTACTTGAAAAGGCAGTCTTCTTCTGAGTCCGCGCCGCCATGTGGTGCGAGTCGCGCCGTTGCCAAGTGCCAGGAGCAGACGGCTGAAGCTTGTGGTGTTGGTTTGAGGACTGTTCAGAGGATAGCCAGCGAAGCTAAAGCGTCAGTTGAAGCCTGCGGCTCAGCTGTTTTCAAATCACCGGGAAAGCATCACAACCGAAAAAAAGAAGTTGGTGATATAGACGATTTTTTCCAAAAACGTTCTGCGGCGGATAATATTCAGTATGTATGCTGAAGGCAAATATCCGACAGCAGAAAAATTAGTTTCGCGTATGAAAGAAGCCGAAAATTTTAGCGGAAGCAAATGGACCATGTTGAGGATACTGAAAGATATGGGATTCAGGTATCAGAAAAAGAATGACGGCAGGAAATTACTAATGGAACGTAGTGATATTGTAGCTGCAAGGACTGTGTTTTTAAGAGCAATGCAGGAAATCAGACAACTTGGAACGTCTAGCATTTATTATGTAGACGAAACTTTCGTAAACCAAAATCATGCAAGGGCTATGTGCTGGAAAATGAGTGGATTAAAAGTTCCCGTTGGCAAGGGTAACAGAATAATAGTGCTTCATGCTGGATCAGCAGAAACTGGCTTTATTCCCCAGAGTAAGCTAATTTTTAAGGCGTCAAAGGCTAAGAATTCTGAAGATTACCATACTGAGATGACATACTGTGTCTTTAAAAGGTGGTTTAAAGAACAATTGTTGCCGTATATCCCTCCATGCTCTGTTATTGTCATGGATAATGCAAGCATCCACTCAGTGCAAGTGAATAAAGCTCCAACTACGAATTCCAAAAAGGCAGACATTATAGCCTGGTTGTCCTCTAACGGAATACCTCATAGTTCGTCACACACCAGAGCAGAATTGCTGCTTCTTGTCAATGCCCACAAGCCTGCTTACAGAGTATACGAGATAGACGAAATTGCAAAGCAGCATGGACACCGTGTTGTTAGATTACCCCCATACCATTGTCATTACAACCCAATTGAGCTGGTATGGGCTCAGGTGAAAGCAAATATTGCGGAAAAGAACAACACATTTAAAATTGCAGATGTTGAGAAACTTACACATGAGGCAATTGACAGCATCCCAACATCTAGATGGGCAGCTTGTGTGAAACACGCAGAAAAATTACAGGATGAAGATTACGACAGAGAAATTGGCAGGGACACGATTATGGAACCTTTCGTCATAAATCTTGCTGAGAGTGAGTCATCTGCATCGGACAGCGAAGACGATGGCGTGCATTTCTTGCTGTAATGATGTAAGTGTTAATTACTGGTACTTATGATTTTATGTGACTTTGTCTGCAGGTGCATAGTTTATGTACACATCTTTGGCTTCGTAATAATGTAGTTTTCTCTGTGAAAGGTATTTCGTTCAATTAAATATATTCTAACACTGTAGCAGGTTGCGAAATGAAAGAAAATATAAGAGGCTACAATGAATACTGACAAAATTGTGTAAGTGTGTGTGTGCTTGTGTGTGTGTACATGTGCTTGCGCGACTAAAAGCTCGCGTTCCTGCAATTCGCTGAACCTGCTAGCGCGCTGTAAAGTGACAGAAGCAAATTGGCAGCGTCACAACACATCTCCCCTCTCTCTCTGCGCAGAACGCGATGCCCACCCGCCTTGGTACGTGCTCCAAACTCTAGTACCTACTGAGCAAAGCATAACATTGACAGTTTGAATAGTTATCATGTTAACTTCTATAGGCACTGTGGTTAGCAGAATGAATGTTGTATTGCAAGAGAGGGTTCTTGGAGTTAAAATGAAGTAACAGAGAGCAAGTAAGTCCGAGTGTGTCAGTTCAAGCTGGATACAGTTTTCCCCACACTGGTTGGATCATTGCCACAGTAGAGTGAGGGTTTTTTTTTTTTTTTTTTTTTTTTTTTTTTTTTTTTTTGTCAAGAAGTCAGATTCAGCTGACCACATAAATGCAGGCAGCAATTGTTGGTGCACAGTAACTGATAGTGACTTTACACTCATAAATGTCCATGCTTGGAAGAACATAATGATTATTGGTAACAACTGGTGAAAATATTGGATGAGAGAACTAATTTAAATTTACTAACTACTTGTAAAAATTTATAATTCTTCAAATTGCTATCATTATTTTTTTAAAGTATGGTACAGGAACACTTTTTGGCCAGTGACCACATTTTCCATGGGACTGTGAGCAACAAAAACGTCATTACACAACGCTTTTTGAGTATTTTCTGTTACAGTCAATTCCCAGATCACTCAGAACATTAATTTTTGCATCACAGTTTTAACTTATTCTGATTATTGACCTGGTGATGAGGAATTAAATCAAAGTTTGATGCCACCATATTTAGGCATATTTAAACAATATTATAATCTTACAGTATGAACAGTAAATAAGCAAAGTTTGAACAATGTGTAGTTCTGAAGGTATTTGAGACTATACACTGACTTATTTAAATTATTTACAAAATATTTAGAATGGAGACCCTGAAATTGTCACTAGGCAATGAAAATAATCCTCAACTAAAACAGATGAAGGCAGGATAGCCGGATGAACACAAAAAACATGAACACATTATAAAATATTTCTGTTAAAAAACTTTACCATGTAGAAGACGAGACATATGGCAAGGGGAAAGACGTGAACACATCCAGACCTACAACATGTACGAACCAAAGAAGGAACAAGAGAGAACTGCACCAATAGGGGAGAGAAAGTTGACCATCTATAACTGTAATAAAGAATAATCTCTGTGATGACCAGTCAAGGTAAGATAAAAAATTATTATGTAATTTCTATATGTTATAAGAGAGAAAAATAAATAAATATGTAAAATTAGAAAGATAAAACAAATATATTCAATAATAATATATGCAAACTGACTGACTAAATGTGTAATAATGTTGGTGACGGGTTTACTGATGAGGTTTTAGGTGTCTAGGAGGCGTCGATAGCGTATCTCCTATCCATAGACTATTGGTGTCGAGGAAATTCAGAACACTATCTTTTCGGAACTCCATAGATGGGAACTGGCCTATCAACACATCCCAGACACCAGACATGCCCCTGGCCTCAACTTGTACTAAGATCCCAACAGTAAAACCATCACTAACATTGTTGCAAATTTACAGTCTGTAGCAGGCCAAAGTTTGCCATTGCAAAGTTAAGATACACTGGATGAATGGTAGGCGGACACATCAGATGAACAGCTCAAAAGTAGAAAGTCAGGGATTGGCAGAGCTGGTTCAGGTGACTTAGGCTAGAGAGCTCATAGGCTGTCTCAGTATGGTTATGGACTCTGGTGTTAGTACTTGAAGTGTCAAATTGTGTTCTCATATTGTACATGAATAGAAATATGATTGAAGTAAGAAGTGTTAAATAGAAGTGAGTGAATAAAGTGATCATTCTTGGCATCAAGATTATCAAGCACCAGTTGGTTACATACTTGGCCAAGTGCTAACATATACGGTGAATGGTTCCATTGTTAGAACAGTGGACAACGAATTCAATGGTGAGAAGCAAAGGATAGGTTTATGAAGAATTTTATTGGTGCAGGAGAACCACTGAACAGTGTATCTAAAAATTTCTGTGGCTATATTAGGAAACTGAGGGACTGAAAATAAGATAGGATATGGAAAAATAAATAGATACCCGTCACTTACCACAGATGAAGGCAGGAGGGCGAGACGAACACATAAAAACACAAAAAACATAAACAAATTGCACAATATTTTGACATGAGTCTTAATCATGTGAGAGGCAAGACATATTATGGCAGGGGGAAAGATGTGGTCACATCCCAACCCGCCACTGAGGGACTGTTACGGATAAGAACAGACTTGATGTTACTGAGGAATTTAAAATTGCAGAAATATCGAGTGACTGGTTTAGTGAGACAACTAGGGACTATCATCCTGTGATGGGAGGGAGTGAATCAGAGGAGTCTCTCCCTAAAATTAGAAATGAGGAAACTATAAAATTTGAAATAGATTTTCAGGAAATTATTAATAAACTCAGAAAGCTAAAAACAGTTGTATTAAAGATTGTCGGATACGAATATTGTACCTTATGGAACGTCCATAAGCCACGTAGCTTCATTTTACCCTCCTGTGAACCCCCTGTAACCCCCACGTAGCCAGACGTGGCTTTTGCCTCTACCCCTCCCCCCCCCCCCCCACTTCTCACGTAGCACATAGCTTTTTCTTCTATTGATTCCAGAAGACATTTTGTATTGTTTTATCTTGTGAGACTATCGTAAATTACATACGGAGATAGATAAATGATGGAAATAAATATTCACAAGCTGTTGTGTGTGCTGTACTTAATTTTAACTGTGACAAATAATATGAATGGAAAACTACTTGATCTGGCTCGGTAACACCCCATCCACCCTCCCCGAACTTAGCCCGAGTTGCTTTCCAGCCAACCCCCCTCCCAGACTGAGTTACGCCCTCCCCTTCCCAAACTGAGTTACGTAGTTTATGGATACTCCCTTACCATTAAAATTAATTTAAAATGAGTCTGGAGTCTTCCTGCTTACCAGAGGATTGGAAAAGAGCAATAATAGTACCGATTCATAAAGCAGGGTTTACAAATAGGGTTGAAAATTAAAGGCCAATTAGTTTGACATCAGTGATAGGCCAAATGATGGAGAGATTGTTATGCAACTATATCAGAAATGTCTGAGAGGAAAGAAACTGGTTTGAGGATCAACAACATGGCTTTAGGCAAGGATATTCGTGTTAATCTCAGATGGTGAGCCATATGCAGACATTTCAGATGAACTGGACAAAGGAGGCCAAGTTGATAGTGTGGTATTAGATCTTTCTAAGGCATTTGACAGAGTCAGCCATAAAATGGTTTTAAATAAACTTATATCTATTGGATCTTACTTGCTAGGAAGAAGAATTCTTAGATCCAGAAAGCAAAGTGTTAGAGTAGGAAATACATTAACAAAAGAGGTGGAAGTAAATATGGGAGTGCCACAGTGTAGTGTATTGGGACCGTTGCTGTCCATTATTCTAGGGAACGATTGTGTTTACAGTATACAGTCAGGAATTAGGTTTTTTGCAGATGAAATAATGGTATACAATAGGATCAAAACAAGCAAAGACTGAACAGCTGCAAGGTTACCTAGATAGAATATCTAAATGGCTAGGTCAGCATGGAATGAAGATAAATGCCAAGAAGTCGGCTTATTAGGTACAATGATAAAAAAACTAAAGGTTAATTATGAGAATTGCTTGTTGAAGGCTTAAGTGCAAATATCTTGGCATAATGTTTGATACCAAATTCAACTGGGCAGAGCACATTGGGCAGCTGGTAGGAAAAGGTTACCAAAATCCTTCATTTACTGGAGAGGGTAATGAGAGGATGTACTGGAGAAGTTAAGGAATTGGGTTATACAAAACTTTGGTCAAACCATTAGTTGAATATAATGGTGTAGTTTGGGACCTACATTTTGATTATCACATACAGGAGTTGGAGGGTGTGCAAAGAAGAGCAGGTAGATTTGTTTGTGCAGATTATTGTAGGACCCAGTCACTAACTGATGTGATAAAGCAGTTGGATTTGGAGTCACTGAAGCAAAGGAGAAGGGTAAAAAGAGTGCTGGGAATGTACAGGGCATACATTTGTGATGGGGCTTGGAGGGATATTGGTCAAAGAATAAGGAACAGTGCATGGACGAGGAAAGCAAACCATGACCACAAGCTGGTGCTCAATTTCATGCATAAGGGAGTGGGAAAATTTTTCTGTTGTTGGTACGGGTGTCAGGGATTGGAACAAGTGAAGTGACGAATAATTTATCAAAAACACTTAAAGAATATAAAATTAAAATTTGCAAATTGGAAAAGTAAATGGAGGAGGAATTTAACAATCCAATTATATAAGAAATTTTAAAATATAATATAAAAAGGGGTGATTAGATGACCATGGGAATGCCCATGGGAGCGTTAACTCCATCCCAATTAAAATTAATAATCTTATATATATATAAAAATAGATGTGTTTTCCCTATATTTCACCTTTCAGCCACCACTACCTAGCACAGATCACTGATGTTTGCGGGTGGAAGTAGCATGGAGTTTCCTGTCGTGCACAACGTTGGCCGAATGCCGATAGCTGTGGGGATGTGGGAGATATAATGATTAAAGTTGGTCAGTGCAGGGCGTTTTCATATTTCGATCAAAAATTTGTATCTCCGTATACTTCTCTTTCCTGCCACAACTACATAACATAGACTTTTGGTGTTTGTGTGTGGTAGTAGAATCGTCATTCCAGTCATGCACTATGGTTGTTAAATGTCGGTAGCTATTGGGATAAGGGAGATATGGGGGTTGAAAGTGGTCGACCTGTGACAATTTCATACTTCTGCCAAAGACAAAAGTGTCATGGTGTATCACTTTTCAGCGAAAACTATAGATCACAGATAACTGGCGTTTGTGTGTAGTAGTAGCACAGAGTCACCTTTCGATCACAACAGCGGCCGAATTTCAGAAACTGTGGTACTGTGGTAGATATGGTGGTTGTTAGTGGCCGACTAAGTATATTTTTGTATTTCGAATGTCTCCGCATAAGTAACTTTTCTGCCACAACTACATAGCATAGAGCATTGGTGTTTGTGTTTGGTAGTAGAATCGTATCTCATGTGGTGCACTATGGTTGATAGATGTCTGTAGCTATGGGGGTGTATGAGAAATGGGGATTGAAAGTGGTCGACCTGTGGCAGTTTCATACTTCTGCCAAAGACAAAAGTGTCATGGTGTATCACTTTTCAGCGAAAACTATAGATCACAGATAACTGGCGTTTGTGTGTAGTAGTAGCACAGAGTCACCTTTCGATCACAACAGCGGCCGAATTTCAGAAACTGTGGTACTGTGGTAGATATGGTGGTTGTAAGTGGCCGACCAAGGATATTTTCGTATTTCGACTGTCTCCGCATGTGTCACTTTTCTGCCACAACTACATAGCATGGAGCATTGGTGTTTGTGTGTGGTAGTAGAATCGTATCTCATGTAGTGCACTATGGTTGTTAGATGTCGGTAGCTATGGGGGTGTGGGAGAAATGGGGGTTGAAATTGGTCGACCTGTGGCAGTTTCATACTTCTGCCAAAGACAAAAGTGTCATGGTGTATCACTTTTCAGCGAAAACTATAGATCACAGATAACTGGCGTTTGTGTGTAGCAGTAGCACAGAGTCACCTTTCGATCACAACAGCGGCCGAAATTCAGAAACTGTGGTACTGTGGTAGATAAGGTGGTTGTAAGTGGCCGACCAAGGATATTTTCGTATTTCGACTGTCTCCGCATATGTCACTTTTCTGCCACAACTACATAGCATAGAGCATTGGTGTTTGTGTTTGGTAGTAGAATCGTATCTCATGTAGTGCACTATGGTTGTTAGATGTCTGTAGCTATGGGGGTGTGGGAGAAATGGGGGTTGAAAGTGGTCGACCTGTGGCAGTTTCATACTTCTGCCAAAGACAAAAGTGTCATGGTGTATCACTTTTCAGCGAAAACTATAGATCACAGATAACTGGCGTTTGTGTGTAGTAGTAGCACAGAGTCACCTTTCGATCACAACAGCGGCCGAATTTCAGAAACTGTGGTACTGTGGTAGATATGGTGGTTGTTAGTGGCCGACCAAGGATATTTTCGTATTTCGAATGTCTCCGCATAAGTAACTTTTCTGCCACAACTACATAGCATAGAGCATTGGTGTTTGTGTTTGGTAGTAGAATCGTATCTCATGTAGTGCACTATGGTTGTTAGATGTCGGTAGCTATGGGGGTGTGGGAGAAATGGGGGTTGAAAGTGGTCGACCTGTGGCAGTTTCATACTTCAGCCAAAGACAAAAGTGTCATGGTGTATCACTTTTCAGCGAAAACTATAGATCACAGATAACTGGCGTTTGTGTGTAGTAGTAGCACAGAGTCACCTTTCCATCACAACAGCGACCGAATTTCAGAAACTGTGGTACTGTGGTAGATATGGTGGTTGTTAGTGGCCGACCAAGTATATTTTCGTATTTCGAATGTCTCCGCATAAGTAACTTTTCTGCCACAACTACATAGCATAGAGCATTGGTGTTTGTGTTTGGTAGTAGAATCGTATCTCATGTAGTGCACTATGGTTGATAGATGTCTGTAGCTATGGGGGTGTGGGAGAAATGGGGATTGAAAGTGGTCGACCTGTGGCAGTTTCATACTTCTGCCAAAGACAAAAGTGTCATGGTGTATCACTTTTCAGCGAAAACTACAGATCATAGGTAACTGGCGTTTGTGTATAGTAGTAGCATATAGTCACCTTTCGATCACAACAGCGGCCGAATTTCAGAAACTGTGGTACTGTGGTAGATAAGGTGGTTGTAAGTGGCCGACTAAGGATATTTTCGTATTTCGAATGTCTCCGCATAAGTAACTTTTCTGCCACAACTACATAGCATAGAGCATTGGTGTTTGTGTTTGGTAGTAGAATCGTATCTCATGTAGTGCACTATGGTTGTTAGATGTTGGTAGCTATGGGGGTGTGGGAGAAATGGGGGTTGAAAGTGGTCGACCTGTGGCAGTTTCATACTTCTGCCAAAGACAAAAGTGTCATGGTGTATCACTCTTCAGCGAAAACTACAGATCATAGGTAACTGGCGTTTGTGTATAGTAGTAGCATATAGTCACCTTTCGATCACAACAGTGGCCGAATTTCAGAAACTGTGGTACTGTGGTAGATATGGTGGTTGTAAGTGGCCGACCAAGAATATTTTCGTATTTCGACGAAAGGCATGTGTCTCCGCAGATTTCACTTTTCTACCACGACTACATAGCATAGAGCATTGGTGTTTATGTGTGGTAGTAGAATCGTGTCTGTTGTCATGCACTATGGTTGTTAGATGTCTGTAGCTATGGGGGTGTGGAAGATATGGGGGATGAAAATGGTCGACCTGCGGCAATTTCATATTTCTGCCAAAGACGCATGTGTCACGGTGTATCACTTTTAAGTGAAAACTATCAATCGCAGATCACTGGCGTTTGTGTGTGGTAGTAACACAGAGTCTCCCATCGATCACAACGTTGGCCGAAATTCGGTAACTGTGGGAGTGTGAGAGATATTTTGTTTGAAATTGGTCGATCATGAATATTTTCGTGTTTCATCCAAAGACTTGTGTGTATCCGTAAATTTTACCTTGCTGCCGGAACTACATAGCGCAGAAGACTGGTACTTGTGTGTGGTAATAGTATCGAGTCTCCCATCGTGCAGTAGGGTGGTTAGATGTCTATAGCTGTCAATATGAATTCTTTACAATCACGAACGAAGTCGTGGGTACCAGCTAGTAGTTATATATTTTTAGTATAAGTAACACCCAACACTCACCAAAGTTGTACAGTGTTTATAACAACATTAGAGAACATAAAAGACAGATACTTTTCAACAAACAAATTGTATTGCCCATCAGCTTCTAGCTTCCACATATAACCACATATCAGGTACATACCAACCATTTCTGCTTGGGTCTTCCATAATAGAGGGAAGAATTAAATTAAAGTTAAGATACTTATTGACTCTAGTCCTACAGTGCTCTAATTAATACTGTTGGTGTTTCAATGTTAAAAACAAACCTACTTTTAGAAGAAAAGGAATGACAACAATGATAAAAAAGAAAATGTATACTTTATTTTACCTCAAAATCTTTATGATCAAGCAGCCACATTGCCTGGGTAATTTTTATGATACTTGGTCTCATGTAGAAAGCAGCAGGAAATTTTATTAGGTAGTTTATAGCACCAGCATACCTAAAAACAATTACAGGTGTAAGTAATTACAAGAGAAAATTAAGAGAGAGAACTGTAGTAAGTGAAAAGCCAAAAACAGATGTAAACAGTATTTGAAACATGCACAACACTTAGAACGGTTAACACATTTAAATTATTATTTTCAGTAACAATGGATCAAAGGAAATACAAGGCAATTTTAATCATTGTTCTCCAGTTCCAGTCTCCCCGGTGCTGGCCACAAACATTTTCCACACCTAACCATGATTAGCTGATGTTTATGAATAATCCTCCAACCCTATGTCTTTCAGATCATCCTTGACTTGGTCTATCCACTTCTTTTTAGGCCTTCCCACATGTCTTTCTTTTATGTCCACATTAAAGAAGGCCTTGTTTTTTTCTTCCTTCGTCATTTGGACATGTCCATACCACCTCAGGTGAAACCACTGTAAGATTTTTTCACACTAATATTTATACCAACCTTCTCCATCACTGATTTAACTCCTTTGCCGTTTCGTGTCCTCTGAAGCATGGTATGCACAAACTTCATTTCAGATGCTTGAAGTCTCTACGGGATAGGGTACATGTTTCTTGTGCATAAGATAGTATGGAGATGTAGAAGGTTTTAAATAGTGTATTTTTGTACTTCTGGGAACTTTGTTGTTCCACAGTAGTGTTCTGATGTGGTTATACAGTGTTGTCTTACATTTACTGGTGTTGTCGACACTCAGAGTACAGTCACAATATTTGAATTGCTCAAAATTTTCGAGTTGTTGATTGAGATAAATATTCATATTAGAAGTTCCTGTATCTGTTGCCATTACCACATCTTCCTCTAGCTGCTATCTTCATTGCTTATTAGTACATAGACTTTGTGCTTTCATACATTTTAATCTTGCTGATTAAGGATACTGGTACCTTTCTAACTTTCTTCGAATTCCCAATTATTTTTTTATTGCTGTCATAGGTCTTTTTTGACACTGATAAATACTACAATACCTTTACCCTTTTCTATATGTTTTCCAAAAAGCATTCTTACCACAAAGATGAAATCTTCACTACTTCTTCCTGTCTAAAACTATGTTGGTCATACTCTAAAAAGATTTACAGGGGCCTTTGTAACCTTTTGTCAATCACCTTTTCAAAGGGATTCCATCCATAGGACAGAAGTGTGATTCCACTATAAATTACACTTTTTTCTGTTACCGTTTTTAAATATTGGTACTCTTACATTCTTATACCAATCTTCTGGGATCTTATTGTTTTTCCAAACCGCAATTAACTCCCTATAGAACCACTGGATCCCAATCACCCCCAGCTGCTTTTATCATGTCTGCGTTAAGCTCATCTTGATCATTTAATTTACCTTACTTTATGGATTTCAAAGAAAGCTCCCACTACAGACGAGGCTATAGTAGGCTCTGCATGCTGTGTGGTTTCTATCTCAGTAAGTCCATTAACATCTGTAGAATCTATAATCATTGCATCACCATTTAACAGTCTACTAAAATATTGTCCCATTTCTTCCCAGATATTTCCTATGATCCTTATTGCTACCCCATGTGTCCTATAATGTTTTCGACTCTTGGTGTCCTCTCCAACTTACAATTGTTTTGTACAACAACTTTTCATTTCTTTTGCATTTTTGAGTTTCGGGGCAAATTCCTCCAACTTCTTTTTCTCATTCTAGTTTGTGCTATCTATATATTTGAGCCAGTGATTTAATGTTTTCTTTATCTTTGTTGGTAGTAACCTTTTGCTTTTCCATGCCTGTTAATCTCACATTATGGCCCTTTTCTTTCAATATGCATTTCTCCACATATAGATAACAAATTGAACTGGAAACAGCATATTCAACAACTTCTTAAAAAACTTAATTCTGCAACATTTTCACTGAGGGTAATATCTAGAATAGCTAATATAGAAGCGAGAAAATTAGTATATTTTGCATATTTTCATTCCCTGCTCACTTATGGCATCTCATTCTGGGGAAACTCGTCACAAGCACAGAGGGTATTTAAATTGCAAAAACGTGCTATAAGAACTATTTGTGGAGCAAGCCCACAGACGTCGTGCAGAAATCTATTTAAAAACCTGGGTGTACTAACAATGCCAGCACAGTATGTATACTCCGTACTATCATTTGTAGTTGAAAATCCTGAACACTTCAATCTTAATGCTGACATACATAGCCACAATACTAGAAATAAATATAATATTCACAAGGATTACAAATCACTATCAATTGTACAGAAAGGGTTAACATTTACTGGAGCTTCCTTATTCAATGTATTACCAACAGAAATTAAATGTTATCTACAAAAACCCAACTACTTTAAGTCCAAACTGAAACAGTTTCTGCTACAGAACCCATTTTACTCTGTGAAAGAATTTTCTTCTTGGAATTTGGTAACTAAGAATGACTGATAAAGTAGTATATATGGTGTATGGAAGGGGAAGGGGACAAAATTATCCACAATTACTAAAATGATATATGGTTTTTCTTTCTATTGAAACTTTTTACAAATGAACTAATTACACTGTTTACAAAATTTCACTCATATATAGTAACTAACATGGGATAGTAGCATGCACTCAAAAACTGCTGTGAAAAATTATCATACTAACAGGTTTTTAAGTAATTGACTGCTTATGAGTTGTTGGTAATATAATTGATATTGCAATAGGTGTGTGTACTGTTCCACATAAATAGCAACTAACATAATATAATATGTAGTCACAAATTACAGTGAAACTTATCATGGTAACTGGTTGGTCTGGTTATTAGATGCTGGTAACAAGTGTATACACTGTTCCATATAATAAGTATTAATTAACTCGGGATTGTATTTGTAGATTACAGGAGATCTTGGTTATACTAATGGGTTGTTGCTAACTTGTTGTCAATATATAATAACATTATCGATTATATAATAATATTGACATTACTAATAAGTGTATGTACTGTTCCACATCCCCGAGATTATTCTCACATGGGATCAAAGTGAATGTATCTATCTATCTATCTATCTATAACCTACTGTAACACAACCACAGATGAAAACTAAACTCTTCATTCACTATGCCACATCTATAACATCCACCTTTCTCCACTGCCAAATTTCTTACATTGGTCTCACCACAAAACAGTTATTCATCAGGATCAAAAAAATCGTTTAAACCCAAAATTGAGATAACATAATTACTGTCTATACCAGCATTCACACTTCTTGTGACCTCAATACACTCAATAACTATTTCATTGTCACGGCCATCAGATAATTATCTTAAATCACATCCCCATCCAATATGCATCAGTGGAAATTAGCCCATCAACACGATCTGGACACCAGACACTCTCGAGGTTTCACTATACCATCATTTAAAACCCACCACCTGCATGTATAGTTTATATACATTCCAGCATTTGCCCAATGTTTCACCCATGTGTGTGGCGTAACGAGTTCTCCCCCCCCCCCCCCCAACATAGGAATTATTATCGTGGAGGAGGGAAAAACCTACAAATCATGTATGAGGTTGTTTCTTTTAGCTACTTTCTTATTTGCGGTGTCCCTTCAGTTATCAGAAAGTTTTGATTTTTGTTCTGAATGTAATATAGAAAAATTAAGAAATTAACTAATAACATGTCCATAAAGCTACTGGAAAATTAGGAATTTTAATAAAAAGAGAGAATAATCTACATCAACGTGACAACTTTTTTATATTAATACTAAGCACAAAAGGTGGTTAAAATTCCACCAGAGATTTGTGATATTGTATACTTGTAACCTTTAACATACAATAAATACCATTATTTAACGGAATATTAATCTTTGATATAATGATTTGATTTACATTTTCATATGTTCTAACTTAGCATCTATCAGAATACTGAGGTAGTTGGGTGTAGCTTTAGAGCACGTCGACTGTGAGGTCATTAACGCCCTAACAATAACCAGCTAAACCTGTGGTTTCAAAATATACTAAATTACTCAATGCATGGTCGACTGTACAGAAAGCCATTAAATAAAATAAATTATAAAAAAAGGAAATGGCTGCAAAGGAGCCGCCAGGACCCAAGACTTCACAATATCTGGATGGCTGTAAAGGGGACAAACAAGTTTACAGAGGAATTAAAAACACTACATGTCTCACCAACTGTATAATGGGCTAGTGAGATAGGAATTATAACAATATGAAAAATAACAACAATGCACATGGACGGGTGGCTGTAAAGGGGCCACCCATCCATCTTAAAACTAGGGGGATCTGCCTAAAATTTTAGGCATTAGTACACAAAATTTTAAAACACTTCCCACGTTACTGGTCTCATTATCTAAAATAAGGGCCAGACCAACATCTGCCCTTAAGTCTAAAAACAGTACACAATCAATTAAAATGTAGTGCACTGTCAGAGGTAAGCTACAAGCATCACATTCCGCTGGGTCCTCCTGGCAGAGAAGAAAGCTATGCACCAAAGGACAGTGCCCTATATAGAAGTGAATAAGGAGAACTTAATCGTTCCTTGCCGCTGGAATGAGCTACTCCACGGCTGAGTGGTCAGTTTGACCAGCCGGAGCTTATTATGCTCTACCTCCAGCCACTGCCTCACATCAAAAACAAATCTTTTCAACACCGAGGCAAGGTCTGACTTTCGGACTGGATGAAATTCAATTCTGACCTTGTTGCAGGCTAATTTGGGAACTTAATCAGGTGCCTCGTTTCCTGATTCCCACATGGCCTGAACCCAGCAGACCACCACCTCCTTTCCTGAGGATTGGAGGGTGTCCTGTATATCCTGGACAAGATGATCTGCTGGGTACATACTTCCTAAAGCCTAAATGCAGCTGAGGGAATCACAGCATATGATGTACTTCATAGCGCTACTTACTTTCATATGCTGGAGTGACTTTAACAGTGTATACACTGCACATGCTATTCAGCTTGAATGTGTAAGTATCTTGAGGGAACACTACGGAGCAACCTACTCCATTAGCCTGGGTGAAATAGTGATGCTGGTTTAAAACACCATTAAAAATTCTGATAAAAGCATTGTCAGCAGTATATAGTTTGTTGTGCCATGACAGGTCTAAAACCATTCTGGGTCTCTTTAAAAGCCAGGGAGATTTACTTCGACCCTGTGGATGAGAAGAGGGCATCTTAAACACATATTCCTTTAAAACAGCCTTTGAACGGTAGCTGAATGATTTGGTTGCTCTTTGGCAGTTGGAGTAAAAACGTACGAAGTTAGGATGAATAACAATGCCGTACATGGGACTGCCAGGAGTTGCAGCATTATGTATATATTGTCGCACCACGAGGAGATGCTGGTGGATTGAAAGCATCCGCTCGCCAGACTAGGCATAAATGCTGGGTATCGGGCTGGTGTGGTGTGGCAAGACGAATTCCTGCATGGTGGACACTATGTAGTATACAGAAACAACTGTCCTGTGCTGAACCATACACAATGTGATCACACGAAGGCTCTATAAATTGTAGCAAGCAGGCACCTACCACAGAGACATTTTAAGACATTAAGGGATTTTAAGGTTCTCGCTTTTACATCTGTCAGATGTTGGAGCCAACTTAATCTACTGTAAAAAATGAGGCCCAGAAACCAAACACTTTCACTAAAACTTAAAATGGTGTTCCTCAAGGTAAGATGAGGCTCTGGTAAAAGACTTCTGCTATCAGTAAAAAAGTACACGCCGAGCTTTCTTGGCTGAGAAACAAAAACCGGTGTGTACTGATCATTCATCCAGCCTGTTTAACACAAGTTGTTGCCACTCCGCGACTCTCAGGATAGTGTGACAGAAAAGAAATATTTTTACAAGAAAATTACATTTTTGATTTCTGAGAGTAGATAGAAATTAATAATATATATACTCTTAGAAAGAAAAAGAAATGAGTTGTAAGTTGCTATGGAGATTAGGAAATGATAGTTACCAGAGTAGACTCGTAGATTGAATGCTCGAGAAAAACATTGCCTAAAAACGAACCTGCATCTTCTGAGAATAACCAATTCCATCGTAATTCCTAGTAGATCCGAAGATATAAAATAAATGATATATTTTGGATCTAAAGAATTGAGTTATTCATAATTATAATTACAATCAAATCAACGGCAAGAGACGCTAAAAGCGTTACATGGCGACGTGTAGATGACTCGGCAGTGAAAAAATTGTATTCACTAAAACAAATAATATACGAAAGAAGGGAGAATATTTCACAGTTTCGACGAAATTACGACTCGCCGTTAGCAGAGTCGCAGAAATCCACAAGTCGACAACGCCGTTAGCAGAGTCCACCAGTTGATAACGCCACGGACGACGAGAGCAACTGATATAATTCTTTTCATCCCTGGCTGTTGGAACATATGTTCGGCGAACATATAGTCGCTGGTAGCGGAAACGACGGCAACCTGTTACATTGTCTTTGACGACGAGTACGCTGCTATCTTTGCAGTAAACATTTGTCTGCGGTCGGCGAGATTTGTTGACAAATTTTTAAGTATATGTTCATTAGGGGTTACCAGTGGAGCATCCTAACGTAAATGACTGTAACCTCACTTTCAAAAAGAAGCTTTGTAGTTAATTTCATGGTTACGAACTTGGAGGTGAATAGAACTTGTTAAATCATTTCCTTTCCTGTTTGTTTGGTATGTTTTAATTATACTGAACACTCGTGTGCCTTATTCAGACGGTACTATTTATCAAATAGTGGGCAACTCTCTTACTAAGATCGTACTTTCTTCTTGTAATCTTCCTGTTGTAATTACGAGAATTACTTATTTATTTTTTTGCAGCAACTTTTATCAGTTTCTAAATATTAATCTAGCTGTCTCTCAGGTTCTTCAACATGGAGAGAGGATTAACTGGTGAATTATCGCCGGTAAAAGAGGTTATCTCACATGCAGAATCCAATGTTCCTACTAACACAATGTCAGATGTAAACCTTCCCACCAACAGCATTATGCTGAATAGTCCGGGTAGGGATTTTTTGAACATGACTCAATTTTCTACATCCACCCCTTGCGAAGATTTTCTGGGGTTTTCTAATCAATCTCAGCCAAATGAAAGGCTTGAACAAACGCCCTGTACCAGCACACAGACCACTAAACCTTCCACAGATGAGCTCCTTGTCCTATTGATTTCAAAAATAGACAGTCAAAATGCACAGATTTTGGAATTAAAAGAGAGTCAAAATGCAAAGATTTTGGAATTACAAAACACCATTGAGGATCAATTAAATAATAAATTATCATTCCAATATCAAGTTATCATACAAGGCATCTCAAAGAGTATTACAGATGTTACAACAAGATGGTCACAAAACATTTCCACCATTGATAACAAAGCCACCACACTTCTTTCAGAATTAAATGCCAGTCCAACTTCACAAATTTTGGATGTTGAAAATACCCTTGGAGATAAAATAGACAGTGGAAAAGAGGTTATTGATAATAGGCAGACAATTTCAATCACATTGCTTGGTCCTGCTAATATTGAGCAACCAACTTCATTGCAACTATCTGATGATCACACTAAGTTTGAGGGAACATTAGGAGATAGTAAACCACTGCATATTACAGTTGATACTAAGGACTCTAGTGTGCCACTACCAGTTAGTACAGAAAACACAACCACATCTTTAGCAACCACTACTAGCTACATACCAGTAAATGATCCTTCTGAATCATCCAACAATGATCTTGTTGAATTATTCCAGGAGATTACCAATAAGTGAAAGGATTATAAAGCAAGTGAAAACCTGGAAGTTTTTGTAGAGGGATGTGAACCACTATTGACCACTATGCCTATTCATGACAGTATAATGGATGTTGGTGAAATACAAAAACCAAACATCAACCCTCTAGTTTCACACATAGGAGTGACAGCGGTAAAACTTACTGATAATGGGTCTAAGGTGAATGTAGTTAAACGCACATTACCACCACATGATGTGCAACAGACGCAGGCCAAATTTACACAGCAGAAACTGCATAGTAAAAAAGAAGCATTGTATAAAGAACCACGAAATAACTTCCTGCGAAGGAAAAAAGTGAGAAAGAAAATGATGATTTATTCACAAACCCACTACTTGAACAGGAAAAAAGTTAAATTCAAAACCACTTTTTACAAAACAAAGGAAGCGAAGCATGTCCAATAGTTTAATGCTATAAAAATAATTTTCAAGGTCCTGGTACCTTTCACTAGTGACTATTTCCTTCAAGTAACATTTTTAATATTTATTGTTAATAACCATTTCTTACAAAACGAAGTAAAATATGTTAAAGATTATTCCCAATATTTCCTCTTGGAGTACTTTTCCGACACAAGGGTATGAAGAATTTAAAACTATAATAATTTTTAGGTCCAGTACCTTTTTCCTTACGGAGTAACTACTTCCAAGTATCTAATCTATTTTTACAAACATACACAAATGTGGTTGAAACGGACGGTAGAAACTGTTATATTCATGGGAAAATAATTAATAATTTTTATTTTTGCCCAAAAAGATTGCCGGTTTTGTTACCTGATCAATAGTTTAAAGAAATGAAACTACTTAGATCAGAAAGGGTTACTTTGACTTAGAAAGATTGTGGTCTATTTCATTTAGCTAAGATGTCATAGTAATGTGATGTTAAACTAGAATTTTGGTCGTTGCTGTATGTATGTATGCTTACATTATGAGATATTTCAAGATACTACCGCGACAGGACTTGAATTTGTGTGATTTTTTGGATATATTTTTTAGTTCATTTAATGATATAATTAGCATTAAGAAGAGAATGTGTTGTGAAATGTGTTGCAAACAATTCTACTAGGTATAAGAGAGATGGGGATGTCAGAAGATTGAGATGCAAGGTTATTTTATAAGTTTACCAAAGTCTTTTAAGCAAAGACATGGTGAACTTGAGGAGGCATGTGACAGAACAGAAATATTTTTACAAGAAAATTACATTTTTGATTACTGAGTGTAGATAGAAATTAATAATATATATACTCTTAGAAAGAAAAAGAAATGAGTTGTAAGTTGCTATGGAGATTAGGACTTGTGAAATGTTAGTTATCAGAGTAGACACATAGATTGAATGCTCGAGAAAAACATTGCCTAAAAACGAACCTGCATCTTCTGAGAATAACCAATTCCATTGTAATTCCTAGTAGATCTGAAGATATAAAATAAACGATATATTTTGGATCTAAATAATTGAGTTATTCATAATTATAATTACAAACAAATCAACGGCAAGAGACACTAAAAGTGTTACATTAGATGAAGTGAAAAAAATTAAAAAGTCTTCAATCTATAAGGAGTACCGGATTACCGCTGAAATGCTATTAATCGCAATAGCAAAAACAATCACACTTAAAACTGATTCTTGAGGAACACTGTTTTCCTGGATAAAAAGTTCTGAAGCTTCACTACCAAATCGGTACCAGAAGCAACGCCGTGATAAAAATAATTTTAAAAAAAGAAACGGAGGATTTCCCCTGAAACCCCATCGATATAATTATTTAAAAAAAAAAAATATGCCACCAGTAGTATTGTATGCCTTTTCTACGACAAAAAATACACCCACAAGGTGTTGGCTGCGGATGAATGTGTCCTGTATTATCTCTTTGATTACGATCAGAATATCCGTGGTGAAATGGAACTTCCTAAATCCACACTGAAAATGGCTCAGCAGTTTACAGGACTCAAGACACTAGATGAGGCAGTGGTTCACTATCCACTCTAGTGTCTTCCCGACACAGCTCGTTAAGGTGATGCTACGATAGATACCTAGCAATAATTTGTCGTTTCCAAATTTTGAAATAGGGACCATCGTTGCTTCTTTCCACGAGTCAGGGAAGAGTCCTCTGGTCCAAATATCATTAAAAATTCGCAGGAGGTACTCTTTAGCATCTGTGCTTAGATGTCTCAGCATCTGGTACTGGATCAGGTCAGGCCCTGAAGCAGTGTCTTTGGAGGTATTCAGTGCCAACTCCAGCTCCCATGATTAATGTGTGTTATTGTATGCCTGTAAATATGACGAGTCAAAGCTAAAGATTTGACTTTCGGCAGAAATTCTTTGTTTCTGGACCTGATGGTCCAATACGACAGACGAAGTGATGGCAGCGAAGTACTCTGCCATCAGCTGCGCTATGCTTCACTTGCCAGTGACTTCACGCCCCTGATCCAATAATCCAGATACTGTTGGTCAGGAGTACTTCCCAGGTATATGGCAGATAGACTCCCATACCTTAGACGACATTGTGGAATGGTTAACTGGGCTCACTAAGTTCTGCCATGACCTTTTTTCTCTGCTTGATCACATGACACGCCTTAGCTCTAGCAATTCAGAATGCTCTGAAATAGTCAGGTATTGGGTGCAAGACCAGTCTTGGATATTGGACGACATTCGTCATTCCACCAAGGAACCTGCGGTCTGCACAGCACTCCAGAGCTGCTAGGCATGGAAATATCAGGCTCCTGGTGAATCACTTCTGTGAAATGTTTTGCCTTCTCACTAGTGTGCTGGCGCTATTCAAGAATGACTGAATGGCTGTAGAGCTGCCAATCAGGGCTGCTGATATTCCATTTTCGTAGTGTAATTTTTCCCCCAAGTTCAAATTCTACGTGCAACCATATTGGGAAGAGGTTGCTTCATGAAGGTCACAATCCATCTCGCAATGGACGGAATCCACAATTGAAAGAGAGCAAAGGGAAAGATCAATGGCAGAGGATGTATTGGTAGCAATAGTGAAGTGCATTATTTGGCCAGTATTACGCATTTAAAGCATCTCTTGTTCCAATAAATACACAAATTTCCTGAACCTTAGGGCAATTGGTGGTCGACCCCCACAATGCACTGTGCACGTTAAAGTCTCCCAACAGGAGAAAAGCTGAGAATTTTGCCGTTAGAGGTGAGAGCAACCGGTTCTGAGTGGACAGTGTTTTGTACAAACACAGCAACTCCTCCCTTCACTCGATCACCCTCGGTATCATAATTTCAGTAAACATCATATCCTCTTAGCTCACATTGTTGTGTTGGTCTGAAATGTGACTCTTGGAGAGAGAAACAAAGGATCAGACCATGCTAAGAGTTGTAAATCCTCTTTGTGAGCCAGAGTTATCCGGAGTATGGGAGTCATTCTACCTGTTTAGTTTCACCCATCCTGGTTCTGGTGGGTCTTCAGTCACTGTCTGCTGAGGAACGGGACCAGTCTCGTCCACCAGTATTTCAGTTTCTTCTGACTCGACATCTCCGACTCAGTAAATGACTCAAATACCTGCCTGTTCTTTTTCTTCCTTGACCTCTTTCCCTTCTCCCTACTGCTAGGTAGTCTGGGAGGGGACAAAGAGGGGGATTTCACAAACTGAGTCGTGCTCGTCTGCCTAAACTTTGGGCTCCTCATCTTCTGGTCGCCTCCATTAACATTGGTAGTAGATGGTGATACTACTGCTGTCCCATCATGTAGTGGTATAGGAGGTGCTGTTATTTTCCCTGTTACTACTGGTGGGTCCTGTTTGACTGCTGCTGGTATGGTCGAAGTCGCAGACATGATGCTACCGATGTCCACGGTCTTATATGTTATGAAATTGGTGGACTTTGCCCCACATTTGCATTGACAAAAGCACATTGTTTTTGTCCTCGTGGCTGCAATGGACATGTGGGTAGCAACACACTCTTTCCTCACTGGAGTTGAAGCCATCTTGGCAAAGCTAATTCAAAAAATTGGAACGACAAGTGACTTGGCCTCCTTCTTTGCTTCTGCATAAGGAATCTGCTCCTTGGTCTTCAACTCCTGCATCTTGCACTCCTCAAGATATTTTGACACTCCCTTCTCCAGGCAGGGCACGATCTGGAGCAGTTGACGCAACCCTGTGGTAGCGTACAACTGACAACCAGCTGATGTGCCTCCTTGCCACACTTACCACAAGCTGGGCTGCCTTTACATGATACCGACGTATGTCTGAACCGCTGACACTGAAAACAGTGCATTGTATCGGGAAAATATGGGCTAATGTTCAGGTTTATGTGACCTTCTTTGATGTTCTTAGGCAGCACTGGAATGTCAAATGTCAGGATGAAGGTGGCAGTCTTTTCAATACTGTCATTTACCCTTTGTGTGATCTGAATTACCTCAATGACTTTCTAATCTTCCCACTCCTTAAAGAGTTCCTCAGTCCCGATATCAATAATATCTTGGCAAACTCACCGAGCTTCTAACAGTTAAGGAGTTGGATAGTTTGCCTACTGGTGGTTGTTTCCAGTGGCAGTGTTATATTCATCGGCTTTTTTTTTTTTTTTACGGAATTCTGGGTCCCTACCAAACCCTCTAAACCCTTTGAAATATAAAATGGTGAAACCTTTTCGAAAGTTCCTTCCAGCTTTTGAATTACTATAAAAGCGTTCGCAAGCAAACAAACTTTTCTGTTAAATTCAGTTTCAGAAATGGGGGAGGGGGGCTGTCAACCGTCAACCACTTCTTAGAACTGGGTATGTTTGTATTAGCCTGCAGCACACCCACATCACAGGTATTTGAGTTGGAGTTTTGTTTATCGGTTTTTTTAATTTTTAGCTAGAATTTTGGTCCCACAAGTAAGGAGGAAAGGTCCGATGGTGCAAACCTCCATTGCAGATCCACTGGGATAAGACAACGGGTATGCAGGTGCCCCTGATATTGAAACCTACTGAGTGATTGCCCTCATCACCCATTCACCTCCTCGGCATGTATCTAACATTGAGGTTGAGGGTTTCTTATATAGAGGTTTGTTCCGTCCTGACGATCCGGGCGATGATGCCAAGATTCCCACTCTACTAGACACACGACATTCAACCATCGTGACCTACGGTGGACGTTGAAGCATGGTAGGAGTTTAAGGTGCGGGTAACTTGTGGCGCTCACAAGTTTCCAGCTCGGGCACAACAGGTTCGCCAAACCTGTATCTTGGCACTTGCGTACCAGGCCCCTGCAGGCAATACTGAAGAAATAAATAACCAAGCTACATAGCCAAAAATAATACTAACAGAATTCAAGGAGTGGAGGATACAATTTGATCTTTGATGCAGTGTGATCTATAGTGCAAATCTGCTCTCATTATAAACAGATTGTCATTCCTTGCTCCATCCTCTGGATGTACAGAGTAAGACAATGCAGATTTTAAGCCAAACAATAAGTTTTCAAATTGTCAAAATCCCATCCAAATTGGTTTGGTAATGTGGTAACAAAGTGATAAAAAGAAACAGAGAGTGGAATGGGGCCAACAGGTCTCAGATTTAGGCCTGGTGGATGCCTAGTGCCCAGCTCCCACCATCTAAGTTTTGAGGAACTGCTACTGGCAGGAAGGAATCTGATAGCACCAATTGTTAAACAAGAATTAAAGTTGTTACTGTTGTGTGTTATGACATGTTCCACGACAGACGGTCAGCATTCATAAGCAGTATATTTTTATAATAATTATAGTTTATAGTGCAATGCTTAACATTTAATGTTGTTTCTATACAACACAGATCACTTTTGTTTTATAACAACGGTTTTTTAACACCTGTTACATTTTATCCTGCAGCACTGCTGCTACCTTAACCACACAGTGCCACTGTAGGCCAGAATGCAGAAACATTGATATTTAAATATTATTTTGAAAACTTCATTCTGACTAGCAGGATAGTATTTTTGCCACTGATTGGTTGCAGTACTCATTTTGTACCACTGTTTTGAATCATGCAGTGTTTGTTGTTAGATGTAATGGTGGCATTTGTTTAAGTGACTTATGATGGTGTAGAAAGTGGAACGGATGTGGAAAGGGAAGATACTATGAAAGATTAGCCAGAGAATTTAATTTTAGAAAGGATCCAACATCAGTGTTAGCAATATACCAAGTAACTGAAAATAATCCTCAAATGCCATAACTGTTTTGTGTGTTAAAAGAGTAGATCAAATCTGCATTTTATTTATTTATTAATTTATTTTTTTGGATGAGTTTTCTTTTCAAGAAGAAGAAAAACCTTGCAAAGGTCAGAATCAGCAGATGACAAACAAATCCTTGACTTGCCTGCCGAATTTATTTATTTTTATTTTACTTATGGCTTTACGCCTCATCGATGTCGAGGTCATTAGAGGCAGTATGGGACTGGGGGACAAGGAATGGGAAGGAATTCGGCCATGGCCTTTTGAAGGAAGCATCCCGGCATTTGCCTGGAGTGATTTGGGGAAACCATGGAAAACCCAAATCTGGAAGTCCGGATGGGGATTCAAACCGCCGTCCTCCCGAATGCGAGTCCAGAGCTTTAACCACTCACCCACCATGCTCGGTGCTGAATTTATAAAGTATAAACAAGAGACATAAAGAAATCCTTCACTACCAGATGAATTTATGAAGGAGTATAAAAAAAAGAAAAGACTCGGCAAAAGGAAACTAAAAATTCCAGGGACTCTGTAATTTCCAACATTATGTGTAATTAAATGAAATTCATGTCTTAAAATTCGAACTGATCTAAATTTAATAAGGAATTCTATATCTATTACTAGTAAGCAAAATATATACTGAATATAACTGCTTAAGTTATTGACTACATACCGATCATCAAGATTGTCAACAATGTCAAGAAAGACATATATGACTATTCGGTGCTTGGTTGTTGTATCAAGAACATCAAGAAGGTATGTCTGAAGCAAAGCCTGGAGAGAAGTAGGTGGGTAACTACCAGACCCACCATCTGCTGCCCACATGTTCTTCAACAGCCCTGTTTTCTCTTTGTCAAGCATCAGATCCACAAAAAGTGATACATCTGCTCCTAATTCCTGACGCCTGAAAGTAAAAAGCTGGATAATACTTCTAAAAATTAAATTCAACCAAGATTAATGTTTTGCAATCAAAATATTGAGCAGGTGCTTGCTTAAGCTTCCATTAACTAAATAGAAAATTCATAAGGCCTGATAGCTCATGAAATCTTTGCTTATTCAGTATTAACTCCCTTTTTGCTCATACCTTGTTAAAATCATTACATTTTTTACAAGCACAAAATTTGTGAACTGACAAAAATAAAATCACAATTATACATTAAAATTCTGTACTTTACTTCCTTGTCTTAAAGATACTAACTAAAATTTTCTTTCTTTTTCTCCATTTTTTTGTTGGAAAAATTAGATTAATCTGCCTTAAAAAATGGAAATGAACAAGCACATACACAACACAATGTTCAGCAAACTTGTAAAAATTTATTCCCAGCACAGTTTCACTGTCTTAAAAACACAATTTCAACCAATGTAGGTAAAAGTAGCTATGTTAGGTATTCTACAGTATCCTGTAGTCAGAACTGCATAGTGATAAACATAATGAGAATGGAAATTTACCTTCCCTCATAATAGTTACGAATGACTGATGCAGGATAGGGTATAAGCTTGTGATAGCTAGGGTCTTCCATCAATATGTCTCCATTTATTATATCTTCATTTGAAAATTCTGGCAACAAACCAGCATTCATAAACCACTGCACCACTTCAAAATAAAGGGATGCCATTTCTAAAGCTCTGCACTGGTTTTCTACACTTTCAGGAACTGTAAAATAAAGAATTGATGTACAGGAATAACAGATTCATTATGAACACAGGATGATTGCCAGTGTAGTTACTTCTAACAGAGAATGTAGACATGAAAGGTGCTTAAGTTATAAAGAAGGGAGGGAATCAAACTTAAAGAAATAGTCTACCTCTTAACATACAATTGCTTTACAAATCCACTATCTAACAAGTTTCCTGTAAGGAACACTACCTGGTTTCAACTATGGTAATACAATTAATCATTACATAACAAGGAATTTCAAATATTTTGGTACAACAAGATCACAAGAAAAGATAACACCCATACAGTTAAGTCTTTTAAAAAGTATGTGATACAAGAAATTAAAGAAATTTTCAAACTTTCATATTCAAAGCTTATGAATTCAGGTAAAATATCTCTCATACAAACCCATCATAATATTTTTTGGAAATTAAAATTTATATGATGCCAAGATGAGATCCTGGCCTCAACTAAGGTAAACCTAAGAGTGTTCTAGTTGCCAGATTAGTACAATTTCCAATAATTTAGTTAATACATGTTAAATAATAAAAGCGTTTATTTTATTTTGGAAATTTTGACACAAATGCAACATTGTAACAATTCTTTTTCCATCCCCACCCGTAAAAACCTATGAAATTATTATACCGAGAGAAAGAAGGTGAAGGTGGGGGACATTGACAACTTAACTTCAAATCACTGTAAATTATTACTGAAAATGGAGACCTGAACAACCGGATGTAACACAGAAGTTGAATACTTCTGCTAAGCAAGTCTAAGCAACAGATTATTTTGGTAAGAGTAAAGCAAACCATGAACGATGTAAATGAATCAGTTTCAGATAGTTCGATAGGTAGTGAAGTGACTAGCATAATAAAGTACAGGGTGAGTCAAAAATGACTTAGGAATGACATAGAAATTTGTTAAGATAACTTACAGAATCAATAGATGTGTCATTTTGTACAAAACAACCTCAAGTTTGATGCACCTAGTGCATCAGTAAACCATTCTGCCACCAGGATCACCAGCAGAGTGCACAGTTAAGATGGCTACTTTCATTGGTGTGGAGCATTCTCGCTGTGTGTTTTGGTTTCACAAAACGAACTCTGCAACAACTGTTCAGCATAAAATTTTGCACCGAATACGCTAAAGAACCTCCAAGTAGGCCTATAATTTACTCTAGGCACAAGAACTTTGTTGAGAATGGTTTTCTCACTGCAACATTATACTAAATCACCAGGTCACCTGCATGCTGATGATTATGTCAAACATTAGGGAGAGCTTTACCTGCAGTCCACAAAAATCAACACAACATGTGTCTTGCGAGACTGGCATTCCACGAAAGATTGTTTGGCGAGAATTTCAAAGACATTTACTCTTGAAACCATTCTGATTCACAATGGCACAGCACATGAGTGATGCAGATAAGGTTGCTTGTGGGGAATTCTGTGCAGAAATGTGGGACCTAATAGAGGACGGCGAGACATTCTTGAACACAATAGTCTTCAACAATGAGTCAAAACTTTATATCAGTTGCGTGGTGAACACCCACAACAGCAGAATATGGGGTGGCGAAAATCCACAAGCAACAATGGAAAATATTTGGTACAGCCCAAAAGTCCAAGTGTTCTGTGCCCTTAGCAAATTGAAAGTGTTTAGCCCTTTCTTCTTCATGGAGAAAACTGTCACTGGTATTGCTGGGTTCCCACTCTTTTAGCAAAAGGAAAATTAAGGCCTTATTAAGGCTTTTTAAGGAAATTTTTCATATTTTTAAGGCTATATTTAACATATATTAAAATGTTATGAAAAACAAATATGCAACCTACAGCAAAGAAAATAAAATATGCATGTTAAGATTATGATAAAATAAGCTTTAATCGAGTTTATAAATTAATAAATAATAAATTTCTAATCAATTTACTTTTGTTTTCACAAAATACAGTGAATATTGAAAATTTTTCCCTTTTCACATATTAAACATAAAATAAAAAAAAACTACTATACCCCAGAAAACTGACACAAGGGCAAAAACAAACATTACCACCTTAGTAATAAGAATTACTAACATATAAATATATATATTAACTTAACTTGTTTTTATACATTATAGCACATTAGCAGTTACATCAGAGAAAGATTGCCAAATTGTCAGCTCAATTACTTATTAGATTTCAGGTATAGTGTTGAATGAGGAAGACTCACCTTCCCCCCTTTTTGTGAAAGCTACATGTAAAAGACCCGTAAAAGATTAAAAATTTTCCACAGGTTTAAGAAATAGGTTAAATACAACTTTTTCAACATCTTTCGCGTTACAGCAGTAGTTCCTATTGGGCATATTTGATCAAATATTTTCTTATATGAGTAAAGTTTACTTACCAGATGAGCTACAACATGTTATAAGGGTAAACATAAAACATACTGGTCATCATTATCATCCTCAACAGTTTCCGGCCTCTGGCTGGGTCTGCATTATGCACAAGCCTCTCCATTTCTTTCTTTCTTCCCACCACCTCTCTGTCACCACTTTGTTCCAGTCCTCTCCTCTTTTCCGTACACCCTCCTCCACTCCTTTCAGCCATCCATCTCTTGGTCTTCCTCTGGGTCGTTTACCTTCCATCTTAATTTCATGGATCTTTCTCGGGATTCTCTGAGCCCCCATTCTCTTGATATGCCCATACCATCTCAGTCTGGTCCTCTCTACCCTTTCCTGTAGGGGTTCCTCTTTCATGGTGCGTCTAATCACTTCATTCTTTATTCTGTCCATTTTAGTGACTCCCTTTTTACCTCTTAAAAACTTCATTTCACTTGCTTGTACTCTGCTGATGTCCCGCTTTTTCATTGTCCACGTTTCAGCAGCATAAGTTAAGATAGGCACATAGTACGTATGATAGATTACTCTCTTGCTTCTCTGTGGCACCTATTTATTCCATATCAGGCTTCTAATGCTCCTTAGGAAACGCCTCTGCTTGTCTTCCTCTTTCACTTATCTCGCCATCATTTCCTCCACATTCCTCTAATACACTCCTCAAGTACTTGAACCTGTTTACCTTCTTTAGTTGTTCCCCTACCATCACAATTCCTTGGGCTACTCTATTCTTTTTCCTGGTTGTTACCATGTACTCACATTTCTTTACATTAAATTTCAGGCCATATTCCACCACACTGTCTGTCCATACATCTAACTGCTGCTGCACTTCCTCTTCTTCACCTCCCCAGATCATCAGATCATCCGCAAAAGCCATCTCCTTCATGTTTTCCTCTCCCATCCTCGCTGCCACCTTCTGCATTATTTCATCCATGCTTACAATGAAGAGTAGTGGTGATAGGGCACTTCCTTGTTTTAGTCCATTCCTTTGTTCCAGCCAATCTGATCTTCCTTCCCCTATTTTCACATAGCTCACACTTCCTTGGTACAGTTCCGTCACTCTCTTGATGGTTTCTTTGGGAACTCCTCTCTTCTCCAAGGCCTTCCATACCTTACTCCTGTGTACACAATCATATGCCTTCTCGATATCGAGGAATACCAACAGTAGGTCCTTTCCATACTCATAATGTTTTTTCCTGTAGCTGTCTCATGGCAAATATCAAATCTACCGTTAATCTCCCTGATCTGAAGCCATACTGCTCTTCCCTTAGCCCCTTTTCCACCCTGTCACATATTCTTTTTTCAATTATCTTCTCATACACTTTGGCACAGTGGCACATCAGTGTAATACCTCTATAGTTTTTAAACTCCTTCCTGCTCCCTTTTTTGAATATAGGTACAATTATTCCTTTTTTTCCAGTCTTCAGGAGTTGTGCCCTGATTCCATACCTTTCTCATCACACGGTATAGCCACTGCTTTCCTATTATTCCCGCTGCCCTTATCATTTCCACGCTCACTTCATCGATGCCTGGTGCCTTTCCACCCTTCATCTTACCCAGAGCTGTTTCCACTTCTTCCCAAGTTAGATCCTTCTCTTTCTCTCCTACACGGTTGCTATTTTCCTTCTTCTCCTGAACAACTGTATCATCCTGTGACCAATTTGGGTTCAGTAAGGCTTCAAAATACTCCTTCCACATCCTTTTTAGTTTTTCTGAGTTGTTTATTTCGTTTCCATCTTCGTCCAGCATGTTGACATTTTCTATCCTCTCCTTCCTCTTCCTTTTTACCATTCCATATAATACTTTCTTATTTCCTTTGCTATCTTCTTCCATCATGTTGGTCCACTTCTCCAGCCACTTCCTCCTTTCCTCGGTTACTATTTTTTTGGCCTCCTTCTTTTTCTTCATGTAGTCATCCCTTGTCTCCTGTGTCCTCTGCTTGAACCATTCCCTAAAGGCCCTGTTCTTGAGTTCCACTGCTTGTTTAACTCTATCATTCCACCATGCTGTTTCTTTCCACCTTTTTGTGTTACCAGTCCTTCCACACACTGTTTCTGCTGCTTGGACTAACGTTGTTTTAAAATATTCCCACTCCTTTTCCAATGTCCCCATTTCCGCTATTGGTATCTTACTCCTTATTATTCTCTGGTATTCCTCTTCATTGCTCTTCTCTTTCAACTTCCATATTCTTAATCTCCTATCCTGTCTTTCTGATTTTCTCCTCTCTGTCGCAATCCTCAGCTCCATTACTAATAGCCGGTGATCACTATCCAGTGCCTCTGATGGTATTACCTTCACATCTGACACACTCTGCTTTAATTCACCATTAAATATAAAGTAGTCCACAACTGACTTCCTCTGCCAATCGCTACTGTACCTTGTTACCTTGTGGCATACTGGTAAGAGTTGTTAATATGTTTGCAGGTTAAATAAAAAATATACACTTTTTAATGATATTTTTTATTATTTTCACATTGTTTAAAAACAAAGGTCAATTCTCTTTTAAAACTTTAAATAGATCCTTAATTTTACTTTCAACATCCTCAAATTCAGCTTTTTTAACTTTAGCGGTTTGTCGAAAACTATTGGACTGTGTGATGTACTTAACATCCCCTATAACCTCAGCTTTATCTGCTAGTTTATAAGCATTATCTTCAAGATCTTTAATTGCAGTTTCTAGATGTGCCTTTTTACACTTCAAATCTTCCAAATCATCTAAAATAAATTTGTGTTTCCCTCCCTGAATCCCTGTATTCTTTGCATTGTTTTTCTCTTCCAGGTACGCAATATACTTTTGACGAGCCATAGTTGCATACATCCTTAACTCCTTAGTTATTAACAACTTATTTTTGCTGTTTTTGAAATGATGACTGACTAATCTTTGAGCCACTAAAGACTCTTCTTTTAAATTTTCAATTTACAATTGCTTGTTTACAGAGAAGCCTCGTTCAACATCTGCTTGTCCATGTGATAACAGCAACAATATTTTTACTACTTTGTGTACTCTGTTATAATCTTCTTTGCCTAGATACTTCTCTTAAAAGATATCTAATCATGAATGCTCATCATGTGGATTAAATCAGCTGAAGTGGTTCGAAGCATTTGAGGCAACTTGTGATAAAAAACTGATACTGTATAAGAATTTCATCACAGTCTCCTTCTCCAATTAAATTTATTTTTGACAAGTGAATCAGAAGATTTTTCATCTTTTCATACCAGTTGCTACTATTTAGTGCCATCTGTCTAGGATCAAGGCAAGTAATACTTCTTACAACTCAATTTATAGGAGATTTGTCCAGTATGTGCTTAAACATCGTAAAAATGAAGTCTTTGACCTCTATTTTCATCTCGAAAACTTCTTTTTCAGGCACTTTCATGTTGAATATCATAGCCTTGATAATTTGATTGCCTGCTACTCCTAAACTGATGTTGCCAGCACAGGAATGCTTCGACACATCACTCAGGTCTAATATTGTCACTTTTTGTACATTAGTCAATACTTTTATGTGTTCTTTCTTAAAAACATTGAAGATAACAATAAAATTTGTAATAAATTTTCTTATATCCTCTGCCATAAATGGCAAGAGAGGTTTTGTGCTCTGATAAAAAGCCAAGAATGGGATTGTCATTTTAGACACCAAAATGAAAAATTTCAGTTTTGAACAAATAAGATTATCTTTCACTGCCTGTTGAATTGTTAAAAAGGACTTATATGTAGGTTTAGGCAAAGAGCCCTTTTCCACATTCTGTATCTAGCTTTTACCATCATCCCATATTTCTAACGCCCTTTCTGCTGCAGGTAAATTTTCCAACCACCTGTGCAAACAAAATTTCGAGGACATTGAGTGGAAATATTGAGGAAATCCTCTCTTTTCGCGGGTGAATCTTTAAATAACCAAGATAAGGAAACTAGGACTGAATCAAGGTGCCAGCCAGAAGCTTGGCAACCATGTTTAAATGCATTATTTACAACATGAAAATCACATGCTCCCACATCCAACATTTCACAATTAAATCCAGTTCTTAATTTCTTTTGCAACATATTGAAAAATTTCAAATCTACGGATGGACCATCCATTGAAACCTGTATCACTTTTTGAAGAGAGAACTTTTCAACTGCTTCCAAAAAATGTCCAATCAAATCTTCAACTTTGGCATGGCTCATAAAAGCAGAAGTTATATATGAGGTTTCAATTGTGTTTGAACATTCATTCCAGTATCGTACATGGACATCGAGTTGTTTACTTTGTAAGAAGTTGTTTAAACTCTCATCAAACAATAAAATATAATTACTGCATTTTTTCAGAGAGTCATACAACAAATTTCTATATAATGGTGCAAGGTCAAAACAAAGCAGATAAGCACATTTTGTTGGTCCACAGGAAATTAGTTTAGCTATCTGGCTGTCACTAAACATTTCTTGGAATAACAAATTAATGTCTTTGCAAGAATTATACGAGTAATGACTAGTCACACACTTCACAGTCTACCTTATTACAGCATCAAGTACTGAGTTCTTGAGAACTGTCAAAGTATTTGTTGTACTTGGAGGAGGAACAGCAAAATCCAAAGAATTAGCTGATACAACAGCAACATCTGATGTCTCCTTGACAGGCTTAAGTTTTTATTTTGACTGAGCATTCAAAAATGTCTGTTTCCATCAAAGGTGCTTTTTCAGGCTTTTTCAAAGATTTTAAGGCTTTTGAGCAAATTTTAGGGCCCATTAAGGCCTTTTTAAGGCCCGTGGGAACCCTGTATTGTGTATATGGATATGCTTGAAAACTTTTTAATTCCAAGATCGATGAAGAAGACTGAGATGGTATGGTTTACTACCAGCAAGACTTTGCACCACTTCCTTTCCTCACGGAAGTTTGAGGTATCCTCACTTCCCACGACGGTGGATTGACCACGAAGGGCTAATCATATGGCCACCTCGCTCCCCAGACTTGACACCATTGGATTTCTTTCTCTGAAGTTTCGTTAAAGATCGTGTGTATGTTCCTCCACTACTAAACAATTTTGCCAACCAGAAAAATTGAATCAATGCTGCCATTTGCACAAGTTACACCCGATTTGCTGCAATGAGTGTGGGAAGAAATTGATCACTGGTGGGATGTTTGCTGCATGACAAATGATAGTCACATCGAACCAAAATGACATCTACCAATTCTGTAAGTTAACTCAATAAAAAATATTTATACCATTCCAAAGTTGTAAAGTTCTTTTTGACTCACCTTGTATAAAGTCTTTGTAAGTAGATGTGGAATTTTGTGATAGCCTACTAAAAGGCAGATGATTAATGGATGTGACTGGAGCAACAGAGCAGGAAAACACGTAGCCATGCTGTTTTGAGACAGTAATATTTTGCTAGGTGCTTTAGAGAAAAGGTTATCAGTAGTAGGGATAGAGTGAAGAATGTAGTCATTGTAACTCATTTCATATTAGTGAAACATGAAAGTGGCAGTGGCAATCCGAGTTGGAAATATTTAAGTGTCAATCATTTTGAAAACAAGTAGGTGTGTTGTATGGAAGATGTGTTGAAGTGGAGTGGCTGTTTCAAATTTCAACCTGCAATCCATCAAGGATTGGAGTCCGTTATTTATTAGAGAAGTTGCGATGCAGTCTTGTCACAGGTCATACTAAATGAATTTTAATAAACTTTCGTGTGTATTGTAATTGAATTGTTTTTTTTCCCTTAATTATTGCAAAATAATGAATTTCTTTTATGAGAACTGTTACTAACTTGGAGGCCATCAGACATCCTAAGAACAGATTTTTATATTCTCCATATATGTTGAAAGGTACACGACATATATGTTGGTGGCAGAGTGGTTTCTTCAAACACACCTTACATTTTGAGATATTTCCATGCAAAAAAAGAACAATCTAAATGTCCTGTAAATATCAGAATTATTACCACATATTATTAAATGGTGGCGTGGTTTATGTAATGAGATTTTTTTTTAATTTGCTGACCCAGATTAAAATATCTGCAGTATCAAATATTTTTGTTTATCCAAATCACATTGCTTATAACAGATACAACAAACACAACTTCGGCCAATATATTAACAATGGCTTCATAATATGCCACGCCCAATGAAATTTAGTCAGGAGACGAAAATGTTAGTAAACAGGAATCTGAAAAAAGCATTTTGCAATATTTATAAGCATTTGTCACTTGTTCTTCCATTTCCTTGATGTCCTTTTTTTCATCATGTATGTTATTTAAATTTCAACCATTTACTCTCAAACATTCTTGGAATAAACATATCGATTGGAGAAAAAAGAAAAAACTATATTCTCAATACCACATATTTCATTTAAATTACTTCTTAATTATTTTTCAGAAATCATGAAGATAAAATAAATAAAATAATAATAGCTATTTCAATTGAAAATTCACCGAAACCATAAACTTAATTACAAAAAGTGAAAAAAATGATGTCAGAATGCAGACTTCCTGACGTATGATCACAATGAAGGTGTAGAAGGAGTATTGAAAGAATAATAATTGGTAAGACATATTGTGAGATAGCTTCCAAGTGGAAGAGAAAGCCAGAGATTGGCAGAGCCAAGTCATATGACTCGTAGGAGAGAGCAGATAGGCATTCCCAGGAGGTCCCAGTGGATGGGTGCGATTTGTTGAAATGTCGGGTTCGGTTATAGTGTCGCTCGCGAACAGTGCATCACAAAGATTAGTGTTTCTTAAGAGATTTGAAGGTATAGAATGACTTTAAAAGCAAAATTATCATAGACAAGTTAGTGAAATGGTAAGATAGGTAATAACCCAAATGGCGAACTGTCCCATTGTTGGATCTTTTAACAATCAATGGAGTGACAACTTTGATGATAGTTTGGCATAATGTAAAACTGTTTTTAGTACGAGAATTGTAAATGCTTACCACATATAAAAACATGCAAAGTGAATTGTGAACAATGGATAGTAAGTGATGTGTAAGTCGCTATCAATACTAGTTGCCCAAAGTACATAAAGACAATGTAAGCAAGTTGTTATGAGTGAGAGTGGTCTACACCAATGTTTTCCAGTTAGACTCCCTAGTCAGAGGTTGAAACAAAGTTCCGATGTGATTTCCACCACAAAGTCTTCACAGGTGTACGGCTGGATTGAATTGTGAAAAGACAATCTGGTGGTAAACCCGTGAAGACTTCATTTCGAAAAATAATTTACAGGAAAAAAATAAAGCGATATTGTAGGTAATATTATTTGTTTTAAATATTATTTCATGCGATAAAAGTATTAAATGAAGCTGAAATGAAATAATAAAAAAATATGCTTGACAATTTCTGAAAAAAGGGGGTGGGGCAGGGGGGGGGGGGGGAAGAAATGGTGCAGCAGGGTTGAACCCAGGTCGGAAAATTATGAAGCCTACATCTTATTGCACAGACTACACCGCCATGTAATATCATGTGGCAATAATTTTGATATTTACAGGACATATAGATTTTTTTGTCTTTCTTACATGCAAATATCTCAAAATCTATGGCACATTTGAACAAACGACTGAACCACAGAAACATAGGGCATGTACTCTTCAACATACACGCAGGAGATTGAAATCCATTCTTAACATGTCAGATGAACCCCAAGTAAAATTAACGGTAAATCTTTTACTGAATAAGTGATGGAGACTCTTTAACCTTCTAATTAGTATTTGTGACTCTTAAACATGTTAGTAGAGGAGTTTATTTTATAACCAGATGCCATTGAAAGTGATTGCAACACGGTCAAAAGAGTGAACTTAATTATTGTGCTGAATAGTGGTAATAACATAAGTTTGTGGTCTACTTAGTCTTAATTGTTCAGTAATTCAACCACCATAATTTAACTACGAGATCTAAGGTTTAAATATTTAAATATCTAACAATTCCCCTAAATATCAACTGATGCTTCACAGATTTAAATTTTTTTATTGTTTCTATGTTGCATTATATTTAATACTTGATCTCAACTCTCCTGGCTTACAATAAATATGTCATTGCTTTGTGACTGGTGTTAAAGGTTCATTCAAGATCATGGTATTTTATTCCATTTCAGATGGCATTAATAATTATATTACTAACATCATCTAAGCCTTAAAGCCAAAAAATGCCCTATAAATATCCAGCAATAAATAACTTTTTCCCCCCAATGCATCCATACCCACCCAGTCCATTTAACACATCAGTTACAAAGTGTTTTCTATGCCAATTTTCAAAGATGTACTCTAGTGCCCTCCTTCACACCCTCTTACTGCTGTATATTACTTCAGCTCTGATAGATGGATGACTGATAACATTTCCTGGCACCTCACCAATATTTCCAAGTATTATCAAATGTTTTGCCATGATATGCACAAGAAATTCTGCAACTACTATACACTTATTTAAACCTTTATTTTACAGTCTGTATACCTAAAAAATCAACTCTTCTTAGCATTCACTTTCTTTCCACCCTGGCCTACCAACATACATAACCAGTCTAGCCCTCTCCAAAGTTGTTTACAATCCTGTAGAGATTACTAGTGCCATACACAGAGGTTAAAGTATTCTTTGCATTGCTTGTAATCTCTCTTATCTATGTTGTTCTTTTACGTTTTATTACGCAATTGTTAAGTTGTAGCGTCGATTCGAAAAAGTTGGCTAAGGATTTTTAGTGTGAAGGTTACGGAAGACAGAAGTTGTTTAAATCAATTCAACATGTCTGCTCACTGGTCTACAACTATAACCAAATTGAATGGTATAAATTATGCATCATGGAGTTACCAAATGAAAATGTTAATGATGGAAAGTGATTTATGGACAGTTGTTGAACCACGTGAAGAAGAGCTGACTGCTGTTGAAACTGAGCGATTATAATTCAATGGAAATATTTAGGACAGATAAACAGAAATGTTGCAGATCTTGCTAGTGTTAACATTGCCATAGAAGATGCAGATGTAACTATGACAATCCTGTGCAGTCTTTCCAAGGAATGGGATTCTGTTGTAACAGCTTAGTGTAACATACCAGAAAGCGAGTTTACATGGGCTACAGTGGAAAGGCTTCTTGCCAAAGCTTCAAGATAAGAAAACGAAGGCATGAACCAGTCTGCATTATTCGTGAAGAAAGTGAACACAGAAATTATGGACGTCAAATCTAATTACAAAGATTTCAAAGCTAGCAGCGAAGATGTAAGAAAGGAATACGAAAAGGCAAAAATGGCAAAGGCAAATGTTTTATCTGTAAACAAGGCAGTTATTTTGCAAATGTACGTCGCAATGAGTCAATCAGCAAACGTTCATCTAGTGCATTGACAATGGGTGTTCTAGTCACTGACACAGTATTTGATTATACCAGCTATGCAGGGATGTTGTGTGGTAGGCTACTGAAGAAAGAAATTAGCTATCTTGCCTATGACACAATAGCACGGTACATCTCCTTCAGGAAGATTTGACGAATGGTCGGTTGTGAACTACATTAGATTTTTTGTTTTTGAAGTGAAGAAAAGGTTTGTGAGCCACGGGAAAATGTCTAACAGTATTTAACATATGATTTCCTGCTACACCTCTCGTCATTTATGACTGATAAAGATTCTATACCACAAAGTTTATACTCATTCCACAGATCTGTGAAACTTTTAAAGTTGTGCAAATACAACAAATACTTTAATTTTATGGTTACCAATGATATCAATCAATACATGAACAATGTAATTTAGAAATTCTGTAGCAAAGAGTGATAATGTTGAACTACTGAGCAAAGTGTGCAGCTTAATATCTTTAGTGATGTAATTTTCCTCAATGTCCTACATAGTAATTTGACACGATTTTTAGTCCAACTTACGTTGTAAAGGAATGATGTCTTCAGTATGATTTCAGAATTTTTTAGATCACAGGTAACGATTTTCTTTCGATAAAATTCATAGACTTTCAATGGATTAACACTACACAATTTTATTAAGATAAAATAACTTTTATGACTGTAGTAACTGGAAAAATGTTCAACTGCAATACTATAAATTCTGTAACTCACCAAACATTTTAGGTATCTTAGTCGATACCAAAACTGCTTTGAAGAGTCTAGCTAAGTGACTGAGCTGATTTCGATACATACTAAGTGTGCGACGACCCTGTCGATCAAGCTTCATTCCAGAATGATCAAAAAGTGGAGTGCCTGTAGGGCAGACAGATTATAATGTAATACAATTGTTTTATGCAGTGTAGTTTGAGACAGCATTATTAAAGACTAAAGCATAAGTATTATATTCCAGATGCAATTCTAAAATAAAATTAAAATGTATATACTCACGTTTACAATAATTACAACCAAAAATTTTTTCTGTATTAACTGCCTAGAAAAATTAAGAATGATAAAAATTAGTTATAATAAGGTCTAGCTGTGAAAGAGCGCAATTTTTTTTAGCTAAAAGTGTACTTATTTTTTATTTGGTTCATTTTTAATTTAATAAACTTTGTACAGCATTTCTCAAATGAATGGATTACAACCATGGAGTGTGATTCTGGAAGGTCTGTGGCCGCTGGTAAAAAAATCCATCCCTAAAATTCCTTTGATTTGGAAATAGGTGAAAGTCACTCAGAGTCAAAGGAGGTCATAGCTGATGAACCGGGCAAATTTTTCAACAACTTTTACTTCAGATCTCTCAACTTTCTCACTGACAAGGTAACTTGGTGGGCAGCTGATGAAACATGATTGTTTTCTTTTATACTATAGGTTTATCCTCAATTTTTTTTAAATCCAGTTGGCCCTGAAGATTTTTTCCAGTTATTGTTTTATCCTTTTTAAGGTAAGCAATAAGAAAAATCCCTTTTGCATCCCAGAATACTGTGACCATAACTTTCCTGGCAGATGAAAGCTACTTTGCATCTTTTGATCTAGAGCCACTGGCTTCCACACACTGTTTTGATGGCAGTTGAATTTCTGGTGTGAATTAGAGGGCCCACGTCTCATATGAGGGGATACCCAAAAGAAATTGATTTCTTTTTTTAAATTCATGTATTTAATTTTATGAGAAAATACAATCAGTTCCCTTCAAGGTACACTCTATTGGAATTGATACACTTGTCCAACTTATATTCCATTGTTCAAAACATTTCTTTATACTCCTCTGACAGTGTCTCAGCCATTTTCTTCCCTTCACCTCATCTACATTGGAAAAATGTTTTTATTTCATGTCATGCGCATACCACAAGAATCAGAAATTACAAGCACACAACACAGCAGTCACAAAAAAATTAATACTAGCCAAACACAACTTTTTCTTGTGATGACAGTTTGAATACTGACTCAGTGACGGAAGGACAACTTGCTACAAGTGGCAAAAACTGGTACTACACTCCTGGAAATTGAAATAAGAACACATTGACGCCGGTGTGTAAGACCCACCATACTTGCTCTGGACACTACAAGAGGGCTGTACAAGCAATGATCAAACGCACGGCACAGCGGACACACCAGGAACAGCAGTGTTGGCCGTCGAAGGGCGCTAGCTGCGCAGAGGTTGGGCACCGCCGCAGTCAGTGTCAGCCAGTTTGCCGTGGCATACGGAGCTCCATCTCAGTCTTTAACACTGGTAGCATGCTACGACAGCGTGTACGTGAACCGTATGTGCAGTTGACGGACTTTGAGCGAGGGCGTATAGTGGGCATGCGGGAGGCCGGGTGGATGTACCGCCGAATTGCTCAACATGTGGGGCGCGAGGTCTCCACAGTACATCGATGTTGTCGCCAGTGGTCGGTGGAAGGTGCACGTGCCCATCGACCTGAGTCCGGACAGCAGCGACGCACGGACTCACGCCAAGACAGTCGCATCCTACGCAGTGCCATAGGGGACCGCACAACCACTTCCCGGCAAATTAGGGACACTGTTGCTCCTGGGGTATCAGAGAGGACCATTCGCAACCGTCTCCATGAAGTTGGGCTACGGTCCCGCGCACCGTTAGGTCGTCTTCCGCTCACGCCCCAACTTCGTGCAGTCCGCCTCCAGTGGTGTCACGACAGGCGTATATGGAGGGACGAATGGAGACGTGTCATCTTCAGTGATGAGAGTCGCTTCTACCTTGGTGCCAATGATGGTCGTATGCGTGTTTGGCGCCGTGCAGGTGAGCGCCACAATCAGGACTGCATACGACCGAGGCACACAGGGCCAACACCCGGCATCATGGTGTGGGGAGCGATCTCCTACACTGGCCGTACACCTCTGGTGATAGTCGAGGGGACACTGAACAGTGCATGGTACATTCAAACCGTCATCGAACCCATCGTTCTACCATTCCTAGACCGGCAAGGGAACATGCTGTTCCAACAGGACAATGCACGTCCACATGTATCCCGTGCCACCCAACGTGCTCTAGAAGGCGTAAGTCAACTACCCTGGCCAGCGAGATCTCCGGATCTGTCCCCCATTGAGCATGTTTGGGACTGGATGAAACGTCGTCTCACGCGGTCTGCACGTCCAGCACGAACGCTGGTCCAGCTGAGGAGCCAGGTGGAAATGGCTTGGCATGCCGTTCCACAGGACTACATCCAGCACCTCTACGATCGTCTCCATGGGAGAATTGCAGCCTGCATTGCTGCGAAAGGAGGATATACACGGTACTAGTGCCAACATTGTGCATGCTCTGTTGCCTGTCTCTATGTGCCTATGGTTCTGTCTGTGTGATCATGTGTTGTATCTGACCCCAGGAATGTGTATGTAAAGTTTCCCATTCCTGGGACAATGAATTCACGGTGTTCTTATTTCAATTTCCAGGAGTGTACATAAACTTTGCCCTTGACATCAGTTTGATTTCTTTTGGGTATCCCCTCATGTAGTAAAAAAATCACCATATGAAATTAATAGAATACTTTTTTTTAAAGTGATTGGAGCATAGCTAACAAATTTATTTCTTCATTTCTTTTTGGTCAGCATTTAACAAATGTGGAACAAAGCTTTCACGCATTTAATTCTTGGTGGAAAATGTACAAAACACATTCGTCTGATATGCCTACTACCTCATCTATGCCATAAATCTTTAAACCTTAATCAGTGGTACAACAATACCATATTGTGCAGCTTCTCAATATTATCAAGAGCGGGTGTAGTTTTTTTTATTTAAATCTCGCTGCACATCTTTTTTACTGTTGAAAATGTAAGAGCAGCTTCTCATAAAACTTTCCCAATTTTCGATTAATTTCTATTGGCAATAAACAGTTCCAGAAGAAAAATTTTATGATGGTATGAGACTCCAGATTATTAATTTCAGTGACACACACAAAATGTACAAAATTTAAAAAGTTGTGTAAAAAATACTATTTCATGGATCAAACTGAAACGTGACATTCACGGTAACAAGTGTACCAATACCACAAAAAAATATTGATATCAACACCAATTCAGTGCCACGCCAAGAATTATTCACTTTACACTTGTATTACATTCTATGGATGATACCATAATTATCAATTTGTGAGCAGCTGTGATCAGAACATAATAAAGGCCATAAAGATAATATAAAGCAACACTTGGAATAAAAAATATCGAGCTTTATAACACACCTGATGGTGGACACAAGCTTCATGAAATAATTGCATCAGAGTCAAAATTTCTGTAAAAGAAATTTGTCACTGTGATACACAAAAAAGGAAATGTTACCAATTGAACCAAGCACACTAGCATGTCACAATCACATCAATCTTTCAATTTTCCTCAGTGCCAATGGCTGGTCTATGATGGAAAACGAAAGGAACTTATTATTAAAAGTTAATGAAGAAAGAAAATGAAACTATTAATTTTACAACAGAAGTTAACGATGAAATAGTTAAGCTCTGGGTCAACAGAATAATGCAAAATGTAATTGGTGGTGGTATCTTCCAGCCCTGTTCACAATTCTGAAGCAGTGCGACAAATACTTGAGTATCTAGTATATCACTTGCAATGTTGTGTCATGGTGAGGCACAAAAGGCGCCACTCCCAAGAGACATGTAGCCTACAGGGTTTCTACTAGTCTCCCGTAGCCTGCAAGCTGCCAGTTGCTTCTCCTGGGAGTCTTGTGAAATGTGGCTGATGAACATACGTTCAACATTAAGTTTGTGGGTGAAGTAGATAAAACAGTAGGTGTAATTAGTATACAGTAATTTTCTTAAACAATTTAAACCATTTCAAATGGGTTTCAATTCATATTTGGCTTTAATAGAGTGCTGTGTAAGATTTTGACAGTGCTGGATTGTTACTTATACTCATTATCGAGGGTAGAGCAACATTATTCAGTTCAAAGTGTAGAAGGAACAATAAGTCTTCATCGAACAGTTAGTATAAATAGTTAACAAGCAATATTAATCAACAGTAAGCATTTCTGTAGTAATCTGTCAGGTATTTGGATGAAACAGACAAGGGAGGTCAAATCAATAGTGTAGCAATAGATCTTTCAAAAGTTTTGTCAGATTGAGCCATATAAGAGTGGCAAATAAGGAAAAAACTATTGGAGTGGATGAGAATGTGATTTGCTAGGTAGAAGAATTCTTAAAAGATAGAAAGCAAAAAGTTAGGGTAGGAAATGCAGTATCAAAAGAGGTAGAGGTGAAAATGGAAGTGCCACAGGTAGTGTATTGGGACCATTGCTATTCATTATTTTAATGAATGTCTGTGTTGATGGTTTATTAACAGAATATAGGTTGTTTGCATATGACAAAGTCATAACAGAATCAAAATGGTACAAGACTGAACAGATGCAGAGTAGTCTGGACAGGATACCTAGCTGGGTTGCTAAACATGGGATGAAGATAAATGTAAAGAAGTCAGCTTATTAGGTACGCAGACAAAAACCTAAAGGTTGATTATGCTTATGGGGTGGGGAAGGAATTGCTTGTTGACGACCTGAAATGTAAATATCTTGGCATAACATTTGATAACAAGCTCAAATGGGCAGCACACATTTGACAGTCAATAGGAAAAAGTATCAAAATCCTTCACTTGTTGCAGACAATAACGAGGGGATGTACCAGAGAAGCAAGGTAATTGGGTTACAAAACGTTTCTCTCTTCTTTTTTTTAATTATCGCTTTACACCTTGTTGACGTTGAGGTCATTAGAGGTGGGATGGGACTGGGAATGGGAAGGAATTCTGCCATGCCCTTTTAAATGAAGCATCCTGGCATCCGCCTGGCGTGATTTGGGGAAACCGTGGAAAACCCAAATTTGGATGCCTGGATAGGGATTCAAACCGCCATCCTCCTCAATGCGAGGCCAGATGGTTAACACTCGCCCACAACGCCCGGTAAAACTTTAGACAGACAACTGCTTGAATATAGTGATGTAGTATGGGACCCACATTTTTGGTATCAAACACAAGAGTTGGAGGAGGTGCAGAACCGGGCTGCTAGAGTTGTCTCTGGAAATTACCGCAGAACACAATTAGTAACTCATATGATGAAAGAGCTGGAATGGGACTCATTAGAAGACAGGAGGAGGGTGAGGAGAGCATTGGGGGTGATAAGGGGTGGAAAGATATTGGTGTAAGAATTAAAAGTAATTCACGGGAGGGGAAAAAGACCACCACAACCACAAGCTGGCACTCGATTTCAGGCACAAGGGTGTGGGATGATTTTCTTTCATTGGTAAGGGAGTCAGGAATTGGAATAAGTTAGTTGTGTATGATAAAATTTTATTGCATATTATGTAAGAACATAATTAATATTCATTTTTAATATGATGCATTTATATTTATCCATCAAATTAATATTTTTCTTACAGTCCCCCCCCCCCTTACGATTTTGGACCCTTTCCCATTTCTAGTCTTCAACAATTCAAAAATGTTTAACCATTTCAAAGTGCTAAATAATTTACAATGAATCTCAAATCACAAGTTTCAATATTCACCCAAACCCCAAGCCCTTATAAGCTAATTCCAATGCTTTTACTCAGGAAAGTAGCTACAGAATTTAATATTTCCAGCTCACAGCTTCATTTTAGTTAATACCAGATGTTAAAATTTCTGCCCAGGGAATAAAAAAATTATAATTTGCTTGCACAATTTCAATTAATCGATTAATCTGCAGTATAGATCTGACATGAAATTGAAATAATTTGGTTTCGACACTTCTTACACAATTAAGACTAATTTACAAACTCTTTCAAGTAATAATTGGGGAATATCCAAAGGACACAAAAACTACCTTACTAAATTATCTACACACTTGTTTTACACAGGAGGAAGATTACAAGAACTAACATAGCTTGATGGCTTCCTTCTTTACGACAAGGGCAAACTCCCAGCCCCAGCTCAACAAAACTGATAAAGAGCAGCCAGCAACACTCTGCGATCCTCCAGCCCATTCAACTGCACAAGAGTACAGGAAGCCTGACATCTGCCATTCCAAGGCCAAGGCTAGAAGGAAGCGTCGTTGTTGTTCCTGTGGAGCAAGTTGATGATATGCTACAGTATATTTTGACATTTTTTGCCTAAATTTGAAAAACTATACATCACATGTAACATTTAAACAATAATACCCTCTTTCATCTTTATACTTAAAACTTAATTTTGTAATTACATAAATAGAACAAAAGAACTTTTCTTTTTGATATGCTTTTATACATACCAATGGCACTTCTGTAGATGGACTGGGCATATCAAATAAAGCTGGACGAAGGCCAATGCTCAGGCAGTGCTTGTAAATCTGAGCAGGATGGAGTAAAGCGAGTGGTCCCATTTTGTCAAGATGAGACAGAACGTACTGTTGCTCTCCAGGGTGGTTTATTTCAATTAGCTCACAGCTAAACAGAATCTGTGAAACTAAGATAAAAGTGAATGAGGTTTTTTGTACGTAATACAAGGACTTCAAATGCAACTACTACTTAAAACACATTTATAGAACAAAATAAAATATGTAACCTATAAAAGAACATGGACACTCCAGTAAAATGGGATTTCATCTACCAAGGTATTTCCAATAATCTCACCAAATGATAATGCAGAAGGTCTGTAATATTCCTCATTTCCAGAGTCTGAATGGTAAGGTTGCAATGAATTTTCATCTATTGCCACATCAAGCACAGATTCTTTTCTGTGACCTAAAACTTCATCCAACTTGAAGACAACAATGTAGCTCCCATGTCCAGCACTTGGCATTTCTTCCTTATACCACCGATCTAGATCAAAAAGGGCAACACGTAATTTGCTTTGGGCATCTGTGTCCAAGATCTCCCAAACAAACAGACACAAACTTAGTTCCCCTTCACTGTTGCCTGAAAGAAATGCATAAAAACATCAGTTCAATTCTCATTACATGTATAGGCAATAGTGTTAAAAAAACAGCATAAAATACTTCTCTGTACATATAACACTGATTAATGAAACACTAAGTAAGATTCATTCATTTGTTATTATATACAAGGTAAGAAAGTAGGTATTGAAATAATATATTATCAAAGATAAACACACATGTGCAAAGAATATATAAAACTATCCAACATTAAAGTATGGCTGTGCCATGTTGATGATAGAACCTAAATTGTCATTCTTAAACCTAAAACGCAATGCTGCTAATGAAAGTAAAACATTAAAAAATGGTTATGCAACAAAATATAGCACTATGTCTATTATCTAAACTATTGAAGCAACAATATTATAAGCAGAAAAATACATCTTCTGTCCATTTGCAAAAATCAAATACCATCTTCCGGTAGTCAATATGACATAACTGGTAACATGTTCTCACAGATGGCCTAGGAGTTCATTTGTAATAATCATTTTCCTACCTCTTGCAGAGCTTGTAATCAATTGGTGCCATTAACTGAATCAGCTTACTAACAGTGATGGTTAATTTTAATTAACAGGTTTATCAGTATAATCAATTTAATGAACGGAAAAATATTTGATCAAAATAATCAGGTATTTCTACTGATTTATGTTAGTAAAACTAAGGAAGAATAGGGAAATACGACCCAACACTTATCACAGATGAAGGCGGCTGGGAATGAACACACAAAAAAGAACACAAGAAACATGCACATTTGTTGTTTTTTTATGTGAGTATTCCCAGCCACCTTCATAAGTGAGGGGTAGTATTTCCCTATCCTTCCTTAGTTTTACTGCATTAAAGCATTTTCCCCATTAGCTAAACCACCTTAAGCAAATCTCCATTTATTTTTTTTACTTGTCCATTGCCAGATTAAGATTTAATTCAAAGATCACATTTCTTTTCTAGGTTTTATATATATATATATCATCATACTGATAAAGTAACCTACAGAATAAAATCTGTGCAAGGAAAACATCCAGGGGCGACGTTTCGTGTTCGGCCCGGATGGGTAGTCAGAAAGTTAGGGGGGGTAGGGTGGGGGCAGATTCCCTTGAAAACGTTATTTGGTTATTTTATCTAAAACAATAATAGTTATAATTATACAGACAAATTAATAAGAGGCGTTTATTTGGATAAAAACAAAAAAAAAAATGATTTAAAGACTTATAATATGATCTAGTCAATATAAATTTAGTTTTATACAAAAATTATATTTTTAATTTAATATTCAGTGTTAATTGCACAGTGCAAAACTGTTCTGCGCTTTGCTTGTTTGGGAATGAACCGATTCAACCATTTTTCCAAATTTTGTTCGTCTGTTAGATTACCATATACATGTAATATTGCCATATTATTGAGTCTGTCTGGAAACATTGTCGATCCTGGGTTAGTCTTGAGTTAGTGTAAGACGAAAATTCATTCATTCGAACAGGACGAATCATTAATCGTGACGAGTAGTGAAACGAAGTGCACTAACTCTGGTATGAGTCTTCCAGGCTGTTTGTAATTTTATAAAAATTCTACAACCTCTCATATTTTTTACCTTCTCATCTTGCTTTTCAAAGGTTGAAAAAAACATGTCTCTATCATTCAGAAATCTTTCATGGTAAAAATCATGGTTATAGATATTTACAATTCTTTCAATATTTATGGAAAATTCCTGAGGTGATTCGAATCGGAGATTTTCATTTCTACCTTGATTGAGGCAACAGGAATTTTACGCTGCTATGGAATTTGTAGCTCGTTAATTTCAAAGTTAGTGCACTTTTCCACCAAATTACTTCGAATTTTGAATCTCGAACACTGTACGAAACGTCGATGATTGCTTCTATCTTCTCACACGATCCAATAACATATAGGTTCAATTTCTGTAGAACTGAATTCAAAATTTCGAAGCGATTAAAAATTTCTATCGTCACCGTTAAATTGAAAATAATATACTTAAAAGATTCCATGTAGGAATAAAATCCAGAAGTCTTAGTAGTGGGTGGGTAATGCTACCCACATTATCCGCCAGCACTGAAAACATCTATACATTACACACAGAGTAGCAAGGTCAGAAGTAAGGAATATTCATCAAGAAGGGGTGAGAGGAATCCCACTATGCACCAAGGAATGGAAACAATGGAATAGTAGGCTTATTTATGCATTCCCGCCAAACTCTAGGTTTGAAACAGTGCTTCCAACTGCTGAGCTGGAGCAAGAAGTGGCAGAGCATAACTGCAGATAAACGTTTTGTCGATACTCTTGACTTTTTGGAAATTGCGAGATCCCCACAATAACTGAAATTTCCAACTAATATTTCTACACTGCCTCCACAAAATTATACACGAAATATGCTTGGTGACTTATACTGCTTCCATTACTAGACCACAAGCTTCACCCAAAACTTCAGATTCCAGATTTTATTCTGCATTTGATTAAATAAGAATTTCTATTGTTCTTCCTGATACCAGATAAATGTTAAAGGATAAAAGCACTGCAGATTAGGCTAATTTTTTCACTTGCAGAAGCATTTACCCTACAGAATTCCACTAATTTGTGATATGAATGACATTTGGTACTTTGGTATTAGCTGGAACTTGCTGTCTTCTAGTATCAATTTTCTTCTAGTCCAAGACCCCTTTTAACCTAACAACAACCAGAATACATTTTAATAGACAGTTCAGGTGTGATGGAAGTGAGGTTATGTTGTCAGCATAGTTGAGCTTTAGCACGACTCAATAGTCAAAGTTTGCTCTGTGAGCTATCATTGTTATTTATGTATTTTCTCTTAAATATAACCAGTTAAATTTACCCTGGAAAAACTTAGAAATAAATAGTGCCAAAGTACCTGACTTAACTTTCCACAAACTGAAAACTCTTGTAAGGTAATACAAATTCTAAATTATCTTGTGGCCATATTTTTTTAAGTTTTATATTTGTATGTGCTAATGTAGTATTAAACATTATGAATCCACCAAGGATGAACAAAAAACGAACATGCATTGACGCATCTAATCGACAATGTACATGTAAACACCAGACACTGAAAGATCTGTGTTGCCAGATGTGTACATTTGGAGCATGCACAGAGTCTCTCTGACCACCGTGCATTTACATTGAAAGGGTTGATGTTCGTGCCTGGAGCGTACACTCCAAAACTTTTAGAAAAACCATGTGTGTAAATGAGCCTAATCACATTAAATGGCTAAAACAAAAGAAACCACTTCTGAAATAAATACAGGAAAGGGACAAGTTGTAGATATATTTAATTGAAACAAATCTAAAAAAATAATTTGCAGATTGTTAACGAACATAAATGAAACTATTTAAAATTCAAAATATTGAGTAAACTACTGAAGAATATTTTTTTTTCCTCTCCAAATAAAATTACCAGTTGCTTCTGAACTTTATGGTATGAAATATTCTCTGAAAATGTTACTGTATAAGACCAAGTTGAATTGCTTTGCATTTATTTCACATTAAATAATTGTGAACAATGTTAGCAGAGTGTACAGTAAACAGCATCAATTCTGTGAGAAATATTCATATGATTAAGATACCAAAACTGACCAACTGCAGTCTTTTTATGGGATTTGAATCCAAAGACAACAATAATCAGTAATATCTTTGAAAACATTACATCTGCAACTATAGCTCAGTAATAGCTCTAGTAATTTCACAAACAGATATTCCACTGAGGCAGATTGAGAGCCAAAGAAAACTTGAGACATACTCTCACAAATTTAAATGCTAGAAAATTTCCTACAGACTATTTACTTATAGCTACAAGTATTTGCTTATGAACACTATAGTTTACTTACTGTCATCAAAATCATCAGGACCAAGTGATCTACGCTGACGTGAAAGACTTGTACCAACAGCTCTGCATGCAATACTTTCTGCTGCAAGAAATTCCTCCTCTTCATATGATGTCATTTCAAAACCATATTGTCTGCTACAGCCTTTGAAGCCCTATAATATTAATAATAACAAAAATAGCATTAACATAATTTTTTCCCCAGAATTTAAATCGGGTAAAAGTAACGTCTTACTTATTGTAGCACTTTACATTGAAAGACAGTAAATTGACATTTATAGCAAATTATTTCAAACACAGTAATTTCAACAGTTGAAGAAATGCCAAAACAAAAGTTGAAACACATTATGAATCTAGAAGTGTTTAGTGTCACCTATAACAACAGCCACTTATAACAACATTTCTAATGAGACCAGAATTTAGAACAAATATTATATGAATTATTCCCCTAATTCATCTTACACAGTAAAATTTCTACTTGAACATAGAATACTTTTTATTTAATATGGAATTTTATCTAATATGAAAGCATGACCATATTTTTCTTTAAAAAGGAAAAATAACCTAAATGTCTCTGCCAGATCATCCTTAAGAAAGTGTACAATATTTTGATCAACAAAGATTATGATCAAGCTAATTTAATCAACTGACATACGAGGTGTGTTCAAAACAAGACCAAACTTCTGCTGTGATTGCTTTATTGCTCATCATACAAACTTTTACACAATGTCCCCTTCAAAGTACTCTGCTTTTTTGCCATCATTTCTTCCAGTTTTGGAATGCTTCCTGGAATGCAATTTCTCCAATGGTACGCAATTCTCTCGCCGCATTGTCTTGAATTTATTCTATGGTCTGGAAACAAAATCCTTTCAAAGTGGTTTTCAGTTTTGGGAAGAGAAAATACTCTACCGGAGCCAAGTCTGGAGAATAGGGTGGCTGAGGCACAATGGGAGTGCGATGTTTTGCCCAATAATTCATGACAAACAACGATGCGTGAGCGGGTGCGTTGTCATGGTGTAACATCCACGACTAATTCTCCCACAGTTCAGGCCTTTTCCTACGCACAGCATCTCTCGATCGTGTCAGAATTTTCTGGTAGACTTCCTCGTTTACCGCTTGGCCACATGGTACAAATTCATGGTGCACAACCCCTTTGCAATAAAAAAACACGAGCATCACCACCTTGATGTTCGACCAATTCATCCGCTCTTTCTTTGGTCGAAGAGATCCTTTCCCCACCCATTGTGAAGGTTGCCTCTTCGTTTCCACATCATACCCATAAACGCATGTTTCATCACCTGTTACGATGTTCTTGAGAAAGTTTTCATCCTCCTCATCTTTTCAAGCAACTCCTCAGTGATCCTAGCTCGATTCTCCTTCTGGTCATCCGTCAACAAGCGCGGCACCATTTTATACAGACACGATGCATCCCAAGTTTTTCTGTCAGGATGTGAGCGCAAGATCCAATACTTATGCAAACTTCTTCAGCAACCTCTTGGATAGCCAAACGGCGATTTTCACTAATCACAGTGCGAACCCTCTGAACATGGTGGTCGTCTTTTGGTGTGGAAGGTCGACTAGATCTTGAATCTTCGGTAACCGAACTCCTGCCTTCCTTAAAGCGTTTAAACCATTCATAGCACTACGTTCAGCTCGTACAGTCATCCCTGTATGCTTGTTTAAGCATTTGAAGTGTTTCAGTAAAAGTTTTCCCAAGTTTAACACAAAATTTCACACAGACCCTTTGCTCCTCCAATTCCTTCATTCTTGCTTTCTCACTACTAATCTGATGAGCACTATGCACATGACTTCACTCAACTGGCTGTCATTCAAACTAATGCAGTGACCGGAGTGTGGCAAGCTGCAATCTCTTGCCGAGAGATGCCGCTAGTGTGCACGGTAGTCAGAGAATTTTATCTGCAGCCATTGGAGTGCTATTTAATTAGTTCGGTATTTTTTTGAACACCCCTCGTATCCTCTCCACACTACTGACAAGTGTGGCTGGTTAACAGCAGAACTGGTGCACAGCAGCAAAAGCCAAAGGAGTAGCACAGCAGGTGTTATGAATTTGTTTGCTATGGCAAAGCAGTTGCTCCTTAAACACATAGGCCTAGTGTTTCAGAGTCAACAGGAATGCAAACATATCTCACTGCCAGCTGTTTAGCCTTAGCTATGTATAATGCTGGGAACCACATTAGTATCCATTGTTGTTCATATGGAAACATATACATCTAACCATAGCTATCCAAAAAACAAAGTTTACTGACAACACAACTTTGAATCACAAGGTAACAGGATCTTTAAGTGTAAATTTGGAAAGTCTATTATCAAAATTATTCCGATAACACAGGAGTAATCATCAGCAAATAGTGATCCTATCACACATTTTAACTCACACAATAGCCAAACTCAATCCTTTCTTTTTGTAGCATGACCTAAAGTTACTTTATTGTGAATGTACAAGCAACAACTAACAATATGAACAAGGAAAAGGATGCATGGTTGGAAGAATTCACAGATAACCACCCTGAAATACACTTATAGTGAACAATAGGCTTCAACATTCAGCTTGAAAAAGAATGAATACGGTTCAATCCATTAAAAATCACCCAGACCATGTTGCTCATCATTTTTGTTTTTCTTAATTTTTTTTACCAGTTATTCCCCAATACTAAGTGAGCTCAAAACCATGATTAATTTTTTTTAGGCTTTTACAGTAAGAAAGTAAGTTGGCTTAGTTCACGCACTCTTTTCTCTCTACATGTTTCTACATGCATAGAACATATCCTCCCCAAAGAGGTATGTTAAATTATTCCTAAGACTTCCGCGGCCGTCTTTGATCATGATTAATAGACTTTCAGGTTATGACGCATAGTTTATTTGTTACTGTGATGCCGGGATGAAGATGTATTACCATCATTTCTGAAGATCCTACATCACATTGGAACAAGAAAAGCAGCACGGATTCTACAGAAGACAGGATTTATGCTTCTGCGTTAAAGGATACGACACGACGTGGATGGAGCTGGCTCACTCAGAGGGTAACTTATACTAACTACATCTACGGTTATCCGCACATCTCGAAGCTCCTGATTGGAATATGTTGGATTCAGTTTCGTCGAATTACGCGTTGCAAGTGCTGAATAATACTAGAGAGGCACAGATTTGTAAATTTCAAAAATTCAAGGCAGAACAACAACAACATACTCAAATTCCGCAACTGACCCATAAAGTGGTGAATCTCACAGACAGGGAACTAGATAAAGCAACAATATCTTTGCTATTGAAAGGTCTGAATCTTACCCAGTACCCACACATGTGCCAACTTTAGATATCATAGCGGGCATTGAGAGTGCCATTGTGGGGTTAGAATCCGATCAGGCAAATAACATCCGACAGGAGACAGCTCGCATCCTTGCCCACGCAAAACAACCACGCAGCAATCTATCTAGCGAAGAAAGATCAGCCTTGCGGGTATTACGGCAACGTGATGATATTGTGGTTCTCCCAGCTGACAAGGGGTGTACGACCATAGTGACAAAAGCGCATGACTACCACAGTAAAATTACGAACTTGCTGGAAGAGAAAACTTATGAACCATTAAGCAGAATCCCACCACAGAAGATTAGGACAGAGGTGGCCCGAAGAGTTAACACCTCCAAAGCAATTGAGCAGGATGACAAGATAAACCTAAAAAGAGGCAACTGCATGATGCCTGGGTTCTATGGATTGCCCAAAGTGCACAAAAAAAGAGGTTCCCTTACATCCGATTGTGAGTGCGGTCAACTCACCTACTCATCCACTTGCGCGGTATGCTGCCAATAAACTGAAACATCTCACGGAAGATATCTGATCAACTGTAAAGTACTCGGTTCACTTTATACAAATTATTGATGATCTGATGCTAGAGAAGACTGATGTCATAGTGAGTTTTGATATTGTCTCATTAATCACTAATGTGCAGGTAGATGAAGCCGTTGCTGTAATACTTGCTAAACTTCTTGCACAAGGAAAGTCTACGGAGTGGGCTGACCTGACAGAGTTCTGCCTTAAGTCAACTGTGTTTCAGTACGGTGGTCAACTTTATACTCAAGTTGAAGGAGCAGCCATGGGCTTGCCACTTTCGCCTGTAGCCGCCAACATATTTATGGAAGTATTCGAGATGAAGGTGCTTAACAACACGCGCCTAAAACCTACAAAGTGGATCCGTTACATGGATGACACCTTTGTCATCTGGCCTCATGGTAAGGAGGCTTTGCAAGAGTTCTTAAGCCACCTGAACAGTACCCACCCAAGAATTCAGTTCACTATGATTGTGGAAGAAAATGGACAACTGCCATTTCTCGATGTCCTGGTTCACAAGCGAGGCGATGAATGTTTGGGTCATACTGTGTATCGCAAGGCGACCCACACTAATAGATATCTGCATGCCATGTCACACCATCATCCGGCAATGAAGAGGGGCGTATTAACATCACTGTACTTAAGAGCAGAGACAGTATGTGACTCGGAAAGTGTGAAGGAAGAAATGGAGACACTTACAAAAATATTCTGAGCCAACGCCTATAGCGAATCCGACATCAGAAGGGTTTTAAGACCCAATAAATCCATGAAAGATGTCAACTTATCCCATGATATTAATGTGTCAACAAAATTCGCCTGTCTCCCATACATACAAAGTAGCACAGACCGGATTGGGAAACTTTTAAAGCAGGTGGAGGTGCGAATAGTATATAAGGCTAACTGCAAACTTGGTCAGTCACTAACCAAGGTAAAAGACAGATTACACCCACACCAGCTTACGGTGTTTATGAAATCCCCTGTAGCTGTGGCAGTGTTTATATCGGCGAGGCAGTTCGCACTGTGGCGGAGAGACTTAAAGAACACATCCGCCACTACAAATATAACAACAGCGCAAATCCGCCGTAGTCCACCATGCTATTAATACCGGGCATGAAATAAAATTTCAAGAAACGAGGCTACTGTGGGGAGAAGACCAGTGGTGGCCCCGATGGGTAAATGAGGCAGCAGAAGTTTTAAGAATACCAACAACATCAACGAAGATAGCGACCTTTTACTCTGCGATGCTTGGCACTCGTTGCTATTTCAATATAAACAGTATCTCTGACGAAGGCTGTAGGATACAAGCCAAAAGCTCAGGTAATGAAATAAACAATGAGGCATAACCCAAAAGTCTATTAATCATGAGGTAGTAGGTAATTTATTTGAACCACATTTATTAATCTAATGAATTATTGTGTTAATGGTTTACTGCTTGGTTATTTGTAGATGAAACACAAGTAATATGAACAAACCAAGAAATAATTTTGAACAGTTTCGAAGTGACCTGAACATGGAATTAAGATAAATAGAAGAAAGAGACAGCTAATTAGGTGCACAGCTGAGAAAATAAGAACTGTTTATGGTTATGGGGTAGGCAAGGAATTGCTTGTTGAAGATCTTAGCACAACATTTGGCAGCAATTTCAAATAAACAGGACACATTAGAGGTGCGGTATGAAATTTTTTAAAGTCTTCGTTTATTCGAGAAGGTGAAGACGGGATGGATCAGAAAAATGTGGGGGGCAAGCTACAAAACCTTGCTCACACCATTGCTTGAATGTGGTGATGAAGTATGGAACCCACATTTTTGGGTTGGGTTAGTAATGCAAGAATTAGAAGAAGAACTGCAAGAGTGTACATGGCATGTATTGGTGACAAGGCTTGGATGATACTAAATCAATCACAAATAAAATAAGAAGTAGTGCCCGACTCTCTCTCTCTCTCTCTCTGTGTGTGTGTGTGTACCATTATTTAATATTGAGCATTGGATGCATAAATCTTGATTAATGCAGTTCTGAAGCTTATTTCTTTTTGCATGTGATAGAACAGTTGATACTTCAATACTATGAAAACTGTGATTCCGTTAACTAAAACAACCTTAAACTGCTGTTCACTGCTCCAAAAACTGTAGTTGATAGCTAATACCAAACGTTGTTCCCTTTATTTTTGGAAGAAAAACACTTCATCAGAGAGAGGCAAACTGTCAATACACAAAACTGTAACAAAGTTGGCTCCTAATCAGATTATGTCTGTTCAGTGTAAGGGGTGAAAATCTCAATTAAACTAAAAAGTTATTATTTTTATTTATTTTTAAAAAAAGTTGCACATTATGAAGACAGATGCATGGGAATTTTTTAGATTTATAATTAAAATCAAACTTGAATCAGGAGTTTAGTACATTCAATAACTGAATTATTTTCAGTATAGAAGAATGAGACTAAGAATGACAGTGAAGGGTATAAATATCAGGTGTTTTAACTCAGTTACTGATTGAAACAGGAAGGATGATAAGCATTAAGTACACGAAAAATTTTGTTTCAAGGCATCTAAAATATCTGAGTGGAGTGGTCAACTACTTTTACATTTCACACAAAATGGCAAACAAGTTAATACACTATGCTAGTAATCTGACTGATGTGTAACAAAAGTTTTTCAATAATTACATGCTTGACATATGCAAAATAACCCACTAATAATGAAGAACTTGAGATGCCATAAAAAACAAATATTTAATGTCACAGTTTGTTTCAAATTCTTTTGTCAAAATACATTAAATAAAACTGCAAGGAAAAGGAAAATGACTCAACACTCACCAAACTAGAAGGCTGCGACAGGTGAAGAACATATATGACAAATACAAGAATATACAATATTTCGGTTTTACACCATATTCAAGCTGTAGGAAATGAGTCATGTGGTTCGGGAGGTGTGCACACACACCAAAGTTTAACACATGACTAAGTGCATTATCGATATGTCGGGAGAGACTGAGATGTTCTATATAAATATGTATATCACAGATGGTGATAGAATTAGTAATATACCAAAAGGGTACAGAATGTTAAAACTAAAAAATAATCAGGCAAATAAATTGACAAATTTTGGGGAAAAAAATAGAAAAAATTAAATAAATTGACAAATTTTGGGAAAAAAAGAAAAATGTTACAATTTTTCTTTCTTTTTTTCCAAAAATTTGTCTAATTTTTTATTTTAACGTTCCGTACCCTTTTGGTATATTACTAATTCTATCACCATTTGTGATATACATATTTATATAGAACATCTCAGTTTCTCCCGACATATCGATAATACACTTAGTCACGTGTTAAACTTTGGCGTGTGCACACTTCCTGAACCACGTGACTCATTTCCTACAGCATGAATAAGGGGAAAAACCAAAATATTGTGTAAATTCTTGTGTTCATCATATATATTCTTCACCTGTTGCAGCCTTCAACTTTGGCGATTGATGAGTCAGTTTCCCTTTCTTTGCAGTTTATATTGTGTAAAGCCATTTCATTTTTTGGTTTAATTAAATGAAATTGGGTACGTGAATCGAGGTTTTCAATTTTGTACATATGACAGTTGAATATGGCACTACGGACCATGAAGGGTAAGTAGGAAATAAAAAAATAAAAAGGGAGAATAATTTTATATTACCTCATATACAAACCCACATCCATCAACCCATTCTTTCCACTGGTAGCAAAGGGCGTACATGAATGCTACAGGATGTGAAGTATCACTGCTATCTTCAGTGGGACCAGCATCAGTACTGTGGACAGCCCATATGTAACAAAAGTTTCTTGGATCATCAGATGGTTCTTGGAAAGCTATATGAGTTACTGGAATCATTTGTTCCATCATTGGACTGATGTATCTACAACAAACAAAAACATTGAAAAAATAATATTGCAGCCAGACTTCACATGTAAATAACAAACAAGCAAACTACGAAAAGGTAATCTGCTAACACATTTCAATTTGAGACAAATTACAAATCTTTTGCAAATCTGACATTGCCAGTTTTGTGTGAATACTTCTGACAAAAGCTATAAAACACAATATCTTTTAACAACAAGCTGCAGGTAGAAATCCATTGATAAATAATAATAAAAGAAAATATGATAACAATGAAAAAAAAACGCTAAGTAGCGGAAAGGAATCAAATTAGGATAGGGAAATGAGCCACCACTTACCTTTAGATGATGGATGTGGGGCGCGAACACACAGAAAAGACACAAACACAAATAACAAAGAAATTTTCGGGAAAAAAACCCTTCGTCAACGAGAGAACATTATGAGAGGTGGGTGCAGCTGGAGATTACCTCACAGAAAGACCGTCGGTCGAGAAAATGGTGAGGGTAAATTCAAACATCGGAAAAGTAGAGGGGCAGTGAATCAGAGCTCATACCCGAGCAAAAATAAATATCCAAACTAATTTCTGGTCGGTGGGATGATCAAAATATAATTAGAACTAAATATAAATTTAAAAAAATATTATACAAATAATAAAAAAATAATTAAAAAAATATTATTTATGAAGTAAACATCACCTCAGGTTAGTGGTGGTTCAATATAGGTAATGGGAAGGAGAGGAATAAAAAAAAGGTTAAAACATATGTACCACTAATAATAATGACCGGGTATTATCTTAAGTTGAGACCAGGTGGTTGCCTTGTGCCAAGTTTATACTGGTAGGCAAGTTCCCGCCTTCTGAGTTCAGTATAAAAAAATAAGCCTCCAGAACAGTTAAATACTCAGATACATCTAAATTCAACAATGAAGATCACTGATCAGCCATCATCCACATTTTACAGCAATTGTACAAGTCTGCTTTGTATACTAGCCTCTCCATTTTCCTCTGTCACCATATTAGTCCAATCCTCTTCTGTTTTCAGCACACACACTTCCATTCCTCTTAGATTTTCATCTCCTGGCCATGTATCTTGCATCTACATTTCATGCATTTTCCTTGGTATTCTATGTTGTATACAACATTTGTGTCTTGTGTTCTCCATCTAGTTCTGCTAGATATTCCTCTTTCACTATTTCCCTAACCTTATCTTGTACATTTTTTGTCTCATTCCTTCACTAAACAGCAAGAATGGGAACATAGAAGGGCTTTTTCCATTCTAACCCCCCCCCCCTGCCCCCCAACCTCTGATCATGTTTTTAAGTAAGCAAGTAATAGGGGAGAGCCAGATCTGCACATCATGCTATTGCGTAGATCCCCTACCACAACCTTTACCATTGTTAGCTGCAAAGTGTCAGTCGTAGCTGAGGTAAGGGCAATTGAACATGGCTGCTATGATCGATGTTCCTGCCAAATGCGCAGAATGAGCAAAGTGTACGGTGAAAACTTTATGAGTGATGGTGGTGTATTGGAATGGTGTAGACAATTTAAAGAAGGGTGAACTGACATTCATGATGAAGGTGATGAGGGTGCAAGTCTGTCACTACTGTAGGCCTCATTCAGCATGTTGATCAGGTTGTCATAGGCAAATGAATTTTTACAATCCATGAACTTTCTGAATAATTTCCAGGAATTTCAAGGTCTGCTTTGTACACAATCATATGAGACCTAAGATACTGGGCACTGTGTGCCCACTGGATACCAAAAATGCTGAGACGACCACAAAATGCGATGCATGGAGTCAGCCTTCACGTTTCTCACACAATATCACAATGAGGGGGGAATTTTTTTTGAAGTCCTTCATTACTGGTGATGAAACTTGGGTCCTGTATGCAATCCTGAATCAAGAGAAAGTCTAAATAAAGATGCACACGCATTCTTGAAGAAAACCAAAAAATTTATACAGACGCTGACCCAGATGAAAACAGTGACTACAGTTCTCTGCGACCACACAGTAGTGTTGTTGGTGGACTTTCTTCAGTGGGAGCAACAATAACAAAGGAAGTTTATTGTGAAACTTTACATTGTCCCCACAGAGTCATCCAAAACAAAGAAAGAGGAATCATCTCATAAGGTATGGTTTTGATCTATGACAATACCTAACTATGCTGTGCAAATGTGATAGAAGACCTTCTTAAACAGTTCAGGTGAGAACTTTTCGGCCATCCGCCGTACAGATCGGACCTAGCACCAACTGATTTTCATCTGTTCAGAGAATTCAAGGCATGATTAGACGGACAATGTATCACTGCCAATGAAGAACTTCAGTATGCCATCAAAACATATCTTTCCTCACTGGTAGCTGACTTCATTGATGAGGGCACCGAGAAGTTTATGTCATGATATGACAAATACCTCAACTGCTTTGGTGATTATGTAGAAAAATAAGTAAAACCCTGCTGTTCTTTTGATAAAATTATTATGTTATGCTGGGTCTCAGGCTTGTTTCATGATTCTAACACTTCTTAAAAATGTTTCTGTTTACCTCCCGCTTACATCATCAGCTATTACATCTTCATCATTCCTTGTACTTTGCTCCACAAAATTTCTTCACCTCATTTCCTGTCATCTTAATTCCATGGTTAATGTGTCCTTATTGGTAATGTGTGTATATTCACTTTTGTATACATCAAATTTAATGGTATATTGACCCACAATGTCTCTCCTTACGTCCAACTGCTCTTTCTCTCCAACATAAGGTCATTTGAAACAGCCATCAGCTTCAAGTTATCTTATACCATTCTTCCTGCCACCTTCTCCATTATCTTGTCAATGACCAAAATAAAAAGTAGCAAGAACCTATTTCTTTGCTGCATCCAATGATCCATTGGTTTGTATGGTGATGAAAATAGGTGTGTAAGGAAATTGCCACATTTGTATATGCTCTATTGCAATGCAAAGAAATAAGTCGAAGCTTTTAGCAGCAAAATTATAAGTCCTGTTACCTCTGAGAACACACTGACAAATGGCAGAGATGACAACTAAGTTGAACCCACCATACTGTACCTAAATCCAGTAAGTTGTACATTAATTGCGAAAATGTGCACACACAATCCAAGTAATTACTTTGGAAAAGTTGCTGTTTAAAAATAGCATCATGCTAGTAGTTGGCTAACTTTCAGTGCTTGTAGGGCCTATTGTAATAGTAAAAATTTTGTTACAACATTTATACTCTACCAAAGGTTCACAACTATTATAGGAAAATAAAGAACAGGCATTACCTGAGAAGAATATAATGAGAGAGAAAAATAATAAATTTTATTAATCAAGAATAGCATTAGTTATGAAAATGAACATAAAAAGATTAAGACATTTTTTTAATAGTTAGAAATGAAACCTTATCAAGCACAGAGATGAGACATCACAGGAGTCATCACTTAACTAAAAAGAGAATTGGTTGGACAAAGGAAGTCATGTCTAGTTAGTTTTTCTAGTAAAATGAAAAGGGGTTTTTACATAAGAGAATCAGACATCTGTATACAGAAAACACACCATAAATTTTATTATAAAATACTAACAAACATAACTAGGAAGAACAAGAAAATCAAAGAAAAAAGAATTAAAGTAATAAAACAAGAACTACATAGAATATAATAAAATATGAAACAGGAAAATCTATCATTAAAAAGACATAAAAATAGAACCAAATGATTTTGTGAATAGTGAAATATGGATTATTTGTAAAGTATGTAGGAAACATTTTTATTTCAGTTGTAGAGAAATCAGGTGAAAAAAAAGAATCCCCGGATAGTGCCCTGATGCTTCCCAAAATAGATTTCTGAGCACACAGTTGTCAGTAACAATTTTCGAAAAAAAAGTGAACTCTTAAAACAATTCAAATCTAAAAATTCTTATAGCTATGACAAGATTCCAAATATATTACTGAAAAGATTATAGTATTGTGTCACATACTTGTCCACATCAATAATGAATCGTTAATGCAAGGTGTATTTCCAAATAGAATAAATACACAACTGTATAAAATCATTATTTAAAAAAAAAAAGTGTTGACTATTTGTTTACTTCCAGGATTCTCAATTTTTGCTGTTGAAAAATTGATGTATTGCACAACAGTAAAATGTGTTCGTACAGTAGAACCTTGCTAAGTCAAACTTCAAGGGAGATGCGAAAATATTCCGAGTTATAGAAGTTTCGACTTGTATAGGGTTTACACTAATATCGTGCAAACACTGTCTATGATCGCTTGGTTTACCACTGTCAGTGCGACCTCTGCTGGGCAAATGCTGGAAGTACAGAACATAGGTCCAAGCTTTGACATAAGCTCGAGCCTGAAATTAGACTCAGTCTGTTATTAGCGTGCTGTATGGAAATGAAGTGATGCTTGTACTCGCTCAGTGCAAGTAATTGAAAAATTACTGAGTGTGGAATACTTTGTTTCTTCTTATTGTTACTTTCTGCATGCTGTTGTATCATTTTATAAGATTGTATACTTTTACTATAAGAAAATTTGGATATTTAAACACTGGTCATTACTCTCTATGTTAATGAAAAAGTAAAAATCAGCAGATTGCACCGCATTTCAACATATCTGTGGCGATTGTTAGGTCATCCAAATGTGCTCTATCCACATTAGAATGACAAGTACTGATATGGATGATGTGTATTATCTTTGTCATTAGTTTATCACTCATCATTTTAACTATGTACTTTGTGTATCTATAGAATGGGCTGTAGTCTACAATTCAAATTAAGTAAATGCCTCATGTCCTCCAAAAATATATATAAAAAACGTGTGTTTCTTAAATACAGAACATCAAATATTACTAGAGACAAGACAGATGATGTTCAGCGTTATATAGGTTAATGATTACTAGATTTTTTAGGTATGCCACGTTAGGTATTTGATAGTCTAAGCTTTTGACTCCATTCTACAGCATTCGTCAGAGATACTACTTCTACTGACATAGCAAAGAGTACCAAGTGTCGCAGAGTAATAGGCCATTGTCTTCATTAAAGTTGTTGGTAATATTTAAAATTTCTGCCGCTTCTCTTGAAACCCAAGTTGGAGATTTCCTTGAAATCTGATTAAGTTGACTAAACACATCTATATCATATTCCTCTTAAACCGTATTTGTATATATTTCAAACAGGTTAGTTTTTCAACACTATTATCATCATCACATGGAAATTTACAGAAGACAACATACCATACACAGGAAAAACAACAATATCAATTGAAGTTGATGGTAATATTTACAATTTCTGCCGCTTCTCTTGAAACCCAAGTTGGAGATTTCCTTGAAATCTGATTAAATTGACTAAACACATCTATATCATATTCCTCTTAAACCGTATTTGTATATATTTCAATCAGGTTAGTTTTTCAACACTATTATCATCATCACATGGAAATTTACAGAAGACAACATACCATACACAGGGAAAACAACAATATCAATCAAATGACAATGTCGAGGGATAGAAGCCACTTTCTGGTGGCTGGTCCAGCTGGTGCTGGGTGATCAGACTCCCAGATAGACTAATGTTTGGGTAGACCATTATAGGGTGTTCAACAGTCAACATAATTCCGGTTACTTGACATACCTTTACAGAGCACTCATTTGGTGCTTTTTTTGTGTGTCTTCCACAACCTGTGAAAAGCTGGAACCGACGTCACCTACGCTGATCGCAGACTGTTTGGTCTTTTACAAGGTCACAACTATGTGAGGAGTTGATTTCTCATACCTCCAATCTGTTGACAAACTTCAGTTATTACTACTCTGCATGGCTTGCTCCATATAGGCTGCTCTCCATGATTTTAAGCATGTGCAACAAAAATCTTGAAAGTTGCTGTTGAGTGTATTTTCCTCCGTTCTTTTCCACTCTAAAATTAATATTCATAGCAATGTTGAGCTGGGGAGGGGGAATCCATTTTAGAAGTGTGAGCACTAACAAGCCATGTAGAGCAACAGTATTCTGCTGCAGAGAATGCCAGGCTAAAGACTTCTCCTTGAAAAATATGTGCACTTGCACACCACTATGTACTAGTCAATTTCTTTATAAATTCACAGGTCTTAATTTTTTCAACAGTTTTAGACAAATGCAGTTAAACCACAAGTACTTCATGCCAGTTAACTCTTAGATATTTTGGGTGGTTTTGTGCTCTTACAAGGGGTCCAAAATTTCATATTATGATTATGAACAATTGTCGAATCACAATTAGAGAAGCTGATGATGATATTTCAACTGGCTCATACCATGAAATTTTTTTCATCTGTTTTGGGTATGAAACCTGTTGCAGCAAAATTCGTTCCTAAAGTGTTGAGTTTTGAACAAAAAAAGCAGCGAATGTAAGTTGCTCAGCAATTGCAAAATGAGATCAACAATGAAGCAGAACTATTGAAACATGTCATAACAGGTGATAAAACATGGGTTTATGGGTATGATGTCGAAACTAAGGCTCTATCGTCCCAGAGGAGGTATTCAGGATTGCCGAGACTGAAAAAGGTTGACAAGTTCAGTCAAATGTGAAAGTTATGCTTAATGTCTTCTTCAATTTTATTGGAATAGGACACCATGAGTTCTTGCCACAAGGTCAAATGAGGAATACTACCTTCAAGTTCAACATCATGTGTGTGAAGCACTCCAAAGAAAATGCCCGGATTTGTGGCAAAACAATTCATGGCTTTTACATCATCACTATGCACCTTCTCACACATTATTGCTTGTTTGTGAATTTTTGGTAAAAACAACACTGTAATGATGCCCCAGCCTCCATATTCGCCAGACATGGCCCCGTGTGACTTTTTTCTGTTCCCAGAAACAAAGAGAACCTTGAAGGTTCATCGTTTTACAAGCATACATGAGATTAAAAAAGCATCGCTGAAAGATCTCAAAGCTATCCCAAAGATTAAGTTCCAGAAGTGTTTTTGGGAGTGGAAGAAGTGCTGGAATAAGTTTATAATATCTAATGAGAACATTTTGTAGGGGATAATGTTGATGTAGATGAATAAATAAAAATCTTTTTAAAAAAATGAAAATTCCAGTTATTTTTTGAACATACCATGTATATAAATTAAATAAATGGTGTACATATGGTAAGTGTTCTACAGCACATGGTATCCTAATTTACTAACTGTTATTGGGAATTGGTAGCCATCCATCATATTTAAAGTTTAATTTTGATGATCTGCAGAGTTTATTTTTTGTCAATGTTGTTACAGAAACTTTAATTACATTTCAAACTGTTTACACATATTTTTAATAGCTATGAGCGTTGACTGTTTATATGGGGTTTCTACTGTTCACCACACTGTTTAGTGTTTGAGCAACTGCTGTTAGTGTGAAGACATGCCGAGTAACTCGTGGTGAAGATGAAGGTCGCGGTAGATGTTTTATCCATGTGAATCAAAAGCAATGCTAGTAATGAGTCAGCACATGTCGAGACGGTTACTTGCACTGCCACCCTCAATGCTCACCATGATGTCAATGAGAGAACAAAGTATTTTGTTGAAAGAATGTAGGCTTTCTCGGTGAGCCAGTTGCATAAAACCTTCTTGTGCTTTCCATTGAGACTGCGTATCAGCAGAAATACAAAGTGACATTTTGGAACCTGCCTCTGGCACCATCTTCCGGCGAAGTGTCAGATTCGGAAGGGTCTCTGCCCGTAAGTCCTTTGGTTGCCAGGTGATGTCAGTCACATGTGTCAGAGCCAAACGGAGCAGAGACGGAGGGGCAAGGAAGGACCTGGTGCAGTGGCCAGGTAGTGTGGCCGGAGGCATGGTAGGGGTATGCACAGCGGAGGGGAGTGGCTGGAGGTGATATTTATTGCAGGCTTGATCTTTGCCTCCTTAGATGATTATCACTGGATACCATGCCGTGCTGAGGCGGTATCCCGAATCCCTATTAACAATTCCATCAGCTAGCCGAATAAAATAGGATTCATATTGTAACTTACATTTACATATTCATTTTAAGGTGTGGTTGTTGGTCGCCTGTGACCTCAACCAGCATGGTGTTTCCACTACTGCATTTAATTATACAAGTACCTGGGTGACCGATCTACGCTCGGTATCTTTCGATTTCTGTTCAATATCCAAGATTTCGAGTAAAGTTTGATTAAAGTAAAAGGCATGAAGGCTTCCTAGGTGTTTTGAGGTGCACAGTTCACCAAAGAGAAGCTTAACTAACATCAGTAGGCGTACTGGTACCTGAAACTTCTACGTAATGAGGTTAGAGCCGTTTTCGAGAAAACAAATACAAATGTGCTCCTTTCTTTTTTTTTTTTTTTTTTAAAAAAAAAATCGTGTTAAAAACTTGAAAAGCAAAACGTTATCTACATGTGAAATTTCATCCACATCGCTAGATCCATTTGCGAGACCGCCTCACATATTACTTTTAAAAAAATGCTATTATTATGTAAAGTAGAAATCTTAATGCCAGTTTGATAGGCCCTATTAATTAATGGTGCGAGATTTGTGGTATTTCAGAGGATTCTACGATAACCCTTGATGATGGATTCTTATGTAAATCGACGAGAAAATTGAAAGTAAAAAATATTTTTTATATATATCTCGCTTAATTCTCGAGATATCGTATCTCAAAATTTACGCGGTTGGTTGAAATGCGACCTGAACCAGAAGACATATTTCGCCATAGCCAAGTTTGATGGTGAATTCGTATGAAACTCGTCGAGACAAATCGAAAAAAAGCAATTTTTCTGATATCTCGCTTAGTTCTCGGGATATTATATCTCAAAAGTGAAGAGGTTAGGATTAGCTCCAGCCTGGACCAGAAAAAAAATCCACCAAAATGACCATGTCTATATGGTGGAAATGTAATTTCAATGTTTTATTTTGTACCTAGTGGTTGTTGTTAGGTTGAAATACAGCCTGGACCAGAAGAAGTGTCGCCAAAAGCACAAGGAACTATACCTATAAATGATTTTTGACATGCTATATCTCGAAAACCAAGAACATTTATTCTTTATTTTCGATATGTTTCATCGAGTTCTATAAGAATTCATCATCGGGTCGTGACGTTAATAGAACATCATCTGTGCTAAATTTATTCACTCTGATAAAACTATGCTCATACATGGCAGTAATCTCACATCTTCTGATCAGCATTTCAAAATGCTAATAAAACAATTCCCATAAGAAGTAACCTTCGTTATAAACATTAATAAAGCACAAGGTCAGACGATTCAAAAGACAAGATTCTATTTATCACAACCCTTTTTTTCATATGTGCACTCGCACGCGGCTTTTTACTTTATTATCAAACTCTACTCGAAATCTTGTACATTGAACAGAAATCGAAAGATGTTTTATAATTAAGGAGGTAGTATTTAATGAATAACTAACAACCACTTTTTACGGTCAAAAAGTAAACGATGATTACTTTATAAAGAAGTTTCTGATAAAACCATTGATAAATTTTTAATTATCTTCCTTTTTAAATGTTTTACAATTAAACTTGCAGTGTTAATATTTCCACGGGTCAGCCAGTATACAAGAACTGTTCGTTTAATTATTCTTTGAAATCAAAGAAAATCAATTTGTAGGCTTTCTAGTACCTGAATTGTCTACGAGGTGGCGCTAGTGCCGTTTTCGATATACGGAGTGACAAAATTGTTCGTATTTTGTAAACTCGCTTTTTTGTAGGGAAGACAACTATTTAGGTAATCTTAAAAGTCAAAATGTTATCTAAATACCAAATTTCATCCAAATAATCACAGCCGTTTCCGAGATCCGAAATATATATATATATATACAAGAATTGCTCGTTTAAAGATATAAGATTTGATATAGTTTGATTCTTATGACTCCACTGGTAGTCAACTTTGAAGCACAGTTTTATGCAAGTCATTATCAACCTCCAGTTTTCGCGTGCGCGCTGCTGCTGTTCAACTGTTTTTTCCGGTGGTGCTCTGTCAGAAGTGCCGTGAGTGGAGAGTTTGAATTGTGTAATTGCATTCATGAGTGCGTGTGTTTTGCTTTGTTTTGGTCAAAATGTGCATGTGTGATGGATGGGGGAGATACAAATTGATGTTAAATTACTGTTGTGGTGAAGTTTTGGGTATTAATTGCTGTTTTGAGTGAGTTTCGATGCTTATTAACTTTAATAAGGATTGCTTTGTTAAGTTTACATGGTCATTAAATATGTGTTTTTCTGAGACTATTGCTCTTTGAATTTGATAGTTCTCTTGAAGAGTTGGGGTATTGTGTTTTGTATTGTTTGTTGTCAGAATTTTCAAGTCTGTGTTTATGTTTGTGGGAAAATGGTTATTCTTTAAGAGACGTTCAGCAAAAGTTGAATGATTACTATATTTTAATGCTAGTAAGTGTTCCTTATATCTTGTCCGGAATTGTTTCCGGTGTCACGACCCCTTTGACGTGTGCTCGGGGCCGACCCGTGAACTGGTGGATAGCCGAAGTTATGCGGGAGGGTTCTGGGCTCACTTACTTGCAGCAACTTCGCCTGGCCAAGCCGGGAATGCCGTGAAGCCTAGCGGCCGTACGATTGGTCGTGTCTTCCTCTTCTTCTGCCTGGGCGAAGTGCGGGCTGGTTCAAGCCCACCTAGGCTGGAATTTACAGGTTGTGGGGAGCTCCTAGCGGATTAACACACAGACGTTGGAATAACTGGTTTATTCGCATAGGTTGTTGTACTTGGGCGATAGCGGACCAAGAGGCGCCGTCCACTCGGCTATACCGTAGGATGGTTAAACTACCGGCTGAGGGCACTGGCTTGTAGGCAGGGGCAGCCGGCAGCCGATGTGTCTCCGGTGGTCCCGTGCGATCGAATACTCGAGACCGATTGCCCGGCGGTAACCCCGATCACGACGTCGGCCACCTGGCTCGGCACTTTGTCGGTTGGAGACCCGGCTAACCTAGCAAATTCCTCAGGCCGTTGCCCGGACTGAATACCGACTTCGGCACATTCCAAACACGTGCTGCGGTCGTGTCGTACTTTGGCTAAGTCATTACCCAAAACTGTGAAAGTTAAATGATGTTTAAAAATAACCTTTACACCGGGTTGAACAATGTAAACTGCATCACAATTCTGACATGTCAATTGGTATATGCCAGAGTCATGGAATTTATTTGTTTGTGATTGAGTTCTGACTTGTTTTTGTATCAAGTTGTTTGAAAGCAATGTTTATCCCTTGTTTTTTTAAATATATTTGTTACCCTGTGACTATGCTTGTTTGAGTATGTCATAGTATACCACTTCTTTCCATTGTGTTCCATGTAGTTGGATGTTTGTGTGATTTGAGGTATTACTGTTGTTGAAATGTTTGTGTTTTGGTTGTTTAATTGGTGTAGTGTGGTGGTGATGTTCTTTGTTTTAGCTTTTTCCAACTTATTTATTATCTTAATATTTAATGCATCAACCAGGTGTGTTTTGTATCCATTATTATGGGCTATTTCTTTTATGGTGCCGAGTTCTTTTTGGTAATTCTGTTTTGTTAAAGGGATTCTGTTTATTCTGTTCAGCATGTTGTAACAGCATTTATACCTGAACTTTAAATAGAATTGTATTTTATGAAGTATTTGTAGTAAGCCGAGTTTGGTTGAATTTGATCTGGTATGTTTGTTGCACAATTACCCGTAAATCAGCATATATAGACTGTTTTATGAAAAGAAATTATTTAAAGGGCATTTAATATGTTTAAGAACAGAATTGTGCAAGATAATTGCTTAAATGTTCATGATTCCAAGTGTTAATGTAAGTTACGATGTCTAAACGACAATTTGCTACAGTTTAAAATAATTTCTGTAAATAATTTTGTGTTTAAGTATCTTTAATTTCCATTTCTGACCATTTTGTAATGATGTTAAATGATTATGTATTAATTCTGATTGTTTAAGTAATTGATAAATGTTTGCGAAATATCTGGCGGAAGCTTTTGAAGATTTCTAGAAATTACGATAGAGCCTATATAAAGAAATCAGCAGAAGGACAGAAGTGGTTTATACATATTCACTTTGCGACTGCCAAGGACTGCGTTAGTAGTATTGTATGCAATCTCTGGATTGTTTGAATGCAAGTAAGCAGTATCGTTGACGTGTTATTTGAAAATAAACACAAGTCTAAACTGAAATACATTGTGGACTATTTAATTACCATATTAATTAAACCACCTAGAATCTGACAATGTGTCTTATTGCAGCCTGTTTGTGGCTGTGTGGATGGTTTGATGAGGAATATATTATTTGGTCTGTTGCTGTGGGTTTTCTGTATATCTGGAATGTGGGTTTGTTTTGGTTTTTTTATATTGTTAGGTCCAGAAATGATGTACAATAATCACAACTTTGTTATTTAACACTTAAATGATTAATTAAATAAAAAAATCAAGGTGATGCTTTCGAATTCTTCAAATTTTGCAGAATGAAATTTTTAGGGTCAAATACAAGTCAAGTTTGTATTTCAGCACGTTGAGTCTACAGCCTGTGAAACAATTAAATGATAGCACAATTGTTCCTGTCCGTGTTTAACATGTCTATTAATATTTCTGAGTTCTTTAAGCTCAGAGATTTTATTCACCTTTTTTTTTTTTTTTTTTGCGGAGTATAAGAAACAATTAATTTTTAAAAAACTTAGAGAAGGTTTACATCTCAAAATTCATCGGTCAAATAAATAACAGTTATCCATTTTTGATATTATACTTTCCATCATTTAAAGCAAAATGCCTTTATTTAAAAAAAATTCTTAGCTAATATTCCGATAATCTAACACGAGTAAGGTATTCACATCATGAAGAATATCTTTAAAAATGAGCCATATTTGTTTTTTCCTTACTAGCTTTTCCAGAATAAATTCCTACCACCATCATAGGTGATACCCCATAGTTTTTGACGGGCATTAAAACTAGTTATAACATAATTACACCTGAACATTTTCATTTTACGTCCGAGTCTGGAAGTTAGAAGTAACAAATACGCCTGGATTTATAAACGAATTTCTACCACTGACCAGAGGACATTAAACTCTGAACACACATTTCTAAATTAACCTTGTTTGCCTTTACAATACTTGAGCATGTAACAACATATTAGGAAAATGTATTTTTCTCCTGATAAATTATTTAATTGTTCATCATGATGAGTACTGTGACACTAGAGTCATTTGTGAGAGGACGGTTTTCTCTCGAAGTGTTCCCATTAGGTAAATTACCATAGGGATTTACTTTCATAATTCTCTACATCTGGCTGTCGAAATGGGGTCCTTAGGGTGGCAAGAGACATTTAATCTAAAAATATTGAAAGAAGGTATAGTTCACCAGCAGAGGGGCAGGCATTAGTTTTTCAGTTCCCCAGTAACTATTTAGATCAAAGGGGGGGGGTGGTACGGTCTAGTGTGACACAACAAAGTTTCTTGTAAGTGGCTTTACACCTCGTCAACCTCATCAGAAGTGGGAAAGGAACAGAAAGGAATCCAACCATAACCTTCACCTGGAATAATTTTGGGACAACATGGAAATACGGAAAGGGACTCGAACCTAAGTCCTCCTGAACATCAGGCCAGAAATTTACTGCTCATTTAGCATACTTGATGACATGAAAGTCTGGCAGCAAATTTAGCTGCTGGAATAGAGTAGTGCAGGCAGCAAATTAAGAGTTTCAGTTTTGCAGCACTCATAGGAATATGAGGGATGTAAAAATGTACTTATAAAGTATGAAGAAGTTCAGTAGTCGATGTATGACCAGACAAAAGAGAAAGTGAATGGCTAGTGAGGACAATTTATAAATCTCAAGTGTGCCACTAGGTGTCCCATCTGTCATTTCAAACAAATTACTGTTTTGTTCAAAGATCTCCCCTAATAAACCTGTCTATTTGCATTAAAAACATAGGATAGCAAAACTTCAATACAAAAAATATATCAAACTAGAAGTTGGCAGAAACAGTTGCCTAATACATAAAACAAAAAATAGTAAATAATTAACAACTATGTATAAACTGCTCTCAGGTGACTAGCCGAGTCAAGAGTGCGTTGTCACACGATATTTCGGCGACTAGATTCATTGCCGCCATCTTCTAACAACTATATTCCCTGAAAATAATATTAAACATTTACCATCCAGAATATAATGTAATGCACTGAAGGAATAAACCTTACCTACAACACAGATTCTTCAGATCCCACACCTCAAAACAGCCAAAGTTGTATCCAACCAGGAGACTTGTTATGCATGGCACATACAGTAAACAAGATACATCCACTTTATAGACTGGAAGACAGCATCGTATACTGCCATCCGCAGAACGTATTACAAACTTGTCCGCCACAGTAAAACAGTTCTCTGTTGGAACAACCAAAACATGATACTATAAGAATAGCCAAAATAGTAACTTTTTTATTATTTTTAATTCCTCATTTTTCTGCATCATAGCAATATTTCAAGACTGCATCAGCTATACAATAAATGGAGATGATAAACAAGAAAAATGAATTTGCATAATTATGAAGCCCAACTTCTGAAGTCCTTTATTAAAATTAAATTTTTAAACAACGTGCTCAAGGCACACTTCAAGTCTTATGACTACATCTGAAGACGACGACTGAGATTTATACCACTGAAATATTATGTATGAAAATAGTATTACTCAGTTTGTTTCCTGAGAAACATTCATAAAGAATAAATTATGAGGTGTGTACAAAAAGAAACCAAACTAATTAAATAGCGCACCAACGGCTGCAGATAAAATTCTCTGACTTCTGTGCACACTAGTGACATCTCTCGGCAAGAGATTGCCTCTTGTCGCACTATGGTCGCTGCATTAGTTTACGAGTGACAGCTGGTTGAGTGAGGTAGTGCGCAGAGTGCTCATTGGATTTGTGAGAAAGCGAGAATGAATGATTGGAGGAGCAACGCGTATGTGTGAAATTTTGTGTTAAACTTGGGAAAACTTTTACCGAGACACTTCAAATGCTTAAACAAGCATACGGGGATGACTGCATGAGCCGAACACAGTGCTATGAATGGTTTAAGCGCTTTAAGGAGGGCAGGAGTTCGGTTACCGATGATCCAAAATCTGGTCGACCCTCCACATCAACAGACGACCACCATGTTGACAGGGTTCGCACTGTGATTCATGAAAAATCGCTGATTGACTGTCCGTGAGGTTGCTAAAGAAGTTGGCATAAGTGTAGGCTCTTGCAATCACATCCTGAGAGAAAAACTTGGAATGCATCATGTCAGTGCAAAACTGGTGCCGCGCTTGTTGATGGATGAGCAGAAGGGGAATTGAGCTAGGATCTCTAAGGAGTTGCTTGAAAAAGCAAATGAGTATGAAAACTTCCTCAAGAACATTAAAGGCGATGAAACAAGGGTTTATGTGTACGATGGGGAAACGAAGAGGCAGTCTTCAGAAAGGGTGGGGAAAGGTTCTCAGAAAGTGCGGATGAGTCGGTCGAACATCAAGGTGATGATGGTCGTGTTTTTTGTTTGCAAAGGAGTTGTGCACCATGAATCTGTACCATGTGGTCAAGCGGTAAACAAGGAAGTCTACCAGAAAATTCTGACACAACTGAGAGATGCTGTGCGTAGGAAAAGGCCTGAACTGTGGGAGAATCAGTCGTGGATGTTGCACCTTGACAACACACCCGCTCAAGCATTGTTGTTTGTCACGAATTATCTGGCAAAACATCGCACTCCCGCTTTGACTCAGCCACCCTATTCTCCACACTTGACTCCAGCAGACTTTTTTCTCTTCCCAAAACTGAAAAACTTTGAAAGGACGTCATTTTCAGACCATAAACAATGCGACGAGAGAACTGCGCACCATCGGAGAAATTGCATTCCAGGAGGCGTTCCAAAACTTGAAAAAATTATGGAAACGGTGTATTGATAGTGAAGGACAGTACTTTGAAGGGGACTGTGTGTAAAAGTTAGTATGATGAGCAATAAAGCAATTACAGCACAAGTTCGGTTTCTTTTTGTACACACCTCATATTTTGGCATCTTCTTCCAAAGCTGTTAATTATAGGAACCACTTACCACCTTTAATTCTCATCCATCACTCAAATAAAAACTAGTTACTCCTTATTCCCCTTTTAACAAGACTGTCATTTTGCAATAAAAGTGGTTTCAAACTTTCCTGACTTCCTATCTTCATCCCCAACTGCATATAAATAATAGGAGTGCAAATGGCTACTTCCTATACCTATCTTTCCCGAGCCCTCGAGAAGAAAATTTCCTGAACAAAATCACCCTCATGCTACTTGTGTAAAATAGGTAATACAGATACACAGAAGACACATTTATGATCTGGACCCTTAATAGAAACCATGTTCTCCCTTAATTCTCTGAACAATAAACAATTTCTTTACTTGAACTTACTGCACATTGGTATCACTTTCTTGAATGTTGACATTTCCTTCTGGAAGTGGTTTTTACCCACCACTGACCACAATAAGTCTGCAAAATTATATCAATGGCATCCCTTCTTCATCAAATTTTTCGTTAATTACAGCCTTACCATCTGTTCTGATGAAAAGTCCCTCTCCATGTGCTCCCACAACTTGTCACAAACCCCATTACACACATTTATTACACCAAGCAGACTTAAGGGGGGGAAATGTATTTATTCCACAATATGCTCCCAACCCAGAAACACCCAACCTACAAAATCAGCAGTGTAGACAACAAACCGAGTTCTGTCAGACATATCAGACCAGATGACATAACTTATTCAGACATAACTCACTGTGTAAGGTGGCCTGAGCAGTGGGTACTGAATAATTTTAATGCAGCAACTGCCATCTAACCGAGATGGCAGCCTGACAGATTAATAGAGCCACAGGTGGCAGACAGTGCAGATCACAACTGTGCAACTACACAACACCAAGGTGGAAAGATGAAGCTGGAATAAGGTAGATAATGGAGAGAGTATTTGAAGAAAGAACAAATATTAAAGATATTCAGCTTTGACTTTTTTGTTTTTTTATGTTTTGTGTATTTAATTAATTTGACTGTATGTAGGTTCATTTATTTCTTAGCTGAGGTCTTAATTATTGATGGAAGGAAAATGCTATCATAATGTAACAATACAGAGTCACTCTTGTTAAGGATGATGCAAATGAAGAATGAGAAATTTAGTGATTGAAAGGACAATGATATCAATTTTCAAGTAATAATTAACAAGTTGCTTCATTTAAAAATAACAAAGTTTTCAATTTTTTTGAAGTGAAAGAGGACAAAAAATTTAAATTTTCCTGTATTAATGAGAAATTTGTGAAAGTCAAAAGTGGTAATGAATGTAAATTTGATGGTATAAGTGAATTATTTGCTGGTATAAACAGTTAATCTATTTGAAACTAATGTGAATTTATGGAGACGAGGAAGCTATTGGGTTCTTTGACTAGTAAGATGCAGATGCATGGAAATATTCAAAATTTACAGCTGAAGGACTAAATTTGCAACTTTAAGTCTAAATTCAATGGCTTAGATTTAAGACCTTATGTTCAGGCCCATGGTTTTGATGGAGTAGTAAAAGTTCTTCCAAGTGGCCAGCTTTAAGGCACTGTTAAGGCTAATTAAGGGTGATGTTATTGTGTTAATTGGATTACAAAAATCCGATGGAGAACAAATTGAAATAGAAACTGGAGAAAAAAAAAGAAAAAAAATCACACACACACCTTCAGAAGTTATAGTGTAAAGGATTTTTGGGGCAAACAGGAAGTAGACATGGAAAAAAAGTTTTCTTGAGAAAAATTGAAATTCAGGTAAAAAAAGGGGACAATTTAACCTAACAAAAATCATGAAACAAGAGAAACAAAAATCAGAGAGGGTGACCTAATAGGTAGTTTTCAATTCATCTGCATGTTTCCTAGGGAATATTTTTGACAGAGGCATGGTCTACACGATTGATTTTTTTTTTTTTTCTTGTTGTGGAATCCATATAAATTTTATTCATCAGTGACACAAGAAAGATACTTTTCTAATATATGAAAGCGGTGGCCAGACTGTGGGACAGTTAGCAAATGGAGGAGTGGAATGATTAAACAAAATGTATGGACCAAATCATTACTTAAATTTGGTTGGACAAGAGACAGATGAAAATGAAGAACAAGCTGGAGAGTGGCAAACTACATGTAAGTAAGAGTGACAAAGGAAGAAGAGTTCATTAAGAGCATCATTAACTGCTCTAATCTCAATGCCCAATTCAGCAAGGTAGAGCTAATGTGGGTCATTGATTAACTGTGCAGAGACAACCTAGTGTCTACAGATATGGAAAAGTAATGAAGCCACCGAGGCGTTACATAGTTTAGATTTTACAGTGAAAATGTAAGAAGGATGTGAGGAAATGAAACCTCACTTGAACAAAGAAGTTCCCATTACTGGGAATTTATTAATAATAACTGTAAATGAGTAAACTGTATTGAAGATATGGGAAAAATAGAGGGAGATTTGTAATTAGAGAGATGGCATTTCTTGGCACCCATTAGCAGAAGCAGCAGTTTTATTTGGGGAGGGGAAAAAAACCAACTGAGCAGCAATAACAATGTAGTAAGAATAATTATTTTGTAAATACTAATTACTGATAAAACCAAACCTTACCATTGAGAACAAATGATCTGTGAGGTCCTTCTGGATCATGACGGCTGAGATCAAGTAAAAGCACACGACCACAACCTGCAAGGCCAACTGCTGCCACTCCACATGTATCTGCAAGAGAAGGAGCTAAAAGCCTACCACCAGAGCATGTTCCACCATCAACCACTGACAGTGACCACACCTGGGCAGCATGACAGTTGTGTAAACAAACAGCATAACAAAAACAGTCATTAAAATCAAATCTGAAATCCCCTTACCGGTTTGGACAGTTTTATAGTTGTGAGGATAGACGCAGAAGCAGAATCACAAATACATACTGCACCTCCCTGTCCACTACCACAATCAAGGCCAATAAGTAACTGTGGAGGAGCTGAAATTGATACAGCACCCCTCGAAGGTAACTCACAGACACAAGTTACTTGTGGTACTCCATCATTCACTATAGCTGGTTTAGTTTCAGTAACAATTCCAAAATTTGAATCAGATGTTGAGAACCTCCAGGTTGCAACTTTGTTTCCAGCTGATAACCTGAAAACTCGCAACTCTGCTTTGAATGCACTCCATGCATATTTGCCATCTGCAATAGAAAATGAGTAAAAACCAGCTTGTGAGTTAAACACAGGCAATCTAAACAAATAAAATCAATATGAAAATGGATTACTAAAAACAAAAGGAAAGTCATAGATACAGACTGACTTACAAGTTACAAAATTTACGCATGCTTAAATTAGTCAAATATGAATTAAATTGCACAAAGAATATGTTTGTTCAATCCTTCTTTCAGTAGCATTATACACATATACAAAAATAATTACAAATCTCACCTTTCAAAATTCCACCTTTTACACGGGACACATCATTCTCCGAAATAGTATAATCACTGTTACGTAATTTGAAAGTATTTGATATAGTACATGGAGTTTTCAGGTTCATCATTTTCCTAATTGGAAATAAAGAAAAGTGTAATATTTATTGTCATTATTAAAAGAAAGTAAGGTCATTAAAAGGTTACTATCATAAAAATCATTTTTAATTTACTCAAATACCACATTGACTAATGATATAAAATTTGACAATACTGATATTGAAGGCTGACGAGATAAAAAATCAAATTTAAAGCTTAACATACAATAGACAGCTTGATAGACAAGATTTTTCTAGGACGTTTCTAGCATTGAAAAATTTATCAGGTGTGGTTAACCATGGACAAACTTATCAAAGCAAAGCTATCATCATTCCCTTCTATTTTAAGAAATACTCACAAACCTTGAATGCTACTCTCTTAAAATATGGCAATTCTTATTTCCATATTTATTAGTCTATTAAATGACACCTGTTATTGGGCTCCTCCTCCTTTCCAAATTTTCCTACCCATTTCAATCTATTTCTCTTTCTTTCACATTTATGCAACATATTCAATGAAATGTTAAGATACTTCCACTTAACACTCTTTGATCTCAATTTTTTTCCAATAAATAACTATTCAAATTTTTAGCAACTATTAAGAAAAAAAGGGTTTCAAGTGTGAAAAATGAGTGTTAGGAGTGATGGACAATTCTGCAGCAGAATTACACTGTCACATTTCTTGTGTGCTATCTTGATGTAAAAAGTGTTTTTATTTATAAATAAGTTCCAAGGGTGTTCGCCAGATGAATTCTGCTAGACATAGCTTCCTTCACTATCTTCATCTGATAAAGTAGTATTTCAAAGAGAATTCATTGGTGAATTACAACACCAACTGTGGCTGCCTCACATTGTGAGATCATGTATGTACAAATGGTCGTTTGTAGGAGCATACAAAGCCCACTCCCAAAGATGGTTACCTATTAGCTAGTCTTGTACCTACGCTTCATATGAGGCCCACAACAAACTGTGCAGTGTCACTCTCACTAAGGCCTCCACATCTTGAAGAATATAAATAAAGGAACTCCATGCTTCACTCAGAAATAGACTGCAATCAGTGTTTTTGCTGCTGCTCAGCATTATCTGTAATAACTCTCTTATTAAGACTCCCAGAAATATGAAGTCTGAACTAACTTCAGTTACCATCATTTATTGCAAGGGATCAAGTACATTGGTGGCAATTTCCATGCAATCCTACTTGATAATTACATGAATTTCCAATTTACATTCTTGCATCATTTGAGTTCAATTTGCCTAAAAATGGAAAAATCACTCATTTATGCCTAAAATCAATTACAATTTTGTGGACTTGGTAATCTCTTACCTGCCACATACTGCAACTAGTTTTTCATCCAAAAGACATCCAGGGTTTATAACCATCATAAAAATTTCACACACCAAATATTCTTTTGAAATATCTCCAGCCTTTCATGACAACAACCTGGCCACTTTATCAAATCAATAAATGCATTCTACAGCAACTTTTTCAAACAAAACGAGCTGTCTTCCTTTGTTCTCCAACAATTCTTGCATTCCCAAAATATGGATCCCACATTACTTTCCAAACTGAAGCAATGGTTTGACCAAAGCTATGCAGCCAAGTTCCCCAGCTTCTGTGGTGAATTTCCTAATCACTCTCCCCAATGGATGCAACTTTGAAATCTCTCACCCAACTGAGTTTATTATCAAATGATAAGCAAAGACATTTACACTTTATACCTATAATATGCAATTCCCCGTCCAGCTTATAACAATATAAAACCTTTATTTTTCTATCTGTATACCTAATAAACACAATATTTTTTGAATTTATCTTAATTCCATGTTGACCCAACCAACAAACATTGGTGTGCAAAACTTAAGGATGAAATATATAAAGTAACAAAACATTAACTATTTGGTAGAAATGAATGAAATTTCAGTAGCATGTTCCCACACATGCACAGAAAGCTAAATGTCTCATGGTGTTAGATAAGCAAGACTAACATCAAATGTGTCTGGCCAACAACATAAGGCAGACGATGGAACAGGACAAGACAGTGTGACAATCAGTGAACTGTGACGGTGCACTGTGGTGGTGTTACTCATTACAACATGGCCTGGAGACAACATTTGGAAGACTTCAAACTGGGTAAAATCATTGGGAAACTGAATTAAAGGACGAAGTGTGATGGCGATTTTGGTATTGCTCACAGCATTGTTTCACGTGCATGGAGAGCATTCCAAACCACAGGCACCTGAAGAAGAGGCAACAGATGACTCTTACATTGTGCAACAGGCAAGAGGGGACCCACTTCAAACGGCGGGTGCAATGGTAACCACATTTACCAGGACTGTAAGGCACACAATCTCACACTTCATAGTGGCACGGTGACTGCACGGGCTTGATCTCTTTGCCCAATGACCATTACATTGTGTTCCACTGACACCCGCACATTGGCGGCAGCATTTGCAATGGTGCCAAGAGTATCAGGACTGGATCAATCGACGAGGAGTGGAGTCACTTGCTTTCTCAGATGAGAGCAGATTCAGTTCAAGTAGTGATTCTGGATGTACCATCAACTGACTAGAGTTGAAAAAACATAACATGCTCAAGAACATAATTAAACATGATTGTTTTGGTGGTCCAAGTGTTATGGTGTGGGGAGGCATATGTTGAATCTACATAACAATCTCCAAAACTTTGAATGCAGTACACTCACCAGTTTACATTATTGTAACACTGTACTCCCACACAGGTTGCATCTTTTCAGGGGTCTGTTCAGTCCTGACTTAATTTTTATGGATGACAATGCACGGTCACATCGAACAGCACAGGTGGAGGGCTGGTCTGCCGGTTGCCCCAACTTAAATTCCATCAAACACGTGTGCGATAGGTGCAATGGGGAGAGTTATTGCAGCATGTATACATTGTTTTAGACAACAGACTGGTAAGAAAAGTCAAATGCTAGCTTCATCAACAGAAGGATATTGAAATCGTTAATTGTGGTAAATGGAGTGGTAGTAGATGCTATCAAAGTGTAAGGTCTGTAAGTGCACAGAAGAAGAGAAAGAAGAATTTATACAAGATCTGGAAGCAGAAATCAATACAGGAAAGATTATCATATTGGGAGATTTAAATGGCAGAGTATGTAAAGACAGAACAGGGTATGAAGATATCATGGGAAGTCATGGTGTAGACCCAACGAATAAAGATGGAGAAGATCTTTTAGATTTATGTCTGTGGAACTTACTAGTTGTTAGCAACACCTGGCATGAGAAAAGTGATAGCCACAAGTTCACCCAATACAGCTGGGACAGTCAGAGTAAAAGCCCAACAGACTACATATTGTTCAGCAAATGTCTTCACACAAAATTAACAAATGTAAAAGTTATACCAACTGTGAACCTGGGAGATTACCGGTTGGTTGTAGCAGACCAAGAAACTCAGCCTGGGCAAGCAAACAGAGCCAAAGTATCAAGTGTTGGAAGCTGTGGCAGATAGGGGCACAAAGGAAGCATTTCAGGCAGAATTGAAGGCTAATTTTCCCAAGGATGAAACAAGAATGGCAGAGGAAAATTTTGAAGATTTAGAATAACAATAGTAAAGACAGCTAAAAGGATGTGTGCAAGAACATCAAATAAGAGGAAGGAGAAGGAAACAGCTTGATGGAATGAGCATATCACAGAAGCTGTAAAAAGGAAGGACAGATCAGTTTCAAGACAGAACAGAAGAGAAAAGAGCTAGATGGAAACATTTACAAAAACCTCAGAAAAAATAATAAAAATAACAAAGGTAAAATCTTTGGATGAATTCATAGAGAAACTGGAGACAAACTACAAACAAAATAAGAAAATATGGTATGGGATGAAAGGAAACAAAACAAAACAGAAATATGCTAAGAAAAGTACTAGACAAATCAGGTGAAGTGCAATGGAAAGAGGAAGAAGCACAGTAGTCTCACTTATCCGACACAAACGAACCGTGGGAATGTCGGATTACCTAGAATGTTGGTTAATAGGGAAAGAAGAAATAACAATATCATAAATGGTTTCTGGTATCTTATTATTGATAAAGCTGATACAGTATAGTAATCACTTTCATTGTGCAATACAATTTAAAAGCATAAAAAGAGGTTGACATATATATTCAATTTTGTTTAAAAAAGTTTGTAATAGACTTTTGCTTGCCTGCTGAGGGTCTTTTTCTCGCCTCCATGTCACGCATTCTCTGTACAAATAACACTTCAGTGCTGGAGGTTTCTTCTCGTTGCTCCATGCATTTCAGTGCTGTTTCAAGGGCTTTGAATCCTTCATTGTGTGTTATTTTGGCACCACTTTCATCAACTATGTTTTCTTCCTCTTCTATTTCCTTTTCACTGTTGTTAACAATGCTGACAATGTTTTCGTCAGTGACTTCATACAGTCAGCAAGGTCAAGCCACTCATTAAGGTCTTCATCAGTTGCATCTACACATCCAAGCAAAGGCAACATACTGTCCACGTTTTCCGTGATAATTTCTTCATTGCCAGAATATCTCTCTGTCTCCTCACGTAACACATTTTTCCACGATTTTGCAATTGTACCTATCCCAACATTTTCCCAACACTGTGTCAAAATGTAAGTCATGTCTTTCACATTTAATTGATGCAATTTCACAATCATATCTTCTCCTTGGTCAATAGTGTCAATCAAAGATGACAAAAGCTCTCTACGGTAATTTTTTTTTTAACACCTCCAACACACCTTGGTCCATTGCCTGACAAACAGACGCAACATTGCTCTTATTTCTCCATCTTGCAGTTCATCTTCACTGGGATGATGAGTGGGAGCATTATCTAATAGTAAAATGGCTTTTCTCGGCAAGAGGTTTTCCTATAAAAACTATTCAACTTTTGGTACAAATTCCCTAAAAAAAACATTGTTTAAAAATTTCTGAGCTCATCCAAGAACTTTTTTGGTTATAATATATGACTGGCAAAGCATGTCTTGAAACGTTTTTGAAAGCTCTTGGGTTCTTTGATTTCCCGATCATAGCAAGTTTAAACTTTAGGTTTCCGGTAGCATTACTGCAAGCAAGAATTGTTATTCTTTCCTTACTTCACTTGTACTCTGGAGCTGCTAATTCAGTCTGAGCTGCGAGTGTTTTGCTTGGCAGCATTTTACAATTTAGGCCCGTTTTGTCACAGTTAAACAGCTGTTCTCCGGTCACACTTTCACTATCAATTAAATCATGGAACTTTTCTCTAAAAATGTGTACTGATTCATTATTAACTGAGAGGTTTTTCTCCGCAAATATTGAGTTGTCGAATTCCTTACCTCTTCTTCCAGTGGTCCAGGCAGCCAAGGCTAGCTGTAAAGTCAGGGTCACCTTCATTAAACTCCTTGTGGAATTGCAGGGCTTTTCGATTCAATATCGGCCCAGATACTGGCACACCTTTATCCCTATTATGGGTGAACCAAAGATACAAAGCCTCACTAACTTTTTGGTACTCACATGGTTCCATGGTTTTCCTTTCTTCTGAGGCTTTGGATGTCCCTCTTTCTGAACGCCATTTTTCTATTTATACTCTGTTTCTCTTCCCATCACCTACGGTTACATGTCCAGCACTACAATCTTGGGCCACTTTTAATGCTGATTCACCGTTGTCGAGTCTCTCAATTGCCTTCAGTTTACCTTCCATAGACACCAACACCCTCTTTCTTTACGAAGCCGTCACAAAAAAATAAAGATACAATAGCGGAAAGATTCACCACACAGATATGCATGGTGCGGCCTAAGGCACTAGCGATAATGTATGCAGTCAGACCTTTACTGCAACAATTACCGGGTCCCAGCAGAAAGTTGTATTCACAGCATGACTCATTGTTGTTTGACCCGCTAAAGTACAGTCTGGTGTAAATATAAATGATACGCTGGGAAGGAAAATAGATTTACAGTGTGTGTGTGTCTTACGAGTTGGATAACACAGAATGTTGGATAAGCGAAGGTCGGTTAAGTGAGACTCTACTGTATATAAAACATAGGAAAGTGCAAAGACCTGTTGGAAGGAACAAAAGAAAGTGCCAAATAAAATGAGAGTGGAACAACACCTTTAAAAAGGAAAACAGAAGAATTTAGCGTTTGGAGATAGAATTGGCAGTAAAAGAAATAACCAGATATAGATGAACTGATATCAGAAAGAATAAAAACAGCAGGAGCAATGGAAAGGCAGTAATTGTATAGCGTTATACGGACAGTTAGAAAATAAAATACCAGACTGGTGGAAGGGGAGTCATAATACCTATTCATAAAAAAAGGAAGTAAATCAAAATGCAAGAATTGAAGGGTGCAAGGGAACACTTGCATTTTGCTTTTCCTTTATCTAGGAATAAATATATTATGTCACTGCCAGAGTGACACAGACGTGGAAAATATCGGATGTAACACAGGGGTTCCATTTTTGACCCTCTGCGTAAGTCGGCTACCCTCATGATATAAGAAGCAATGTGGATTTGGCCATATGGAAGACAAATCAAAAATATTTGGAGCATGTAAGGGAATAGCAAGTAGTATTTTAAATGAAAGAAAAGTACTAAAATTAATTTAAAGCTTCCTTTTTCATCATATGGGTAAACTTAATTAAGAAGTTAAGAACTTTGTGGGTTTTAGAGACTTTTAAAAAAATAAAGGATTAGTAACAACTATTTTTTTTTATTGCTTATAGAGCACTCTTGCCAATCCGAGAGTTATCACAGAAGTTGGGTGGTATAGAGATCCAGCAGAACCTAAGGTGATGGCATATGCTGATGACATAATTGTATGAGAGTAAACAGAATAGAATCCGGAAACCCTGTTTTGAGCACCCGATGCCTCCCGGGTTTGGAATCCGTCACCCGAGTTACAACTTCCTTCGAGCCTGCCCTGAGACGAGAAACCTCCTTCCAAAAATCCTCCCTCACCCACCCAGAACCTGCTTCAGCAGACCTCCAAACCTCAATCAACTCTGGGTCCATAAACACGGTGCCCCCCAGCCTGTAAGATAGCCCCAAGGTTCATTTCCTTGCAGGTTTGTCCCCCCCCTCCCCCCAACTGGTATATTTTCTTTAGATATACCACAGCGCATGCAGCCGACATTTCCTTAAAACTTCCTGTCTTTCTAGTCACTTTTATTATGATTTACAACACTTAACTTCCATCAGCAGCAACTAAGTTTTCACTGTTCTACCAGTCATTAAAAATTACCTAAAAAGTTGTGTGCCCCTCTTGGTCTCGCAGTTTTCCACACAAACAACAACAATATGTCCGCACAAGACAACCCATCAATTTAAGATAATACCTGGTCACTGTAATTATTTTTACATATGTTTACTACTTTTTTCCCTTTATCGTCTCTTTGCCTCCATCCTTATTACCTAAATTGAATCACCACTAACCAAAGGTGAGATTTAACTTAACAGAGTATTTTTTATTATTATAAATATATTTATTATTTATTTATGTTTACTGCTTTATCAATCCTGTTTCAGGATGCAGCCTCTTTAAGCCAGATGAGCTATATTTTACAATTTAATATTTCGTCATTTGGTTCTGGTTCCTTCGAGGCTGATCGATCTAGAGTAACTCTCTTCCAGTTCACGCCAGTTACTCGTCCTACGTCTCTATCCAACCATCTGTGGATTTTCCTTTTGCTCTTTGGAGGTTCCTTGGTATCCATTTAAGAAATCCCATAGTCCATCTCTCATCTCTTTTTCAAGTAATATGACCAGCTTATTTCAATTTTTGGGTCATCACTCTTTCCGAGATGTCTTTTACTTTGGTTATCGAACGAATGTAGATAGCCCTTTTCCTAACTCTTTTTGTAAACCCTAACATTGCTGGGCAGTTCTTGGTTTTTGCTTCATTTGACTGTTCAGGGTCCAAGCCTGGCAGGCATATGTGAGGACCAGTAATACACATTGTTCAAATACGTGTTCTTTTTTTTTAAAGATGTACTATTATGTTTGAATTAAAAACTATGGAATTTCTTCTGTATGCTCTCCAGCCCCGCTTTATACATCTGTAGATCTCAGACTGAATTTCCAATAATGTTAATTAGTTGGCCAAGATAGATGTACTATTCCACTTTCTCAATGGATGCTTTTGTGTCTGCCTTAATCATCAATTTTTTCTTCTGTAAAGAGTCAGGACGGCGCCATTCCATCAATTGTCGTTTCAGGCTCAAAATGGTGAACCCAGGTTTCATTGCCTGTCACAATCCGGGACAAGAAGGCTCTCCCTCAGCTCCGAAACGTCGCAGTAACTCGGAAGAAATGTTTTCTGAGATTTTTGTATTCCTCCATAAGATGGCATGGAACCCATCGTGAACATTTTTTGGCGTAATCAAGAGCACTAATGATTACACCCACCCTTCCTTTGCTGATTGACAGCTCCCACGCCAACTGTCGAGTTGTTATGCATTGGTCCTCGCAAATGAGCACATCAACATGCTGCATCTCGTCAGGAGTTACAGCCGTAGGTGGCCTTCCTGACTGCTGCAAATCTTGGAGTTCTGCAGAACTGCTTTCTAATGGTCTCACTGTCTGTGCCCAGCAACTAACTGTAATTCTCTTGACTGCTGATGCTCCTAAATTGCACCTAAATGTTTGTGAATGTTTCCAACCGTTTCTTACTCTGCAGTGAGAAATTCAATGATGACATGGTGCTTATAACGTGCACCACTCACAGGCACCAAGTTGAACCATTACTGCACGTACGCTATCTGTTGGAAGAAATTGAAACTTTGCACGCACACTCTGAAAACTTCAAAGAATTCATATCTAAAGTTTTGCATTTGTACCATTGTTGGGGGCTGAGAAAAAAAAGTGGTGCATTAGTTTCTGGGCCTCCCTTGTATAATATATAGGCCTATATATAAAACTAAGGAAGGATAGGGAAATAAGACCCAACAGATGAAGGCGGCTGGGAACGATAAACAAAAAAAAGATCCATCACAAGAAATGCACAATATTTTGGCATATAGCCTTATTCTTGCAGAAGTGAGACACCAGGAGGAGCCAGATGTGTACATAATGACAACCGTCCACCATGCATGCTTTTTTCGTTTCTCTGTATTCACATCCCACATCAATCATCTATAGGTAAGTAGTTGCTCATTACCTATCCTAATTGGTTATTCCTTTTCGCTACTTAGTGCCTTTCATTTCATTGTTTGCTATACACACTCACATACACACTTGGCCACCAATGTTAAAAATCCTTAAAACTAGAACAGCTCTCTGCATTAAGTTCTACTGCAAACCCCAAACATAATCCATATTACTTGCTTTTGGACTCAGAATACTTTGTCCCCGTGGGTAGAATTGACCCAGAATATTATTGCACATGACTTTAAGGAGTGAAAATTAACTGGTTTCCTCATACAGAAATAACCTTAAGCTGAAATTGGATGGGTTGCAAATGTGGCTGCACCCATTCACTTCAGTAAGAGACATGCATGCTCCAATTTAAATCATGATCAATTTGCAAACCTAGAAAATTTTCACGCCCTCTACCGCTTAAATGGACTGCAAATTTTATGTCTATGACTGATGTTAATCTCTGTGATGTACAGAACTGCTTATCTTGAGTTTTATCAAAGTTTAAAGACAATCCATTAGCTGTCAAACAATTATTAATAAGGTCAAAGACAAAATCTGAAATATGTTCGGCAGAGAAATCTGGAGCATTTTTAATTCCTACGCTTGTGTCATCAGCAAATTGGACAAATTTTGAGTTTTCAGATGTAACAAAGGGTAGATCATTTATATGTATTAAAAACAATAATAGCCCCCAAATAGAACTACGAGGTTCTTCACATCTGAAATCTTCACTCGGAAAATAGCGAACCACATGATGCAGCATTAAAATGTTCCAGTGACACTTTCTATTTTCTATTCAAACTCAATGAACACTACACAGAGTCCAACTCTATCAATCATTCTAAGCTGCAAGTATATATCATGTATAAGCATGTTGAAAATGCCATAGAAAAAAGCACTGTCAGCTGTACACATTTTTTGTACTGCAACAAATCTAAAACAATGCTGAGCCTCTTTTAAAGCTAGGCTGATTTACTTTACCTCTAGTGAATAATTTGTGCAGAATCATGAAGCTATTTAACCACATGTAGTTTAGTGAAACAGACTCGTGGTTCTACAAAAGTTCAAGTAGAGACGTATGTATGGTGGATTCAGGATTGTAATATGAGCACAATGTAATAATTATAAGTGCAACACAATGAAGACTTCCAGTCAACTGACAAGCAGCATTTTTCCAGCCTCAGAAATAACTCCCACATGAAGATTATATAGTACACCTTTAAAGCCACATTAATTCCCACTTGTTGGACATTGGTCATCCACAGTAACTATCTTACACAACCTATTTTAAAATTGTTCACTTATGGCTTTATGCCTCGACGACATCGAGGTTATGAGAGGGGGATGGGATTGGGGACAAGTAACGGGTAGGAATTTGGCCATGGCCTTTTGAAGGAAGCATCCTTGCATTTGCCTGGAGTGATTTGGGGAAACCACGGAAAACCCAATCTGGATGCCCGGACAGGGATTCGATAGAATCATAAACAAAGTAGTCATAAGCAATGGCTCTATACAATTGAAGAAAATACCCCAAGATCAATCACACATACATTTGAAACAGAGACTTTTAAGTTGCTAAAAATTAACTTTCGTGAATAAGGAGTGTCCGATAGTACTACGTACTACAGACAAAATGCTGTTAATAGCGAGTGAGAACATTTGATGCTTTTCCTGAATAAAGAGGTACTAAATTTCCCAATGGACTCAGTACCAGAAGAAAAACCATAATAATAATTCCAAAATTCTTCTTGGTGTCCAGCCAGATATTTTCTGTAATGCACAATGTTTCAACAGTTGCCTTCACTGTCATCATCAAGTGAAATGATAGGTTGAAGCAATTACTGCAACAACACATAAGGACTTATTGTGCAATTTGGCAGGTACAAGGATCCTATTAACCTATCCTAAATTCATAGATTGTTATGATCCCTAGACTAATAACATCTATATTTTAATCAATTAACCAGAGTAACTTCAAGAAGTAAATGGTGACCCAAGATTTACACTAAAAATTAAAAAATATTGTACAAGTGACAGTTGAAACTTAATGCCTCATATTCTTTTCTCCTTATACAGGCTAGTTAAGTGAAAAATTTGAATTTGGCGAAATTCCTCAAACTTTCCTCTTCAACTGACTGCAATAGCAACTTTCTGCACCAACAGATGGCAGCGCTGCATCTGCTTGCAAAATGGCTGAGATTGATGTTCATATCAGACATCATTCTGTGATTGACTTCTTGAATGCTGAAGGTAAATTGCCTATTTATATTAATTAAAGGCTGAAAAATATGTATGATATCGCAACAGTGAATGTCAGCACTGTAAGACGATGGGTTCAGCATTGTAACGAAGCTGAAGAGCTAATACCATCTGCTGACAAAAAGCAAAGCTGCAAGCTGGCGACTGCAGTGACTCCATGCAACATTCAGTGAGTCGATGACATCATTCATGGTGACCAGAGATAAATTGTGTCAAATTTTCTCCCTGAGTAAAGGCAGTGTGATGAAGATTATTCAACTACTGGTGTTCTCAAAAGTTTTTTCATGACAGGTACCAAGAACATTAACCAATTGGAATAAAGAGACAACAAAAACAATAGCCTCTCAACACTTGCAGCACTTCCATTTGGAGGGAGAAGAGTTTCTGGAGAAAAAAAATTATGACCCCGAGACAAAACTTTTAAACAAAATTTGATTCAAAGGATGCAGCCAATGGAATGGCATCCTCACTGAGGAAGAAAAGAATCAAATCTGTTTGACCGGAAGGGGAAGTTAAGGCGACAATGATATCGGATACAGAGGATGTAAATATGATTGATTTTTTGGGGCATGAATGCACGATAAGTTCGGCACGATACGTCAAAACCCTGAAAAAGCTTAAAGTATGTCATTAGCGAGTTCATCTAACAAAAGCTATGACAGATATTTTTCTTTTGCATGAGAATGTACGATTACACATCAGTCATCAAATCATTGATTGGATTGGAAGTATTGCCTCATCCCCCATACAGCACTGACCCAGCACCATCAGATTTCCATCTGTATGGGCTGCTAAAGGAAACTCCTTGTGAGATTCATTTTTGAGGAGGCGGCCGTGAAAACCTTCATGCATCAATAGCTTACTACTAGTTTTTACTACTCTGGGATGCATGCCATCGTTAAAAGGTGGGGCAAAAATGGGGAAATGGATGAAGAATACATTGAAAAGTGACAAATTAAATGTCATTTTTGTGGTTTTCTAGCTATGTAATTACATTTGAATTTCTTGATAGTTAAAAGGAGAAAACAACTGGAGGCAGTTTTTGACTGCCCCACTTAAATTACTACATTTTTGTGCCCACATTATTTCTTTCCTCTTTTTGTTATCTTACAACTTTACACCTCCTTGATATTAAGGTCATTAAAGGTAGGAGGGAATAGGGGGCAAAGAACAGGAAGGCCATTTTGAAGTAAACGCCACAACATTCACCTGCCGCAATTTCAGTAAACACAGGAAAACCAAAATCTGGACTGTTAAGTGGGGATGGCACGCATTTTAGAATAAAGTGTTAGGAACGTGGAAATATTTAATAAAACACAGGCTGAGTAAGTATCCTCCTGCACAATTAATGGGAACACTAAAAAAATTTCACAGTTTTTATTAATGAGATTGGCTGCACTGTCAAATCATAAATATCACTAAGCTGATATTAGAACAGAGATTTTCCCAGAATGCATGCAACAGTCCTCCCGGGTCTGCATCCGGATAGCAAGACTGCAGGCAGAACTCGGCATCTCCAAAAAATCTCCAAACATCAAACAGAAAGGGTGCTTGATACAAAACATCGGAGCAAGGGGACTTGATGTTTTGGCTACGGTCCCGTATGCAGGATATTGTTCTTCAAAGACAGGTAGGATATTTGTCCATCAAGAGTATCTTCCTCCTGCCTGCAAAAATTCAGAATTGGCTTCAATCCATAAAGGACGACTTTGGTATAAGGACACCAGGAGTTTACATCATACCCTGTGAATGTGGAAAATTCAGGTTAATTCTATATCATGATAATGATACAGCTACCACTCACTACTTTACACCACACAGACAATGATGATGTAAACACTTCCACCAATGTTATTTATTTATTTTCACTTATGAATTTACACCTCGTCGAGGTCATTAGAGGCAGGATGGGACTGGGGAATCATGGAAAACCAAAATCTGGATGCCCAGACAGGAATTTGAACAGACCTCCTCCTGAATGCGAGACCAGAATTCTAACCACTCACCCACCATGCTAAGTACGTTATGTTATTTATGATGTCAGTCTGTTGCTGGAAATGACACATACACTGTGTCGGCAGCTACTAATATTACTAACGGGATCTGCACGGAATTTTTTTTTTCTCCCCTTCAGATGGGGACAAATAAAATTTCTATAAATTTAGCCTACATGAGTAGCAAAAATTTTCTATAGTTCTAGTACCAGAATCTAGAATTAAACCATTCCATGAATTTCTATACCAAGATAACCAAAATTATACGCATTGCTACAAGCACCAGTAAAATCTGCAGTTGAAGCAGCAGATTTATTTTGCCAATAAAACATCAAAAACTACATTGTGTGTTCTTAACATTTCAGCATCTCTGTTGCAAAAAGTGACAGAAAATTAACAGTAGGAAAGGTAAAAAAAAAAAAAAAAAAAAAAATTTACTACTATTTAATGATGGATACGTCTCACCATGTTGGATCGATAGACATCAAGTGTTTTTGCTGTATGTAAATATTGTATTTCAGTGGCTTTTACGACTTTTTCCTCCTGAACCATGCTGCATTTCAACCTAACCACAACACACTAAAAAGGGGGGAACAGTTTAGGTTGATATGATCCTATATTGACAAAGTTATAACATTATCACAATCTATACACCAGAAAACATTTGGGCTTAATTCTAAACATAGGCCTAAATAATTATGGATATATTACATTTACTTTGGTGCCACCAAGAAAAAAAATCGGAAACAAAAAAAGTATTTTTCGTGACATTTATAGCTGCTCACATGTTGAATGCATCACACATTGAAACAATGTCGTCATATGTAATAGCAGCAATTTTTGTTTGCAACATTGCTGTCCGCATGGTGAAAAGTAGTGGTAGCAGCATCGCAATCTGGAATTAACCTGAAAATCCTACATTGGTCAGACTATCCATACCACTGAGACCCACTACGCTGAACACGAGTGCGACCTTCACCTGATGCAATTAGAAAAATACACGGCTGCAGAGCATGTTATTAGTCCAGTAACGGGGTAGTTTTCACTTGCATTATATCATGTAGAAGATTTTTTTTCTTATCTTGTATATATTAGTGAGAGTATGCAGAAACCAAGTTTTCAACCTCCGACTCCCTCAGCACAATTTTCTGTGGCCAAACAACGCCAAAATTTTGGTACTTTTTTCAGTTTTTCGTCTATTACTCCTTCCTGATGAGTCCTAGTGAGAAATACTTTATTTCCAGTTTGAAAGAGGACAAAATTTACTGCAACTTTTGTAGTACGAACTTTTTTCTAAACTCAAAACTAATTGAGCTACAGTTCTTCCAAAAATCAGCAAAATTTCACAATTTTTCCAGTAAGTTTATTTTTACTTACTTTGTAGTTCAAAATGACCTGGAACCTATGTATATATAATTGATATATACGCATTTCTGCATGACATAGTATATGTATGTACTGTACTATGATTATTGATAGTCAATTCACTAATCATATGGCATTGTTGGCCGGGAGATCCCGAAGGATTTTTCGGCCGCCAGATAACAGTGTTTTCGATTCGCCGCGCAATGCGCTCCTTTGTGGGTATGTAACCTAACCAGGTAATTATTATTAATAATAATTTAATTGCTATAGAGCTAAGACTCCGGTGGCAATTTCCCTAGTCATCTAATTACCCCTTTACACACACACACACACACACACACACAATTTTTCTTTTATAGTTGGAATGTTAAATTCCTCCCTTAAATTTTAAATTCCTTAAGCGTTTTTGGTAAGTTATTAATCAATTGGTAATTTGTTCCAATCCCTGACAACCTTACCAACAAAAGAAAATTTTCCCGCTACCTTATACATGAAATCGAATGCAAGCTTGTGGTCATGGTAGCCTTTCCCCTTCCATGCACTATTCCTAATTCTTTGACCAATATCCCTCCAAGCCCCATTACCAACACATGCCCTGTACATACGCAGCACTCTCTTCACCCTCCTCCTTTCCTCCAATGAGTCCCAATCCAGCTGCTTTATCATATCAGTTACTGACTGGGTACCGGGTATAGGACACCTGCAGCTTAACGTGAAATCCGAACCACAGAAGCATTCTGGCTTATTTCATATTACACAGCAAGCTGTGGCAGAACTGAAGATCAGGTTAATGGCCTTTGAAAATCATAGATGAGACCGGGATATCGACCTCCAGTCAGACACCTTAACCACTATAAGACCGCTCTATTACTGTTGATAATAGAGCGAAAATGAATGCATAATGTTATTGGACAAAGTTATTAAGTCATAATAAATTCGTAATAAGGTAAAAATTGGTAATAAATCAATTTGTTTTCCGTTTGTCCCGGATTATCAATATTCTCACCTGGAAGACCTAAATTTGGCTATGCCGGAGGTGGTGGCCTGGTTGGAGCACCTCGAAATCACATTGTAAAGGTTGCGACTGGAGATCCTGTCTCAGTGGCCAACTGTGGGCATTGTACGCTAACTATGTGGATATATGTGTTTAGATTGTTCATTACAGTACGATTGTAATTGAATTGTGTAAATGTCTTGTAGCATCGTATGCAAAATTAATAAATAAATATCCTCACCTAGAATTGTGTCCCATTCATCCATTGCATCAGAAGCAGCTTCATCGAGGTCGAAGAATTCTTCCTCTCCTTCATCTACATCAGTCTTAGGAATATTTTAAGAGACATACCAGAGCAGTTTTTGCAAACAGCTGAACAATCCTGTCCTGATTTGCGACAGCTGCATGGTGGAGTACAAGGTTTCTTGTAGGATGATGATACAACCTTCAGAGTAATCTCAGGTGCAGAGTCTTATTATTGTAACTGGAATAAGGCTGGACGAGCCTTTCCTTCATCCTGAGGCAACGGGTAAGTTTCTCGACCTAGCCATGCTTGCTCTTGGTAGTATGTGCGTATTGAGTGAAACGTTGCCACATCTGATGTTGGTGGCAACCGTGTTAGCTTGAATGCATTTTTTTGGTCAGATTTCGTAAACATTTCATATTTGAGCTATCCAATGTTCCACAAGCAATTAGTCTGTACCATTCCAAGATGAGCTGTTCCCTCGCGTGTTCTCCAGCTGCTAGTCTCTGGAGGCTAGGAGTTCTTAGAAGTTAGCATGAATGTTACTATTAGATATTGTTGGTACTGAATGATGCAGCAGAATTTTTCTTTCCCATAGCCGAAAAATGATGATATTCTATCACATCCTATAAATTCATGGATGAAGTGGATATGTGAGGGTTCAAACTTGAAGCAAGTGGTTGAGTACCATAAACCCGCCTCCTTCCCTTTCCCTGTTTTATGGAATTACAACTTCTCACAAGTGTTACCAAGGTCCATTAGCAGAGCGAGAAAGCCAATATACTCATGTAGAATTGTCACACTGTCTGATTTTACTGATTGGGAAATAGCTGTAGCAACAATCAATCCAGCTGCATCTTCTTTTGTCTATTGAGCTTGAATGTCTCCTTTTTTCAGTTTTTGAATTAGTACGAAAATTACACAGTTCTTACTGCTCTCATTTGTTGCGTCACTGCAGCACTTGCACTTGTTTGCTCACTGAAGTATCTGATGTTTTCAAATGACGAAACCTTTCAGATGACTTTATTCCCCTCTGTGCAGCATCACTTCGGTATCCGTCAAATATAACTGTGATGTTGGATCTATAGTGCGTTCTCAATTAGGCTTCATATTTCCCACAGATTGAGCCATAGTTTCCACTATGATGTGACAATCTTATGCAGGAGGTATCCTCCATCCATAACAAAACTTTTCATATTGGATGTTGCACCTTGAAGAGATGTAAATGCTTCATATAGATACAATTATGTTCCTTAAAGTACGGAACAAATTCAAAAGGAATACAGTGTTTCAAATCATTCAAACAGAAAAGAAATAGATTTATGACTAATTTTTAACTTATGACTTTATTTTGATTGTGTAAATAAACTTTGTGCATAACTCTATGCATTCATTTTTGAAAATCCATTATTTAAACTGGCACAAATACCATCCCTAATAGAGTAGTCTTGTAGCTCAGTGATGATGGCGTCTGACTGGAGAACGATGTCCCTGTCTCATCTGTGATTTTCAAAGGCCATTAAACCAACCTTCAGCTCTGCCACAGCTTGCTGTGTAGTAAGAAATAAGCAAGAACACTTCCGTGGTTCAGATTCCTCGTTAAGCTGAAGGTTTCCTATACCCAGTAATTTTACTTGATTAGTTAGAACACATGCATTGCGCGGCGAATTGAAAGCACTGTCACCTGGCGGCCAAACAATCCTTCGGGATCTCCCAGCCAACAATGCCATACGATTAGTGAACTGTCCATCAGTAATCATAGTACTGAAAATAAGATAGGATAGGGAAAATAAACAGTTACCCGTCACTTACCACAGATGAAGGCAGGAGGGCGAGACACGTAAAAACACAAAAACAAAAGAATTACACAATATTTCGACTGTAAAATGAAATGGCAAGTGACAGGTTTAACAGTCGGTTATTTATTTATTTATTATTTATTTTTATTTATTTATTTAAAATTTTTTGTATATATATATATTTTTTAAATTCTTCTATCTCCCTTTATTTTCAATTATAACTTTTTGAACTAAGCTGCACAGAGATTATATTGATTTGTTTCACTTTTATCGCTGGTCAAGCCTATTTACCCCCCCCCCCTTCTTCCACTACCACGCATTTTCCGCCTGTGCTTCATTCATGTGGCGGGCTCGGATGTGACCACATCTTTCCCCCTGCCATATGTCTCGCCTCCTACATGAATAAGACTTAAGTCGAAATATTGTGTAATTCTTTTGTTTTTGTGATTTTACGTGTCTCGCCCTCCTGCCTTCATCTGTGGTAAGTGACGGGTAACTGTTTATTTTCCCTATCCTATCTTATTTTCAGTGCCTCGCGGCAGTTTCTTTGTTTCCTTTATCCAGTAATCATAGTACAGTACATATATATACCAAGTCATACAGAAATACATATATATCAATTATATATACAAAGGTTCCAGGTCATTTTGAGCAACAAAGTAGGTGAAAACCCAACTTTTCAAAAAAGTGTACAATATTGCTGATTTTCGGAGCACTGTAGCTCGCTTAGTTTTGAGTTTAGAAAAAACTTTGTACTACAAAAGTTGTAGGAAATTTTATCCTCTTTCAAACTGGAAATAAAGTATTTCTCACTAGAACTCATCAGGAAGGAGTTATAGACGAAAAACTGAAAAGAGTACCAAAAAGTGCCACAGAAAATTGTGCCGAGGGAGTTGGAGGTCGAAACCTTGGTTTCTGCATAATTTCACCAATATATACATGATAAGGGAAAAAAATCTTCTATGTGATTTAATGTTTGTGAGACCCCCTTTCTACGACCCCGTTACTGGACTATATTGAAAGTAGCCATATAATGAACTTTGCAAATGTGAAAGTGCTGGCCCACACAGATTATCTTTTTGGCATCTGTCCTAAAAGAAGTTATTCAAAGAAGATTCAATGACACTGCCTTTAACAGAGACACAGGACTCTGAGTAATGCATGGAAACCTGCTCTTCCAAGCCTCAAACAGGAACACAAGAAGTTTAAGGCCGACAGTGGTAGTGAAGCCAACATGAGCAGGGCTGCGTGGCATGACAGAGCAACTCTCCTACAGAACCACGATGACCATTGGCCAGCTGCTGGTGTATGACGCTATATAAGCCCATCACCCCACTGATGTCTGACAGCAAACTTCTATATTCTTTATGACAACAGAGAATGTTGGCATCTTTTCATGATTCTATCCAGTTGCAAACCTGGGAAGATTGTGTCACATCACTAAGCTTATGTTTGGTGGTATTCTGTCCTTCCATACTAGCAAAGTTTTAGTACAAGCTTGCTGAGTTTTGTATAAGTGCTGACAGTACCCAACCCAAACTACTATGAGTAGATCTACATCACTACAGTAATACTAGTTAACACTGTGATCCAGCATGCATCACAAATAAACCACAGAGGGTAAAGTTTATGATGCAATACATGACATCACTACCATGTGAAACATTGATTGTATCAATGCACATGTAATTGAAGCTTGGATTTTGTAGTGGCAATGTCAATGGAAATTGAGTCTATGATGAAATACAGCCTGGACCAGAATGTCAATTGAAACTCCTTGTTATAGCATTTGGCATTTAGCCAATATAAAATGCTTTCATGAACACAATGTTAGTAATATCACGTTGTGATATCATGTATTGAAATGTTAACTACTTCCACAACAGAGCCCAGGTTCACTGGAGATCGCTATTCCACCAGGAATTGGCATCATCATACTGCAGTGGTCAAAAGCAAGACACCACTAGAAACACTTTTGGAAGTACATTTAATGGTTTCTTGCTGGCTCAGGAATTACTACTTAAAAATAATACGTCTTGTTATTGACTACAGCAGTATTCTGAAGTCATTACTGAATTTTGTTGTATCAGAATTGCAATCTCCAATAGACCCACAGAGTCCTTTAGTACAAAATAAAATTGTGATTATTGAAGATGGCGATTCCACTAGGAATTGGCATCCTAAAACTGCAGTAGTCAAACGCAAGACACTGCTAGAAATACTTTCCGAAGTACATTTAACAATTACATGCTGTTCCATGCTGCATTACGACCTAATTTCTGCTGGGTCATTCCATGGCAATTCAACCAAGCCATGACACCCACCAACTCGGATTTTGATGAAACATGGTAAGTTTAGTCTTTCTATAAAGAAAAGTATGCACATCAATTTTTTCTTCTCAACCTGGTTTAGTTTTCATTTTACAGGCAATCAAAATTTTGTAATGTTTGATACGTTCCTAATTCTGACAATTCTGCTCTTTGATTGAAAATAATTTATATTTCATTTATTTTTCAGTCAATTTTTATGAAAATTTACATCAATATTAATTAAAGCATGAGGATTCCAGAAAAAAATATGAAAAACTTCAATGTAATATTTTAAAACTAGAAAAAATAATAATTTCCATTAATTTTTTACTAGAAGTGTTTAATACGTTAATGTCAATAGCAATCAAAGGGAATATAATTTTTTTTAAAAATCTTTTTTCCTAATGTCTTAGAAGTGTGTTCTGTCATATACTTTTAAAATTAAATATAATTGCAAACACAATTTTTAATGTGTTATTTTACTAAACATTGAACATCTATCAGATCAGCTTGTTATTTCTATTATTTATAACATTTTTTTATTTGGTTTTTTTCCTCTGAAATATTGATTCAACTTTAATTTTTTCCAACTTCTTTTATGTAATGTGGATTTGACATACAGAAAATGCTTATATATACAATACATAATATTTAAGAAAAAATCTAACTAAAAATATTATAACAAAAATTTTTGATTATTGGGTGTTTTCCTAGATATAGTACTATTTAAATTGTTTAATCTGACCCATCTTTTCTCGAATCATTTTCATACAGTATATTGGGAATTGATAGATCCTTCAAGTTGATGTTGCTGGAGGGTCTATAACAGCAAGCACATGTGGAATTGGAACAGGGCAGATATCTTCTCACTTTTGCCAAAAAATTATCATATATGCAAGCAACATAGCATGTGAAGTATAGCTCATTTACTGTCACAAATGTTGTGCATTTGTCTTCCAATTTATAAGTTAAACTGCTTTTGTTGTCACTGCTGATTCTTCTAGCCTCCACAGTTCCAGTACAGTCTAGTGATTTAAAGTTGTGGAAACTTCTTTTCCCTGGAATTATTGTAACATCTTCAAAATGATTTTCAAGATTAGATTGAATAATGCCTACATTCTTTAGCAACTAATTTAAAAAAAGGCCAGTGGTCATTTTTCGCCACTAGTCACGGCAAAATTGAATGCAATGGGACTGGGGGAACAGTGAAAAGATTAGTCGGAAAAGAAAGTCTCCAAAGACCTTTAAAAAAACAAATAATGACACCAAATGGTTTATTTTTATTTTTAGATAGATAGATAGATATGTTCGCTTTGAACCCATGTGAGGAAAGTCTTGGGGATTGGGAAACAGTACAGTTACTTATTAATAAGGATAACATTGCAAAAATAAATGTTTACTTTGTTTCTAAACACTTTGTAGACTTCGTGCGGCAGACCTCAGTGATGTTAAGCGGGGGCTTGACAATGGAAGCAGCGCAAGCTTCTGAAATGTCGCCAGACGGCTCAATTTTGACGCGGCTTGTAACCCGAGAAGTTTTTATAAAGCATTGCCGCCGCGAGAACGTGCATATTTATTTGATATAATGTTGAAAATCGTTTTAAAGATGTTACAACAATACCAGGAACAAGAAGTTTCCACACTTTAAGCCACTAGACAGTACAGGAACTGCGGAGATTAGAAGAATCAGCAGTGACAACAAAGGCAGTTTGAGACAAATGCACATTCGTGACAGTAAATGAGCTATACATCTCATACTAGGTTGCTTGCATGAATGATAATTTTAGGTATTTTGGAATTGTTTCAGACATCAGTGAAGGAGGAGACGCTACAATTAAATTTTTGCATCCACAAGGACCCTCATCATCATTTTATTGGCGAAAACAAGAAGATATCTGCCCAGTGTCGATTGCACATCTGCTTGCTGTTACAGACCCTCCAGCAACATCAACTGGAAGAGTCTATCAATTCCCTACAGACTATATGAGGATAATCCAAGAAAGAATGAGTCAGATTAAAGAACTTTAATAGTACTATATCTAGGAAAACTTACAATGGAAATTAATAGCCAAAAATTTCTGTTATGTTATTTTTTAGTTATTTTTTTTCTTAAATAATATGTAGGCCTATTGTATTATATGCGCACTTTTTTTTTGTATCTGCTTTGCGTCTCTCTAACAGCGAGATCTTTAGAGACGAGAAAGGATGGGGGGGAGGGCAAGGAATGGGAAGGAATTCGGCCATGGCCTTTTGAAGGCAGCATCCCGGCATTTGCCTGGAGTGATTTGGGAACCATGGACAACCCAAATCTGGATGCCCGGACGGGGATTCAAACCGCCGACCTCCCGAATGTGAGGCCAGAACGCTAGCCGTTACACCACCACGCTCAGTCGCACTTTCTATTTGTCAAATCAACATAAACTTGAATCTATAAAGATTAATAAAATATTAATCATCATATTACATAAAAGAAGTTGGGAAAACAAGTTGAATCAAAATTTCAGAGAAAAAAAGTAAATAAAACAAAATCTTTTGTAAATAACCAATCTGATAGATGCTCAATGTTAAATAAAATAAAACATTAAAAATTGTGTTTGCAACTCTTTTTTCCAGCAAATAATATACAGTTATGTAAACAAATTGGATAATGAAAATTTTTCAAAAATTATATTTAATTTTAAAAGTATCTATAAAGAAATGAAAAAGACAATAATATTATGTTTTTAATGACAGAACACACTTCTTAGATCATTAGGAAAAAAGATTTTTTTGGGTTATATTCCCTTTGGTTGATATTGACTTAACGTATTAAACACTTTCAGTAAAAAAATATTATGAAAATTATTTGTTTCTATTTTAAAATATTGCTTGGAATTTTTTCATATTTTATCCGTAATCCTCATGCTTTAATTAATATTACTGTAAATTTTCATAAAAGTTGACTGAAAAATAAATGAAATATAAATTATTTTCAATCAAAGAGCAGAACTGGCAGACTTAGGAATGTATCAAACATTCCGTGACGGTTGGTGTCAAAATGTAATTTGTTTGGTTGAATACACATGGAATGACCCTGCTTGAAAATAATAGTCCAGGCTGTATTACAACGGAATTACTGTTTGAAAATAGTACGTCTCGCGTTTGTCTGTCTAAAGCAGTATCATGACGTCATTAATGAATGTTGTTGTAGCAGAATCACGATCTCCAATAGAACCATAAAATTATATATTATTTAGTACAGTTTATGTTAGTAATAATTCTGCAACATCAGGAAATAAAGAGAACAAAAGATGGCAGAAGATATAATTTGATTTAGAGTAACAACAATTTATTTTTGCATTAAACCAATTAATGGGATTACTGGGGTTCACGATTCCGCAAGGAATTGATGTCATAATATAGCTGTAGTCAAAAGCAAGTCATCACTAGAAATACTTTCTGAAGTTAACAGTGTGTTAGAGCCATGGATGTATTAAAATGGAATTACTACTTGAAAATAATATGTCTTGTGAATGGCTAAAGTAGTATGATGACGTCATTAGTGAATTATTGTAGCAGAATCACAATCTCCAGTAGACCACTGATTGACTTTTCGGGATTACTGGAGATTGCGATCGTGCCAGCAACTGGTGTTATAATACTGTAGTGGTTAAATGCAAGACTTCTCTAAAAATACTTTTGGAAGTGCATTTAACGGTTTCTTACTGGTTCACACTGTATTACAACCTAATTTCTTCATGAAAATAATGGTCCAGGCAGTATTACAATGGAATTACTGCTCGAAAATAATACATCTTGCCACAGACTACAGCCGTATTATGACATCATTAATCAATGTTGTTGTAGTAGATCTGACTTTCTTGCCAATTTAATTAATCAGTTTGTTGATTAATACATAAAAAATGCAGGTAGCTGTAAAATAAGAATGGAGAAAAAAGGACTTGTGGTATTCGCTTCAAATTTACCACATACATTTCTGTGGTCATACCTTTTAAGAAAAAGTGTACAAGAAAGCAAAATCACACTTACCTTAGACATGAAGCAACATAAAAGTTACGAATTAACACTTCAGAAAAACCGCCATTGCACTACATATTGGCACACCAAAGATGATGTTATTGTAAAAATTCTGGCTTTACATGACCACAACAACTGTGAAATCTCTGATAAATTTTTCTGACATACTATAAATATGTTTCAGTGCAGTGTGTAATAGAGCAGATGCAAGGATATTTCCATGTGAATTGCGATTTTATTTGCTATCAATGAAAAGCAGACATCACGCTGAGAAATATTTTTTTTTCTTTAGCGTGAACCGTCCATAAACAAAAGCAGTAGAACCAATTTCTTTTGGCACTATTTAGCGGTGAGCAGTAAAATTCGTGGCAAATGGCTGCTTGCGATTGGTCGCGATGTGCGACCATCAGTAGCTTATTGGATGTATAATTTATGTATGAATCCGCGTATTACAATATGTTTACTTACTGAGTAATAAAATTGCCTCTGAAACGCACTCGATTTAATGACAAAAGGTCGTAGAAGTTTTTCTTGATTCTACTAATCCGACATCGACTGATTTATGTTTTATTCCATTTTTCAGAATTTGCTGGCGTGGCTGAAATTGTTATTACAATCGTGCATACAAAAATATTTAACGTTTATAAAATATGACTTCGCCAACAACCTTTCGTGCTTAGGTTGTAATGCAGCCTGGACCACAGTAATAACGATAAATACTACATGGTAACTGGAAATCCACAATATCGTGTATTTACTTTTCACTATGGTCCAGGCTGTATTACGACTAAACGCATATAACTCTGTCAATAGTCATTCGAGTTTATGTTGTAATGCTGCCTGGGCCATAGTAGTACAGATACACGACATGGAAATTTGGTGTTCGCAATATCGTTTCGGATGGTTGTTTCACTGTGGTCCAGGCTGCATTAAAGCCTAAACGCTAACGAATTAATGCTGTCCATGGTTCTTTTCAACCTGAAGACAATGCACTTAGGTTGAAATGCAGCCTGGACCACATTGAGTACAAGGTAAAATTTGGGTGCATTACAATCATCATAACGCCATAGCAGTCAGTATATTCAAATTGCATTTATCATAGTTGTTAGTGATTCTAGTCTTTCCTTCAGAGTGCGCATATTATCTTTGGCGCGACAATATGAAGTGATATGGCGATTTTTCTGTAGCGTTAATTCGTAACTTCCATTTGGCTTCATGTCTAATATAACTGTGATTTTGCTTTCATGTACACTTTTTCTTAAAAGGTATGACCACAGGAACGTATGTGGTAAATTTTGAAGCATATACCACAAGTCCTTTTCTCCATTCTTATTTTACAGCTACCAAAATGCACATCCAATAAGAGATAGGTAAGGCTGATATGTCACAGCCATCCATCAACAAGTGACCAACAAAAATCCCTACTGCTGCTTCTTTATATGGATGTTTCACACAACACAAAGAAACACCTTCTCTCTGTGATGTCTACTCTTCACTGCTGATATAATGATCGTTTTTGTCCACTTATAGTTAATCCTAGCTAATACTAGAAGAAATATGACGGAAAATTTCAAAACGGGGATACATCAATTTAAAAAAAAAACATAGTGACAAGACATCACAACATTGGTGGCATATTTAGTACATATATTTGTGGCAAACAAGACATTATTATTTAACGCAGGCAATATTATAATACTATTGACATTGCCGTATTAAATTTACCCAATTAACACACAAAATACACAAACTGAAATAATATATATCTAACCAAGTTTTAAGTCAGACAGTTGATATAACTGTAATCTATTCTAACATTACAATAGAAACCTTTAAAAATAACACATCTTTCCCACATACCTCGAAAGTTGTTGCCAAGATCATTTACGACGATAAGTTGAACTAATAGACCTAACAACTTTAATGCAACAAATCCAATACATACGTATTTTCACAAATATTAATATTGCAATAGATACATGTATAGCAATTCATAAAAAGATATCACAATTTTATTCATTACACACAGACTTGGAGAACAATAATATTTCAAAATAACAGCGCCAACATGTTTTGGAAGTAAATAATTCAGGTACACTTAATGTATGATATATTCAAGATACTACTTGTGGAAGGGAGGGCAAAAGAACATTCGATATACGCGCTATTACAAGTAAATGCATAAACACCGCGCACAAAACCTGGAAGACACTTTGCATTGCAACTTTACGAAATTTAAAATCCAAAGTGTACGATACACTACCAAAGATAATTGGTTCTTCTAAAGTTACAGTGATTGAGGCAAAGATATTGATACTAATTCCACGATTAAAAACAGTTTGTTTTATAAACTAAACTGTATCCATAATACGTTTTTGCTTGTTAATATTATTGTGACTGTAGTATAATTGTCCCAATCGGCTGAATTTCAAAACACGGGATTACTGGAGATTGCGATTCCACCTGGCATAATAATACTGAAGTGATCAAACGCAAGACTCCGCTAGAAATTCTTTCCGAAGTACATTTAAAGGTTTCACGCTGGTCCAGGCTGTATCACAACCTAATTTCTAGTTGAAAATAATTGTCCAGGCTGTATTACAACGGAATTACTGCTTGAAAATAATACGTCTTGCGACTGACTAGAACAATATCACAACGATATTATTTAATATGTGTTGTAGTGGAATCGCGATCTACAATAGACCCCAAAACACTTTCTAAGTGGATATAAATTTTGGAACAAGCGTACATAAATTTACAAATTATAAATCTATGGATGTATATTGCCATTTAGCGCTTAAGGGCAAATAAACTGAAAAAACATTAACCTCTGTGATTCGGATTGCATGTTTAGAATATTGCCTCCCCGAAAAAACAAACAATTGACATCTCTGCGATTGTAATATTGTCTATGGTGGGGAATGTATTTGTTTTTAAATTACGGACAGTTGTAAGATCATTCAAGTTTTAAACTCGAAAGTATTTGTTCAAGGTGGCGGCTCCCGTAGAAGTCCTTTGAGATGGCTGTGTATGATGGCGAAGTTAGAAATGATTGGTCCGTCTTATTTAGTGAACTGAAGAGTTACCATGACCAAGCCTACCATAAAATAGACATTGCTATTAAACTGGAGGAAGAGGGTAGTGATGGACAGGTAATTTTCCATAGTCCATGTTTATTTCTTTTATACTCTTGTAGTTTCTCACTTTCTACTGGAGATTGCGATTCCACTACATCATTCACTAATGACCATTGGCGCCGGGAGGGGGTGCACTTGCACCCATCTGCTATGAAAGAAAATACATAGAAAAAGATTGAGAAACAAAAATTTTATTACTAAATTCCCTGTTTGAATAATACCTTAAAGTGCCTAAGTTGTTATCAAAATTTGTTCAACACCTTGTTAATAAATTCAGTATCCTTAGTTAATGAGTAATAAGTGCGGTTTAATTCTAGATGGGGATACCGCTGCCTCGCGACTGTACGTGAACGTCACGTTCACGTTAACAGTCATCATTTATTATTGTATTGTGCCCTCGCTATGCTCGGTCACAATTTAAAGCTATACAATATCAACATAAACTGATATCCCGAAGGTAGATCAGAGGCAGGCGGCCGCTGGTAAGCGGCCGCAGATGTCCGATAACACAACCGGATGTTCAATGTTTCAGGTGAAGCTCGCATTTCAATAATAAATTATCTGCTGTTAACTTCGACAAGTAATAACACGTATTTTACGCAGATGACTGCACGTGAACGTGACGTCACATTAACAGTCGCGAGGCAGCGGTATCCCCATCTAGAATTAAACCAATAAGTGCTATAGATATATAATGTATATAAAAAAAACAGATGCCCCTCCCTTACAATACAATACATTCATTTTCCATTGATCCCAATATAAGAGACTGGCTCTGTGGGATGTGGAAAGTTGTCAATTTACAGATAAACAGTTGCATAACAAAATAATAAGTACACCACTAGATGTACAGTCATAGTATACATGGTACATTAAAAACTTCCATTACAAAATAATACATACACCAGAAGATGTACAGTCATAGGATATATGGTACATTTAAAAAAAAATAAAAAAAAAATAATAATAATTAACAAAATAATACATTCACCACAAGATGTACAGTCGTAACATATATGGTACTATAAACAATTACATAACAAACTAAATACATACACCAGGAGATGTACAGTCATAGCATACATGGTAAATTAAATATTTGAACTATATTTACACAAGATACTGGCAATTATTTTTAAGAGACCTTAGAAATAAATTCTTCGACAGAGTAGAAAGAGTTGTCAATTAAAAATTCTTTCAATTTTTTCCTGAATTTATTCTTATCATCTACTAGACATTTAATATGTGTTGGGAGCATATTGAAGATATGTATCCCTGAATATCGGACCCCTTTTTGAACAAATGACAATGACTTGTAAGTCTTGTGAAGATCATTTTTACTTCTAGTGCCGTAATTGTGTATTTTACTATTTGTTTCAAACAAAGTATAATTTGTGACTACAAAGGACATTAATGTGTATATATATTCAGATGCTAATGTTAAAATCCCTAACTTCTTGAACAGCTCTCTACATGAAGTTCTATTGCTAACCCCACACATTATTCTTATTACACGCTTTTGGGCTCTGAACACTTTATCTCTATGGGTAGAATTGCCCCAGAATATTATTCCATATGACAATAAGGAGTGAAAATAAGCAAAATAAACTAGCTGCCTCATACGGAGATCACCTAAAGCTGAAATTGTACGAATTGCAAACGTGGCTGCTCCCAATCGCTTTAGTAAGTCAGAAACATGTACTTTCCAATTTAAATTATGATCAATACACAAACCTAGAAATTTCCCACTATCTACCTCTTGAATGGACTGGCCTGCAAATTTTATGTCTATGTCAGGTGTTACTCTGTGTGATGTACTGAATTGCATATACTGAGTTTTATCAAAGTTTAAAGACAAGCCATTAGCTGTAAACCATTTATTAATCAGTTCAAAGACATAATTTGAAATATATTCTGTAGATAAATCTGGAGTGTTTTTAATTCCTATGTTTGTGTCATCTGCAAATTGGACAAATTTTGAGTTTTTAGATGAAACACAGGGTAGATCATTTATATATATTAAAAACAATAGTGGCCCCAATATAGAACCCTGAGGTACTCCACATCTGATTAATTTCCACTCAGAAAACAGTGGACCTCTTAAGGCAGCCTCAAAATTCTCCATTGACACTTTCTGTTTTCTATTTAGAAGGTAAGAACTAAGCCATTTATTAACAATGCCATCTATACCATAATACTTAAGTTTCTGTGTCAGAATTTTATGATCTACACAGTCAAATGCTTTAGATAAGTCACGAAAAATTCCCACGGAAATTAATTTATCATTTATTCCCATGCTAATGACGTCGTAACACTACTGTAAACAGTTGCAACACATATTTTTTAATAGTATTTCTGTTGTAATGCAGCCTGGACCATTATTTTCGAGCAGAAATTAGGTTGTAATACACCCTGGACCAGTAGAGACTGCTAAAAGTAACAAATATATCTAGCAGTGACTGGCTCAGTGGTTAAGGCATCTGACTAGAGATCAAAGTGTCCTGGGTTCGAATCACCGTCTCAGTGGGGATTTTTGTAGGCCCTTAACTTGACCTTCAACCCTGACACAGCTTGCTGTGTGCTGTGAAGTAAGCCAGAATGTTTCTGTGGTTCGGATTCCATGCTAAACTGTAGTTCTCCTGTCCCCTGGGGCGGATTGTGCGTACAGTCAATAGAAACCCTGTCGTCAGGTCATTATGACCACATGGAATTATCATTATTTTCTAGCAGTGTCTTACGTTTCACTGCAGCAGTACCATTATTTCAATTTTTTGTGGAGTCGTGATCTCCAGTAATCCCAATAATTTTGAAGGGAAAGCAGTAAAAAGATGGTAATGTTGTAGTTTACAACTTACCCACTTTTATGGTAGCTGACTGTACACCAGTGATGTACATTGTAAGCAACCAGAGAAATTTTGAAATATTAAAAACTGATGTGGATTAATTGTAATTAATGGTGTAGTTACTTTAATTTAACAAAGAAGCTATTGATTAAATAAATCTTTGTTTTTATTATATCATAAACAGTTGTATTTATTGTCCATACCACGAGGTAGCATTTGTGAATGGAATATTTTAATGTAACCACACAAAATAATTGACGTCCCGGGGGGGAGTGTAATGGGGCTTCTGTTGTTTCTCGTATTCATTAATTATTTGTGCGACATAATAAGGGGGAAAAAAAGACTATTTGCCAACGATGCTATTATTTATCATGAACTCAAAAACCAGGACGACTGCGCTTTGTTACAAGACAATATTACAAAAATATTTACCTGGTATAAAGACTGGCAGTTGGAGTTAAACGCTACCAAGTGCCAAGTCATGCATATAAGTAAAAAGATGACACCATTTAGCTCTGAATATACAATTAATGGCACTGTCCTTAGAATTCTAAATATCTAGGGGTAACAATTTGTAATAACTTGTCATGGAATGAGCATATCTAGGAATGACCATGAAAATAAGAGAAATCAGGGCCAGAACAGATTTATTTTTATACTCATTTTTCCCATGTGCGATTTGGGAATGGAATAGGAGAGTGAACTTAAAATCAGACTGGAGTAGTTCTTGATAAATCACTTCGGCCATCCTGATCTGGATTTTGCATGGTTTTCTCAGATCGCTCCAGGTGAATGCCGGGATGGTTCCAAAAAATATCCCATGGGCACCTCCTGCCATATCCCGTATCTCCCTTCCTATGAACAAATGGTTACACATTAAGATTGGTGCAATGCACCCTCCGCCACTCACTTTTAGTGAATCACGGACTAATAAAAATAACAACTCTCCTCTTTCATAAATCTCATTACACAAATGTAGTATTTCTCTTCTTTCCTCAGCCTTCAAACCTTTCATAATTTCTAAAGGTAATCATCAATCCCATGGGCTTGCATGTTTTTCATCTCTGCCAAAGCCTTCTCCACTTCCACCTCCAGAATATGGCATCCCATCTCCTTATTGCAGACTCACTCTTCCTTTCCTAATCTTAAATCTTTCTGTCGGTGTTGCAGATCATACAGCTCTCCTAGATATTCTTTCCATCTTCACTGTATTTCATGAGCCTCCCTGGCTAACGTTCCGTACTCGTTTTCAACCTCTAGCCCTGCTGTCTTTTTTCCTTGAAAGCATATCTGGACAGCCTCCATGTACATCAAATCAAAATTTCCCCCTCTTTCTAATTGTTCTGTCTCGTCACACTTCTCATCCTGTTCCTTCTTGCTTTCTCAACTTCTTTTTCCAATTCATTATTTAATTTTCTGTATTTCCATGTCCCCTTTTCACTATCTTTGTGGGTTTTTTTTCACTTCTCTCTTTCATTTTCTGTAACATTGCTTCAGTCACCCATTCCTTCTTAATTCTACTGCTTTTCTTAAATCCTATTACTTGTGCGGCAGCCCTTTTCAGGCCCTCCTTCATCCTTACCTATTTTTCATCGACTCCTTTTACATTTCCTCTACCCCTTCCATTAATTAAAAAAAACCTATTTCTCTACCTTGCCATTCCTCTTTATGAGGCTCAGTATTAAACCTTTTAGTTATCTTCCCTTTCTTAATTGTTTTCAATCTCAATTCTGTTTATACTAAAACAAGATTATGATCAGAATTAACATCGGCTCCTTTTTCAAACAATTCTTATACCTGCTCTGGATTAATATATCGTCAGTCTGATATCTCTTTCTCTCAGAGGAAGAGATCCAAGTATACCTTCTTCCCTTGTGGTTTTCAAAAAGAGTATTTCCCACTACCATTCCATTTTTTATACAGAAGCTTACCAGCTTCTCTCCTCGCTCTTGATGGATGTTTTTTTAACTGCTTTACATCTCTCAACAGCGAGGTCTTTAGAGACGGGTTGATGGATGTAGAGTCAGGTGATTCACAGTTAAGTATATTTTCAAAAGGTGTCTAGCAGGGTTCTTATAGGCTATCTTTCCATCTAGTCCTATGAAGTGAAGAGTGGGTGATGATTTGTGGACAAAGTTGCATTAAAACTTTTGTAGAAGTTTCTTTATCCAACTGAATCAATTGGTCCTATGTTTTACTTGACTGATGGTTCTGGCAGTTGCCATACGTTTGTAGAAAAACTTATCACTGCGTCTTCTGATAGTTCCACTTCAGCCAAGTGTGGCAGCCCATGGGATTTTTGGTAACGGATGGCAGTAGCTACAATTTCATACAGCTCTAGCCAAAGCAGGTCAGTTACAACAGCAAAGGAAAACAATTGCAGATGTTGGAATGTGACTATGCAGGAGCCAACGCCCAAGAAAGCAGGTCAGGAATCAGTAAGAATATGCTGAAAAACGATGTCATTTGGCAGAGGGTGGGAGAGTCGTGATGGCCACAAAGCCTCCCTACCACTGGAAAATGGTGGAAGACTGAATATCAAAACAGAGGTGCACGAGGAATGGAGCAGCCAGCTGGTCGATCAGTGACCGCGACTCGTGTTTTAGGCTGAGAAGGTGTCGGCCGTGGCAATGGTCGTGGCGAGCAATAGACGTCAACTTTAACTGCAGAAGCAGTGATGGACGCAGCGAGAAGCGTATACCATCATCATTAACCCAACAGGTGGGATGAAACCATTTAGGAACGTGTAATGGGGATATCAAGCATTAGAAGCAAGTAGTAATTAATTTAACCTATGGAAGAGCTCAAGGGCGTATATGGGTGATTAATTGTGTATAAATAGCTGTGTAAATAAATGTAAATGTGTATATACCCTTTCTGAGAGTATCATTTATGAATAACTACCGCTCACTTGACTTAGAGTCTTACCAACAATTTAACGTACCTCTCGGGAAGTGGCAGAGCGAAAACAGAAAGTTTCCAGTCCACCACCTATTTGTTTGCTTTATATGAACACAGGGTTTCTTGTGCTTCCTTTAGAAATTATGTGTAATGCACTTAGAGACCAACTACTTCTCATTGCTGTTACAGTTACACTGAATTTTTATAAGTTTTTCATCAATTTTTGTGCTAGGCATAAAATCTTGTACTACTGCTATTCTGATATGTTTTTACTTTCTTATAAAACTATTATTTTTATTATATAATTCAATTAAAAAAATTGTAAAAGAAAATTCTCACTGACCCAAAACTGGATACTGGATTGCTCCAGCATTTATACAGTTTATGCTTGTTAAAAGTTGTTGACTATTAGAAATATTTAATAAAGGATAACACTTCTAATTTTTTTTTTTTAAATTGTTCAGACCGCCACATCAGCATGATAAATGGGTTCCTTTTTAGTTAGTATAAGTTAAGACAGTTTAGTCATATAAGCATGTAATAAACCGAAACTTTAAGGTATTAAGGTTTTCATAATGTTTACAGGCAATACGCAGGTATGAAGAAGGTCTAGTGCTGATCGACAAAGCATTGGGCATTCAGTTAGACTGTCCACAAAATCCAGATTTTTCTTGGGAAAAAGCATGTATGATGATGCAGAAACTGCGAAAGACTAGGTAATTATCTATTTTGTGCAATTGTTGTATGAATCTTTTTAGATGGTTTTATTCTTCCAACATATTATAGTTCATTAATGTATAAGATTTTAAATATGGCCTCACATTTACAAAATTGTTCAAACTAGTTGTTGTTTCACAAAACAAGAATCCCATTAATATATTTGAATAAAGATTATAGTTCCTTACCAATATTAAATTGTCAGCATTATCTGCGTTTGGTGTAGTAGTATAAAATCCATGAAACCTTGTATAACTTACAATGAGTACCAGACATTGAGTTTTTTTGTTAATCAGTATGCTATACGAAAATATGGTAGATCTTTGGCTTATTATTTTTCTTAAAATTATGCAAGCAATGTAAATTTGTAAGGTATTGCTTTCTGGGTGTGCCTGAAAAATAATTCAGCTGTGAGTCACGTTGGTTTTTGTTTTGCTCAACGTTCCACCTCTATCATGGTTTGACCTACAGTTCAGAACTATGGAATGTTCTCAGCATACACAAAGTGACTTGACAAACAGGATCATCATTAGTACATTGCTCAAGTATGGTTGGAACCCACATTATAGGTGTATTAAAAAGACAATGCAAGTGTTGTAAAAAAATTATTCCAGTTACAGAAATCTTTGAAGCACTCCCCTCAGGCATATACACATTTATTTCAGCGGTTTTTCCCATGCACATATGCACCCTGGAATGTTTTGACAAGAGTCTTGTTCAGAGCAGTCATCATTGCAGTCTCAGTGCCATGAAAATGGCGTCCTTAGAGGGCAGTCTTCATTCTTGGAAACAACAAGAAATCTGCCAGAACCAACTCATGACCATAAGGGGGCTGGTGCAGTGTTTCTAATTTGTGCTTTAGCCAGGAAGTCATGCACAATCTCCTTTCACACACAGAAAACTCTTTTTGGGAACTTAAATGTAGTAAGAGGAATCAATGTTCTTTCCTGGAGGTACAAACTCCTATAGTACCACATTCTTAGCATCAAACAAGACAACCAGCATTGTTTTCTTTTTAGACCTGCTGATTCTTGCCTTCTTTTGTTTATGAGATGCCAGGGTGTGCCTTTCAGCTCTCTGGTTGCTTTGTCATCAGGTTGTACTCAAATGTCTAATGTTTCATCCCAGGTGAAAAGATTGTCTAAAAAATAAGTCTCAATTTGAACTTCTTCCACAAGTTCATTAATGTTCATATCGATTGGCCTTTTATTCATTCGTCAAAATTTTGGGAACCATCTTGGTATGGTAATTGTGTGCACAGTGCCTATCTGAAGGTTCAGTGTCTGTGCAATCATTCTATCACTCATTAAATGGTCAGAACTAAAAAATTGCAAACACGAGTCACATTTTCGTTGGTATATCTAGTTGTTGGTCACCTCTTTGCAGTCCTCATTAAAAATCTTGAACCACCTTGTAACTTGTGAAATGGACAGAGCAGGGACCCTGTAGGCTTGCTCCATCGGTTGATTGGTATCTGTATAACTTTTGCCGAATTTGGTGCAGAACTTAATTGCATACCGTTGTTCGATCATTTGTGTGCCGACTCAGTCTTCGAGAAGAGGTCCACAAAATCAATGATACTGACAAAACCACTGCTCATATCAGATTGACATTTAACACATTGTGAAGCCAAGCATCCTCCCCCCACCTAGCACTAGTGGTCCAAACACTCTGTGACATATAGTTGTTTCACAATAAAATCACATTACTTTATTAACGCATTCTGTGTAAGAGTTGTGTAACACAAGGCCTTCATCTGTTTATTTAAACATATAGACAAAGTTCTGTATCAATTTATACTAGGGTTGAAGTCAAGCAGGTATTGGGTATTAGGGGAATGCAAAAAGTTGGATGTTGGGTATAGATAATATGTGTAAAACTTTTTTAAATAGGATTTATTAAGGGATAAAATAGAAAAAAATTGGTATATAAAATTTAAGGCAAAAAGAAACAGATGACTTGACGATACCATTTGATACTGCGAATAAAGGTAACCAATAAGACAATAAAACGCACTTTATTCAAATAAATAATGAAAAATATTTACTTGATTTTTGGGAAATGCTGCATTGTTTATTTGATAATCTAAGCTTTCGGCTGCCATTCTACAGCCTTCGTGAGAGGTACTATTTGTGTTGTTGACATAGCAACAAGTAACAAGAACCGCAGAGTAATAAGCCACTGTCTTCAATGTAGTTGTTGGTATTCTTTAAAATTTCTGCTGCCCCTTTCACTCATTGAGGCCACAGCAGCCTTATGTGTTCAAATTTTATTTTGTGCCTGGGTTTAATAGCATGGCAAACAATGGCAGATTTATCGCTAGTACTTTTGTAGTGGCAGATATGTTGTAAACACTACCACAACTACAGGAAATTCCATAAGCAACCTTAAGCTGCTGTGGGTGTAAACCATCTTTCACCCTGGTTAATAATTGGCCAAGTTTGCAGTGATCCTTCTGTTCGGTACATCCGCCTACTTTAACAATTTCCCAATCCGATCAGTGATACCACGTACATATGGGAGACAGGAAAAATTTCTTGGCACATTAGTATCATGGGATATGTAGACATCTTCCATAATTTTTTTAGTTCTTTTAGCTCTTTTGGTGTCAGATTCACTATTGGCGTTGGTTCAGAATTTTCTTGTGTCTCAATCTTAGTCCACAAATACCCTGCATTAGACTCTCCAAAAGCACTATATGGATCTTATCCTTGTAATAGACCCCGCTGTAAAACCTGAAGCATGCTTCCACCCTCCATTACATATTCCAATCCCACCACAGGGGAAACTTTCCCCATTATTGGACATGCCACCTGTTCAACCACTCATCTTATATACCAACTAACTTGCCGCTATTGCAGCAGTTCTTACATAGGCCTCACCACACAGCAACTCTCTGTTAGAATGAATGGCCACAGACAAACAGTCCACACCCACAACCTGTAACTTCCAGTACCAGAACATGCCAATAGCCATGATTCCAACAACCTTATATTAACACGGCTGGAAGCTCGAGAAAAATATATTAATATTCAACGCCGTGAAAAATTACGATCCTACAAACCTCAATGACTGTTTTACTGTGAGAGCAGTCAGAGTTTTCCCTGACAGCATCACTGCAGCAGAACTCCGGAGATGGGAACTAGCTTACCAGAATATCCTGGATACAAGACACCCACCTGGACTTAACCACCGTTAAAATCCAATTAACCCATCACTCCATCACCCCCCCCCCCCCCCCCCCCCCCTCCCCCCCCCCCCCCCCCCGTGTTTATACCGTACCCTTACTACATATGCTCATTTTACCATCGCTTGCAATATATTATCTCAAACATTGCATATCGATAGTGTACTCCTTAGCTGTTCCCCTACCCTTCCCCAATACTCGGTTAGTCATTAGGTAACGTTCGTTGCGTACACACGTTCCGAGCCTAATGGCCCATTTTTCTAGTTGTGAACAAGGCAGATGCCGAAATATTGTGTAGTTGTTTGTCAGCATAATGTTGCGTCCTGTAGCCTAGCTGTGATTACGGGGTCGAAGAACTTGTGCAACAGCTAGCTGAAAAGAATCAAAAACGGAAGCAAGCGGGGTATCGATTTGTACAATTCGGGAACTCGGGATAGGAAAAGTTCTGGAAAAATAAAATGAAGAACACAAGAGGTTATGAAAAACAATCTTGTGACCCACGAAGCCGACAATCTCCCACTGAGAATATTCAAAATTACGGGAGGTACCTATTCCAAGGAGTCCTGTCGGTCCACCCAAGACGTCGGTAAAAGAAGTTCACCCACCACAGGCACTCTAAAAAGGATTGATATGAAAATACCTCTCCGTCTGAATCGACTAATAGCAGTTCTCTCTGCCAAAGATCCATAACCTGAAGACCCTGAATATAAACAACGGCGACTACAGTAGTTGACCTACACGTTGTCTTTCCGCTGTGCTGTGCTGTGTACTCGCTGGCTCGCTCGCTCGCTGGCTGGCTGTCGAAGACCGAAGATCACCTCTCCCCCGGAGGCGGCCCCTTTTTATAGCCGTGCATGACGCACTCCGCTGCCTTGCGCGTGCCTTCCAGAAGCTTACTCACGTATTTCATCACCCATGCGCCACGCAGCCCTCTATCTGATGCAACCTTGTCCTTACACACATTCACTGTTGGCTCTCTTTGCTGCACATTGCACCATATTGACACTTGGCTTTACTAACACTTAGGCGTTACTTTTATCACTCCATATGGGTATCGAATCCAATGAAAACATATTGAACACAGTCCTTTGCTGATACGCTATTGCGTCCTCTAGCTCATCTAACTTGTGTCCCGCTGCCGTAAGATCGTCCAGCTGGCGAACTACTGGTGTGATCGGTAAATAAAGAGGAATTTCTGTTATATTTTTCTTCTCTTTATTTACTAGGCAACAGTCTATTTCCATATTTAGGTTTGGGACTATATCATTAAGCGGTGCCCTAGACCTAATGATATGCTCGGATTGAATTAGTACCTGTGCACCGTAACCCTTGCATTTACTCAGAAACCTAAGTTTCCCTGTACCATTAATTACTACATCTGTAGGCTTATTGTCATTACATAACACTGTGAGCCCTTCTCCCTTTGGTGCTACAAATAACCATTCATTTCCTCTAATCTGTGTCCATACGCTTTCATTCAATACAATAAACTTTTGGATGCAGTCATCGGGGATTTTAGTTACAGGTTGAAGCATTCTAGCTTCACAAACCTCGTGATCATAAGTCGAAAGCAGCACAAAAGTTTGTTTGCAAACTCTATGAGTAGACTCCAACTTTTTACACTCTAACTGATGGTTATTCAATTTGACATATCGCCTTTTGGCATCATCCATTAACAGGAATTCTTTCTCTGGAGCTATATAAGTAAACAACCGTCTATTGTGATTCATCTCAACTGGTAGAGGCCATAACTTATAAATATTAAGTCTCGCTATCTACGAGCGGAATATTTAACACATAGCTTAAGATATTTCCCGAAATAAAGACATCTAGGTCAACTACCTTCAGCAACTGATACCCTACGGCTTCAGTCAGTTTTATTGGCAATCTTTTGTCTTTAATCTCGTCCTTTAATAGCCCTAGGTATTTAACAACTTGTTCTGGACTAACCAAATGAGGTTGAAGAATGCCCTTTTGCGCATTTGGCAATCTTTTGTCTTTAATCTCGTCCTTTAAGAGCCCTAGGTATTTAACAACTTGTTCTGGACTAACCAAATGAGGTTGAAGAATGCCCTTTTGCGCATTTACTATGGCAGTAATGATTACATCATATTCCTTCTCTAATTCACTGAAGATTGTTGTCAACTGTATTAACTGTTCATTTAACGTTGCTAATATACCGAGTCTATTTATTCTCTTATCCGTACTGGTTTCATATTGATGTATGTGCTCGTTTAGTTTGAGTATTCCGGCTGTAATTACCCGTTCATTTCTCTCTATTGAATCGACAGTGTAATTGAAACTAGTCAATGTTGCCCTTACAATAGTGACTTGCTCTTTTGACAATTTTAATAATTCTTTCTGTTCCTGCTCTAATATATTTAATTTTGACTTGAAGTATGACGCGTCATCTTTGTCTAACGTTCCAAACAGGACTTTACTTATTTCTCCCACAAAATTTAGGATTCTTCTCTTTCATCTACTCTGTTCATGTTTAGCTAGCTGCCCAATTAGGCGTTGAGAGGTTTCTATCCTACTTGTATAATAATCTACCGCCTGCTTCATAGTTTTACATTCTGCAACACTTGTGTTTATTTCTTTAAGCCTTTGTTGACAATAATCTACTGCTTTCAACGCTGCATCATGCGTAGCTTCAAACTTATGCTTTAAATCATCTAAATTAAAATAGCTCACTACTTTCCAAGTGACCGTATACAAACTAACTGTTCCCTTATGGTCATAGTACAGACCTGGTGATGACCGAAACTTTGTTACTTCTAAATCCTGCTGTTCCATTGCCGATGTACCACCTATCATCAAGACGATCACTGCTATCATCCAAGCTGTTGCCATCTTTCCTGCAATTCAAAAGAATTCTTTTAGCCTATTGGCATGTACTTTTGTAAATTTATTTCTCCTTAATTGTATTACTACGTTTGGCCTGTTAGTTTCCACTACAGTATACAGACCTCTCCATTGGCTGTCCAGCTTTTTAGAACGCCCTCGTCTCACACTTTCATCGAATAGCAAAACTTTATCACCTGGGCGGAATGTTACCGGATTTTGCGTTTTATCATAATTTTCCTTACTTTTCATTTTCGCTTGCGCTGTCACTTCTCGCGCTTCTTGGTGCATTGCCCTTAATCTTTCTCTTAGTTCAATTACGTAATCATCATAATTGTATATCACTTCTTCCGGTTTCTTTTGCAACACTCCCGGTATGTTACATACTCTACCAAAGAACAATTCATGTGGCGTGTAACCCGTAGTACTATGCGGCGTCGTATTAAAGACAAATACCGCGTATGGGACCCACCTATCCCAATCTGTCTGTTCTTTGTTTATGTAGTGTCACAGCATTTCCGTTATTGTACGATGCGTTCGTTCCAAAGCTCCATTACTTTGTGGGTGATAACTAGTGGTGTGGATTTTCTCTATTCATAATAATCTACACACTCTCTTCATAGTATCGCTCATAAAGTTACTTCGGAGGTCACTTAACAGAACGGAAGGAATGCCAAATCTTAGGATTATTCGCTCAACCAGTACTCTCGCCACCGTGTTGGCATCCTGTTGTTCTATAGGCTCCGCTACTAAAAACTTCGTTAAAGCGTCTTGGAATGTGAGCAAATATTTATTCCCGTTTTCGGTTTGCGGCATTGGACCTACAATATCAATGTCACAACGCTCAAACACGTGTTCCGGAGTTTTCGTTATCTCCATTGGCATTTTCGTTTTATTCTGAGTGATTTTGTTCCTTTGACAACTCTCGCAGTGTCTAATATATTGCTGAATATCGGCCTTCATTCCTTCCCAACTGCAATACTTTTTAATACGTTCATAAGTCCTACCCATCCCTTGGTGACAACCTATCGGCGATTCGTGATACTGTTTTAGTTCATCACGTTATAGAAGTAAGCCCAGCTATGCGCAAATTATTACTAGAGCAACATAAAATATACGTGGAATTCAGTGCAATCAATTGCAAAGACTACACCGTGGTACCAACTTGTGTCAAGTGCAGAGACCTCGGACATGTGAGTAAACACTGCCAAATGGACATAGAGACTTGTAGTCATTGTGGTCAGAACAATCACAAGCGTGATCAGTGTGATAAGAAGTCGATGCCTCAAACGTGCATCCCATGCCAGAAAAGAGGTAAGTCATGCAAAAACAAAGGAAAGGATTGTCCCACGTATCAACTGCTATTGCAACGCCTAGTTAACAGAATAGATTATGGCTAGTCTACAATCCAGTTGCAGGATAGATCAAGAAATGATGGAGAATATAGCAGATCTGATATACAGAGCAGTCGAAATAGCAGTTGGAAAAGTTGGAATGAAAAATCAAAAGAAGAGAGGCAACCCCCCATCTCGTAGACGAAGAAATGCTGCAAGAGCCGAAACATTTAGGAAGAAGAAGGCGATGGAAATGCAGAAAATGATGGTAAGCGCCGGCGTGCAAACAGATCGGCAGCTGTTAATAGACGAGCAAATAGACGAAATTTCCTCCACCTCTGACTCGTATTATTGCCAGCGTTTTGTTAGAGGCGGTGGGCTCGGATATTCCAAAGAAAACGAATATCATATTCGCAAACCAAGTATGTGTACCAGCCAAATAAAACACCCGAACTTTGTGAAAAGTCAACCGAATGCCATTACTGTAGATCCAGCGGTATTGTATGCCGATTTTGAGGATACACTTCGGCTAACTAGACTCGAAGAAGTGCATACACTTACACTTGCCCTCCGACATTTGACAAGAGTCCTCCATCCTGGCGGTAAAAACATAACGTTCCCGCAACCTTCGGCAATCGACAGAATACAACTGAGGTCACTAAATTTTCCAACAGACCCATCTCAGCTCCTGACACTAGTTCACAAGATTTTTGAGAGAAGAGGAGAAATATTTGATCCTGAGGAAACATACAAGCAGTTTGTCATGACCCATGGACGCATTCTGCTAGATACAAGACTACCTTGGCCCCAGTGCAATGTGCACACAAGACACCCGTAAATTCTATGTTAAAAGTTACTCAGCTGAATACTAAAGGAAACGCCATGGTTCTACATGAAATCAGAAAGGTGGCTGAGGAATTGAGATCAGATATTATTTGTCTACAAGAACCGTACTCCTGGCAAAGCAAAATCCCGCACATGCCTGTAACATCACGAATATCACAGAGGGCAATAACCCAATGGCAGCAATAATCGTTTTAAATAAACAGATAACAGTTACAAAAATTACGCAGTTATGTGATGAACACACAGTATGTGCTGAGATAGGAGCAGCATGGGGAAGCTTCATAATGGTAAGCATGTATTTCCAGTACAGTGACGAGATCTTCCCATACTTAGATAGAATACGGCAGATAGATGCAGCTCTGGGAAATTATCCACTAGTTATTGCAGCGGACGTCAATGCAAAGTCTGCTCTTTGGCACAGCAAGAAGACTGACAGGAGAGGGCAACTTCTAGAAGAACTGTTAAGCGAATTGGGTCTAGAGGTTAGAAACCAAGCACATAATCCTCCTACTTTCTGTAACAGTGTTGGCGCAAGAACAAATATCGACGTAACAATTACAAACATTCATGCGGGGAATTTGCTTTGGGGTTGGAGAGTGCTTGACAACATGACAACAAGTGATCACAATTTGATTGTCTTTGAACTGGGCAGAATGCAGACAGAAGAAAACAGTGGCAACAGAAACATTAAAACAGTATATAACATCAAGAAAGCTGCATGGGGAAAATTAAGGAATGTGTTCATTCCACCGGATTTGCCAGAAAACCACTTCGATGTAGACAAAGCCGCAAGAGAGCTGACAACTGCAATACAAAGTGCCATGAAACGGGCGATACCACTAAAAAAGATAGTAGATCCCACTGACAAAATATGGACAGAAAAACTTAAAAAACTACGACTAAACATGAGAAGAGCTAGGAGAATGTATCAACAAAGCATGGTGGCAGCAGATAGAAGTTTCCTCCTTGAATACTACAGGCAGAAGAGGCAGATTTTCAAAGACGCGATGAGAGAGACAAAACAAAAATGCTGGGAAGTCTTTGTGAGGGAAAACCTCATGAACAATCCATGGGGTATTCCTTACAAAATAGCTGCAGGTAAAATCAGGCCTCCCACAATATTATCCACAGTAAAAAGAACAGATGGACGATTAACCACGAATTGGAGAGACTCAGCGGAGGAGTTATTAAAAGTTTTGCTTCCTGATGACAACCCGGAAGAAGAAACAGTAGAACAAGCTACACTACGAAGGAACATGTGGCAGCCCTGCTGGAGTCAAGAGGAAGGAAATAATATTACACCCGAAGAAGTAATAACTGCGATAAACAAAATGAAAAAAGGAAAGGCTCCCGGTCCAGATGGAATTCCAGCCGAGGTCCTGCAGGAGTTAATCATAAAATTAACCCCCGTCCTATGCAGGCTCCTGAACGAATGTCTATATCAGGGTAGAGTTCCGGGAATATGGAAGAAAAGCGAGGTGGTAATTCTAAAGAAAGGAGACGACAAGGATCCTCTACAACCGAAATCATACCGGCCGATTTGTTTATTGAATGTGCTTGGCAAAGTTCAAGAGAAGATTCTATGCAAAAAATTACAAAGCCACCGGGAGGTTCAGGGAATGAATCCTAGTCAATATGGATTTAGAACCGGGAAGTCGACAGAGGATGCCATAAATCGGTCGATGGAAATAATTTGTAGCAGTACAAAAAACTACGTAGTAGGCTTATTTATTGATATTTCGGGAGCCTTCGACAATTTATGGTGGCCCGCTCTGTTTGAACGGCTGAGGGAGATTGGTTGTCCAAGAAGATTATTTTACACCTTCAGGGACTATTGCAGATTTAGAACTGCTTCCTTGAGATGCCAGAACTCGTTCATCACGAAGATACTTACTAAAGGATGCCCGCAAGGTTCCGTTTGCGGTCCCATATTCTGGGATATAGGGATGGAACCAGTGATTGAACTATTACAAAGAATACCTGAACTTCTAGGTCTAATAGCTTTTGCTGATGACATTTTACTACTCGTGGAAGGAGCAACAAGAGCAGAAATTGAGTACAATAGTAATTTAGTACTTAACTGCCTTAGCCAATGGTGCAGTAAAGTCAAGCTGAGTTTAGCACCACATAAAACAACATTTATGTTGCTCAAGGGCAAGCTGACTCGAAAACCAACTATAAGAATCGACGGTAAATCAATTCGTAGAAACCCAGTGTGCAGGTACTTAGGCATTCAATTGGATGAACGTTTAAACTTCGAATCCCACTTAGAGATGACAATAGCAAGAGCAGTGGCGGTCATGAATAAAATCATTAATATTGGCCAACGAAAATTTACTGTTCCAGTCCAAACAATAAGACTATACCATGACGCAATTTTATCCTCTTTAGTGGGCTACTCAGCAAGTGTGTGGGCAAAGCATCTAAGAAAAGTAAAACTAAAACAGCGAGTCAGACGTGTCCAACGAGGAATACTTTTAAGATTGACAGGAGCGTACAGAACCGTGGCAACAAATTCATTAACCGTTGCCATTGGTGTATGGCCACTGGACCTTGAAGTAAGGAAACGGGGCGCCATATACTGGCTCAGAAAAGGGAAACAAGATAAGGTAGCAGAAATTGTAGGCAGCGAAGTAACATCGGAGACGCACATTCGGAAGCTTCTATTGGCGGAATGGCAACAAGAATGGAACAACAGTGAAACAGGTCGAAGAGCATTACGATATGTTCCCATCCGTAGAGGAGAGGCTAAAGTTGAAGTACCTTCAACCCTCTCCCGGATTGGTACACTACATTACAGGTCACGGGCCATACAACTAGCTGGCTCCGAAGTCGAAATATTGTGGACTCGGACAGGTGCGAATGTGGTGAAGAGAGTACGCCGGAGCACGTGGTATGGGAGTGTGAAATAACAGCCAGTTTGAGAGAACACCAACAAGCTCGGCTGCAAGGTAGGAGCATATTTGACATTCTGCGCGACGAAAGTTTGTGGCATTTGCTGGACGAGGCAGCTGATCTAGCCTCAAAATTTTGGAAGGAGAAATTTATAAAAAGGAAAAAATGCCGAGCGAAATCAAAGGCCACAGATAGCAGAAGAGGAGAACCCAATTACACCGGATTGACGGAAGATATCCCACGACAATGAGCAACATCAATCGTCGGAGGAACTTCAGTGTGCTCCAGAGAGGCCGTCTTCTGAGCGACAACTGGGGCCGTCTTGGTATTCCAGGAGGTCAACTCTTGATGGCCTGGGCGGCTGACTTTGCTGCCGGTTCCAGGGGACTCTGCCTTTGGAGCGCACACAACACCAAGAAAAATGAACAATAGTGGACCGAAGTGCGGCTGTGACAATTGGTGGTGGTAATAGTAGAATTAGTAGTATTAGTAATGGTTTTAGTAGTAGCAGTAGTAATGTTAGCAGTAATATTAGGGACAGTAGTAGTAGATTTAGTAGTGGTGTGGTACCCATTCTGTTTAATAACAGTAGATGTAGTAGTTATTGGAAATTGAATCAAAATTTTCTTTCATTCATTGTTTATTTGTTAATATGTTTTATATATATAAGATACAAACATATGTAAATGTAAATGAGTGGAAATAAGGGCCCAGATTAGATACTAGGTGCTGGGCTATGTTGCATATGGAAAATAAATAAATAAAATAAATAATAATAAATAATACTGTTTTAGTATCTTTGTCTTCTCGTCTTGAGTAAGATCTTCGCCCTTGTCGACATTCGGTTGCACCGTTTCCTCTGCGGTTTTATCATTATCGACCGCTGAGGTTCTCTTCTCAACCATAGGTGCTACCATCTCAGCACTTTCCTTTTCCTCCTTATTTTCGCAAACTGCATTCTCATCAGCCTCCCTAATATTTCGGATTCGTCAAAGCGCGTCCGCCACTTGATTCTTTTTACCACTCTTATACACAATTTCATAGTCGTACTCCTCGAGCTTTAATCGAAATTTCATTAGCCTTGACAATGGATCTGATATACTATTAATCCATTTCAACGGTTTATGGTCTGTGCAGATCGTAAATTTCCTTCCAAATAGATACGGTCTGAACTGCTTCACAGCCCAACAAATAGCCAACATCTCTCTCTCTATTGTGCTATAATTTCTTTCTGCTTTGTTTAATGTTCTCGATGCAAATGCTACTGGCAAATCCTGACCAATTTTGCCCTGGCTTAAAACTGAACCAATCGCATCTAGGCTAGCATCTGTGGTTACTATGAAATTTTTACTGAAATCGGGGTATTGTAATACGGGTGGACTTGACAATTTTTCTTTCAATTGTCGAAAAGCCTCCTCCTGCTTTATTCCCCACATATACGCAACTCCCTTCTTCAACAAATCGTACAGCGGCTTGGCTATTTTGCTATAATTGCTAATAAACCGCCGATAATAACCACTCAACCCCAAAAATGCTTTTAACTGTGTGGTATTGTTGGGTTGCGGATACTGTCTCACCGCTTCTACCTTTTTAGGATCAGGCTTTAACCCTTCCTCTGTGAGCACATGTCCCAAGAACGTAACCTCCTTGCGCAAGAATTCACACTTATCTACCTGTAGCTTAAGGTTATACTTGCGCAACCTTTCAAATACGTCTTCTAATCTCACATTGTGCTCCTCTAGCGACGATCCGAACACGATTACATCGTCTAAATAAATAAACACTTTCTCACCCTGTAATCCTACCAGTACAGAGTTCATTAATTTCTGAAACGTATTTGGAGCTGTCTTTAATCCCATGGGCATTCTTTTGAACTCATAATGTCCATAGGGCGTGCTAAAAGCGGTTTTCTCCTGATCTTTTCCATCTAGTAATACTTGATAGAACCCTTTCGCTAAGTCTAGCGTCGAAAAGTACTTTGCCTTGCCTAGACCATCCAATATCTCATCGATTCTTGGTAATGGAAACACATTATTTACAGTTAAATCATTCAACCGCCTATAATCTATCACGACACGCCACTTCCGTTTACCACTAGCATCCATTTTCTTTGGAATTATTAGGACCAGAGAATTCCACGCGCTGTCACTCGGCACCACAATATCATCTTGTAACATTTTATCTATTTCTCCTTGTAGGATTTCCTTTTGCGCTTCCGGTACCCTATACGGCCTCAGCCTAACTATTTTCCCTTCTGCTTCGGGGAGAAGTTTAATTTCGTGTCTGACGGCCTCTGTATAGCCCAATCTATCTCCTGGCAAATGGAACACATCATTATATGCGGCACATAATTCTAGCAAAGCCTCTCGCTCATCTTTATTTAAATGCTCGAGTCGGAGATTCTCTTTTAGCTTGCTCATCCGTGATTTATTCTCCGAACGTTCCCTTCGGATTTGTCGCACTTGTACCTCCCTAAATTTGGGTACTTCTTCAGCTGCTAACAGGGGATTCTTTATTCTCACTACTCTCTCAGTAGTATTCAACATACTTGTTATGCACGTTCCGTTCTTCACGGACACCAACGCCTCCGGCGTATATAGACCCGGCTGTAACTCCTGCTTCGGAACGATCGCCTCCGATGCATTCCTTAGCGCAATTCGTACCTTTACTATCTTCTCCTCGCGAGGACCAATTACTATGTCATAATTTCGAGCTCTCCCGGCTCCCACACTTTGTCTACTATCGCGCCTTTCTTCTTTCATCGCTACCTCAGTAGCTCTTATTTTTGTGGCTTTTACCACCTCCGCATAAGTGCGTACCTCCGAATGTACTCCAAGCACATTCGACTTATTTTTCCTTAATTTCGCAGTTCCGACTGCTATCGAATCGGTATCTACCGCATTCGAAACAATACTCCGCCTCTTCACGGCGTTCACCTTTTCTGGAACAGCACCTACTGCCTTCGGAAACTTTACGTCACGTCACACAATTCCGTTAGTGGACGGACAATCTCGCCTTTTCACGGGGCCTACCGTCTTCGAGTCAGCACCCTGTGCCCTCGGAATCTTTCCGTCGCGTCTCACAGTTTCTTTAGTGAGCGGACCCACTTCACCCGATGTCGCAATCCCTGCAACACCTTGCCTAACGCCACGCCTCACAGTTCCGTTAGTGGGCGAGCGACTTTCACCCGATGTCGCAATCTCTGCAACACCTACTTTATTTATCCTCCTACTGTCGGCGTTCCCTACCGACCTACACATACCTTCACGACATTTCTCACGCCGATTTTCCCGCGCGGTCTCCAACCTAATTCGCCTCCCGCGAATTTTAATGGTCCTCGCTCCGTAATCTATTACAGCTTTATTCTGCGTTAGGAAATCCCTTCCTAACAGGCCCTCGCACGGCAGGCCTACGTCTGTGCCGATCACATGAAACTTTTGTTTTAAAACCAGATCCCCTGCAGCTCGCAATTCCATCATCACGGAAGCTTCTGTTTGCACTATGTTATTGCTGATCCCCTTAATGCTAATATTTTCTCTAGCATTTCTTTTCACATCTTTATTTATACTATCCTTTTCTATTAAACTGATTTGAGCGCCACTGTCAATCAGCAGTTTCAGCGGATTGCACCTTACATCCTCACTTTGCATCGTCACATACTCATTCTTATCGGTGCAGTCTACTTTATACACTTTGTGCGATATGGTGCAATGTGACTGCCCCATTGCGCCACTTAGCAGTTTACCGATTTTCGATCTTTTTCTTTTCCCGACCATGCGTTTTCTGGGCAATCTCGCGCATAATAACCTCTTTTATTGCACCGGAAACAGATGATCTCACTTGTCCTCGTCACTCGTTTTTGGAACGGTGCGTTCTGCGCCGCGTGTTGAGTGCTACTTCTCGTTACTCGCCGCGCTTCCATAGTTCTGACGGCGTTTTCTTTTTCCATCTTATCTAACTTAGCAAGCACTGTATTTATCGCCTTTTTATCTAGCTCATCCTCTTTATCAATTATTCTTACACGCCTTTGCGCCCGACAATCCTTGGCTGTATGCCCGGATTTTTTGCAATTGAAAAAAATGGGAGGGTTTTTCTTTCTACCTTTGGATTCCTGAAGGGGAATCGCGAAACCGGTTTTTCTTTCGCTGAAGCTATCGCACTTTCCTCTGTGGCTGCGATTTCCACGGCTTCTGAAAGGGTAATTGTTTCTCCCCTTGCCCTGACAATTGTCTTTATTCTATCATCATACAACCCCTGTATGAAAACTGCCCTTCCTAATTTCAACACAAGTGCTATGCTTCCCATCAGCTCTTCTTCCGTCATTACATTTTTATGGCTTCTCTGAATTGATGTTGGAGAGCATCTATACGCGAACCCCATTGCGCAATACTCTCCCACGACTCTTGCCTACTAGCAAACATTGTACATGCATAAAAATCAAGAGTCCTCTTACAGCCATAATTTTCTAATAAGATTGCACGAAGTGCCAGCCAAGTAGTAGTCAGATCTCTGACAAGTAGTTTACTCCTAGCTGCCCCCACAATTTTAGCCTTCACAAACTTTAATAAAATTTATTTTTGTTCCGGTATAATTAATTCCAATGCTGAATCTACGTTATCCAACCACTCATTTAACTGCGTCTTATCTCCATCAAAAGAATCCGGAATTAATTTTATCACTTCGTTCAAGCTAATGTACTGCCTTTGGGATGACGACTGCGCGCCCTGACTGCCTGACACTGCTTCGTTAGGCATGCTTACAACTTTGTTTTCTCACCTGCTGAAATCAACTGCTGCACGAAGACGATATGTTGTCACTCGACGAGTAGCTAGCTGGCTAGCTGGCTAGCGGCGATCTGCAGCGGCGACAGCTGACTGGTGACGGCTGCCGGCGGCGGCTGCCCGTGGATCTGCGGCGTGGCTACCCGTGTAGCTGCTACTTGGAGCTGCCTGGGTTGCCCTCGGCGGCCTTGAGGCTGCTGCCTGCGGTGCGACTCGCGGAGTGCTGCTCCCAGCTGTCGGCGCGCGGCCACCTGTGGCTCGCCTCGCGGACTTAGACTGCGTCGCAATCAATACTCTGCCCGCTGTCAGCTGAGCGGCGGCTGCTACCTGTTGCCCCCGGCCGGTATTGATCCGCTGCTGGCGACGGCGTCCCGGCTGTGCCTTGGCAGTACTGTTTATCGATCGGCGTCCCGCGTGGTGTCGCGTACCGCTCCCCGTAGTCGACCAATGGTTCCTCATCTTTTCTTTTGATGTCGACCGATTGCGCAATCTCTCAAGTCGGCTTCGCGCTCAAAGCCGTCAGTCCTTTCCTGACTTCGGGCTGAGTATTCTCGAAAACTCTACCCCTATTCCTCAAATTGCTGACCTTTGGGCTAAGCTTGGCCAAAATTTGGTCAGACGGCTTATCTAACTTGTGGCTTTTCCAGGCCTACCCCACATCTGACACCAGGAAAATATCTCTGTTGCGTCCTGTAGCCTAGCTGTGATTACGGGGTCGAAGAACTTGTGCAACAGCGAGCTGAAAAGAATCAAAAACGGAAGCAAGCGGGGTATCGATTTGTACAATTCGGGAACTCGGGATAGGAAAAGTTCTGGAGAAATAAAATGAAGAACACAAGAGGTTATGAAAAACAATCTTGTGAACCACGAAGCCGACAATCTCCCACTGAGAATATTCAAAATTATGGGAGGTACCTATTCCAAGGAGTCCTGACTTAGCATTTCGACAACGTCTTCGATAGTCGTGTCGGTCCACCCAAGACGTCGGTAAAAGAAGTTCACCCACCACAGGCACTCTAAAAAGGATTGATATGAAAATACCTCTCCGTCTGAATCGACTAATAGCAGTTCTCTCTGCCAAAGATCCATAACCTGAAGACCCTGAATATAAACAACGGCGACTACAGTAGTTGACCTACACGTTGTCTTTCCGCTGTGCTGTGCTGTGTACTCGCTGGCTCGCTCGCTGGCTGGCTGTCGAAGACCGAAGATCACCTCTCCCCCGGAGGCGGCCCCTTTTTATAGCCGTGCATGACGCACTCCGCTGCCTTGCGCGTGCCTTCCAGAAGCTTACTCACGTATTTCATCAGCCCATGCGCCACGAGCCCTCTATCTGATGCAACCTTGTCCTTACACACGTTCACTGTTGGCTCTCTTTGCTGCACATTGCACCATATTGACACTTGGGCTTTACTAACACTTAGGCGTTACTTTTGTCACTTCGTGACAATAAGTGTTCCCTCTCATCGCATCCGTCCACTTTATGTGGTGGGTTAATTTCCCTTTCTTTTCTTATTTATATCGCCTTGAAGCCACTTCCATTTTCCTTAGTTGCATCAACTTCTTCATCCAAACTTTTGGAGTTGCATGCTGTCCTCGCTCTTAAGTTCAATGACGTTAATATGTCCCTCTTCTTTGTTGGGTGTGGTGTGATATGGTGTGCTGATATCTATTAGTGTGGGTCACCTTACAGTACATTGTATGATCCATATGTCCATTGTCATTCTTATTAACCTAGATATCTGGAAACTGTGGTTGGCTATTTTCACCTGTAGCTGTGTAGTTATTCATGGAAGCATTTGAAATGGATAATAACGTGCGCCTACAACATGCAAAACGGATCTAGTTTGTTGACGACACCTCTGTCATCTGGCCTCACAGAAAGTGCATAGTGCTCAACCAAAAATCCAATTCACTATGGATTTGGAAGAATGTGGTCAACTACCATTTCTCGATGTCACAGAGGACGTTTGGGTCATACCAACACTGATAGATATCTGCATGCCATGTTGCACCATCACCCAGCAAAGAAGACATTAACATCACTGATCTTAAGAGTGAGGACAGTATGTGACTCCAAAAGTCTGAAGGGAGAAATGGAGCCAAAGCCTATAGTGAATCCGTTATCAGAAGTGTCTTAAGAAGACTTTGGCTTATCCTATGATACCAAAGTTCCAAGGAAATTCGCCAGTCTCCCATACATATGTGGTATCTCTAATCAGATTCTTAAAGGAGGTGGAGGTACAAACAGTGTATCAGGCTCACTGCAAACTTGGTTAATCATTAGCCAGGGTGAAATACCATTTAAAGCCACACCAGGTTACGGGTGTTTATGATATCCTCTGCAGCTGTAACAGTGTTTAAATTTTGGTGGAGAGACTTAAGGAACCTATCCGCCACTATAAACATAAGTCATTATAGTTCCAGAGTATAGTTGCACATCAAAATAAAATTGAATGTAAAGATAATTTTTCTACATTAAAAGATTTTCATTGATAAGTATTTTTTTTAAGAAAATAGAAAATCAGTAATAATCCATTTTCATAATAATAGTTGCTTAGTAACAAAAAGGAATTACGAACTAGTGAAATGAACCACCACTTACTTACCTTAGGTGACATACGAAACACAAATGACATAGAAATTTTAATTTTTAGGTGGATAATCTGATCATAGTAAAATGTGACCACTGTGTTATTTTCATCATCTCTTGCTTTTCAATACTAAATAGGCTATTTGACAGTATTAAAAAATATTATACATTGAACTCATTCTCGTAGATTAATCCTTCTGGAAGCTAATTTTTTAATTTTTAAAATAAGTGGATTATTTTTAACAAAAAAGCGAAATAAAAATTATACTTTTCTTACCTCTGGTCACGTGACGGAAAACGCTCTAGAATTGCTGGTCACTTGAGTGACGTCACATGTCTGTAAACGCTGTGGCTGGGAAAGGAGCGTTTCCTATTATCCAAGTTTTCAACTATTTTTATTGTTTGTTGCTGGTCATTTCTTCTTATTAATGAAATTTCATTTTGAATACAAAATCGAGAACAATTTGTAAAAGCCTACAGCGGAAAAATATCGAAAATAGATGCCTTATTTGTGGCGCTGGCTATAGAGAAAACCCCTGCCTTTATTCTGCTGAGCTTAAAAATGTAATAGCTTCAATTTGAGACTCATTTATATTTAAATTTAAAGTTAGAGATTGATTGTATTGTGTTAGCAAACCATACGTCGAAAAATTCTGTATGCGAAATTTGTGCAGTGAAAACAAAGAAATAAAGAAAAGCTTTATTGGTGTCGCAAATATGCGCAGACAAATGAAGGTATTTCTTGTGGCTAATAAGCAGCTCTTTCAAATAAATATAGCATGAGACTGATTTAATGTGGTATAATGAACTAAAATTCAACATGAAATTGACTCAGTAGTTTTTTTTTTCAAAATTAAAAACAATCTCCCTGTTTTAATGATGCTAATGTATCATGGAAAAAGCACACTTAAACTTACCTTGAGGATCGCCAAAAGCAACAGAAACACAGAAGTCACTACTAACACGCAGAAACACAGTGTAAGCATTGACCAAGCTCAGTCAAATGACGCAGCCGACTGGAGCGCTTGATCAGTGGATCACAGGAAGCCCATTGTTCAAACTATTTTTTCTATTGTTAGGAGTGAATTCGTGGAAAATAAACCTTTGTTCCGAGTAATATGGTTTATCTACTTTGAATATAAATAACTATTTTTCCTGCGTAGACTATTATCAAAACTGACTTTTGTCCCTCTAGATTTAGAAAATATCACACTGTGCGGTGTCCTCCCTTGGTTGGGATAATATTTTTGCATGCATTTTTTCCGTTTTTGTTTGCTGTTTTTTGCACTACTATGTTTTTATTCGAAGAATTCATAATAGTTGCTAAGCGTCATACAAGCGTTTGAAACAAATTGCTACCATACATGAAAACTTTTAATTTTTAAACTTACCAGAGAGAGAATATCATGCAAAAAATCCAGGTGCACAGCGGCGAATAATGGAATTTATTTTAGAAGTGACATCACTTATAGAAATTTCATGCTAATCTTGCAACAGTTCCGGAACGCGTTGTGTCCTATTCGTTGGGATTTTTACCTGACGATACAACTGCAGGTTACCTTCCTGACATAACTGCGTCTATTAGGCGGTATTTACTTTTAATGTACAAGTAATATTTTTTTAAAAAATAAAAAACCTGTTTGTAGTGTGCAAGTAACGTCCAATTTTCTTTTTGAAATCTTCTTTGGTTGTTTCAAACGGTTGTAATTCTCTTGTTATCCAAAAAGTTCTGAAGCCTTCAGAAAATTAAAATTATGTTTTGTTGGATTTTCGGTAAGAAATGATTATGCGATGCAACCAACAGCAAGTAGTATCCAAAGAAAATGACAAAAGAAAACAAATTGAACATATTCCGAAGCTAGGATCGAAACTTAGGACCGTAATCCTAATCATTCTCACCTTAAACAATGTATTACATTCAACTCTACGAAATCACGGTGTAAATGAGTTTCAAAGAAAAACGTAAGTGACTTTATCGCAATATCAAATTGAAGTTGTTACATTTTTAAGCTCCACAGAATAAAACTCAGTGGTTGTTTCTATAGCTAGCCCCACAAATAAGGCGTCTACTTTCAATATTTTTCAGCTGTAGGCTTTTACAAATTGTTTTCGATTTGATATTCAGAACGAACTTTCATTAATAACAAGAAGTAACCAGCAACAAACAATAAAAATAATTGAAAACTTGGGTAATAGGAAACGCTCTATTCACAGCGGCAGCGTTTACAGACGTGTGACGTCATGACTGTCGTTGCACGCGCCAGGCAGCGAAGCAGCGTTGTGGCGGGCTTTTAAATTCTTTAAATTTTAACTTTGAATTTTACGCAAAATAATGCACTGCCGTCAAAAAATCTCTTCACTCGGTGAATAAGGTGTGCCAATAAACAATTCAAAACCATTTTCAAGAAGTAGTCAAATACCCAAATATTCTTTTTATATTTTATTGTTTTATAATTCCTTTTCTCTGTGGTTCAGATTCCACGTTAAACTGTAGGTCCCATAGGAAAGGAACTGGCCGTCCTATTTCTGACACAATGGCTTAGTATACCTCCTTCGGGAGGATCCAACCAACCTTCGGGTTGTGGACTAAGTTAAGTTAATTCCTTTTCATGTCATCAGCCAACAAACTAGTTGCGTACACAGACCTTCATTTTGGCGTACATATAAACAGTCTTTTTATTATTATTATTATATAGTAAACTTCTCTTTTTAAGAGAAGATTATTTCTCTTCAGGAAAGAAGTGCTGTGTCGAATTGCAGATATCCAAACAAAAACTGAAACTCCTGCATCCAGTGTTGTTTCATCTCCACCTTCTTATGAAGAGGCCATGTCCACTACAAGTGAGACAACACCAGATCCAACTCAAATACAGACATATGAGGACTTGGGAAGAGCTCTTCAGAATTTAAAGACAGAACAGAGTTGTACATCAAATGGGTTAAATGGAGAATTGATATACTCAGTTGAAGGTGTGAAGATTTACTTCATTTCACCAGATGACACTGTTAGTTCAACTTCAGAACCTGGTTTATTGCAGATTGTTCGTTTGGAAGGTATGTTGTATTTTTGTGATTCATTAATGTTATAATAATGCTAATTTTTTTTAATAGCTTTGTTACATTAATTTGCCAAGTTTTTGTGTTTTAATCTCTCTTGAGCAGTATAATTAAGGGAGTGATGTTTTATAAAAGCATTATTGTGCTGTATTTTTTTACATAGGTTATTGTTGCAGTGGGCTTCCCTGTTGTGGTAATTGGCACTGTAATTAACAATCTACTATTAGTTTAAACATGTTTTTGGTAGGTCAATAGACTAATGTAATTAACTCATTATTTGGAACAACAATCCTGCTGGTGAATGATATTCGGGTTTTGGCATTCTGGTGGACATGGATTCAGTTCCTTTCCCTGAAATCACTACAGGAAAATGCAAGAAAAGCCATAGCAGAATTTCTTCCTATATTCTTGGCCATACTCCTCTATTCTCTAGAGAGGTGTCAAAATTATTAGACTGGAGGAAAATTTAGTTATCTAGTTTGCGTTAGTATAGACTTCATCATTCTTAAAATATTGCAGTTTTTACTTGATTAAATACAATGTGCACTTCTGTTGCTAGAGATGCCAAAAGTGTAAAATTTAGATTTTTTTGTCTGTTCACGTAACACAATTTTTTCCAACAAAACTGAATATAATGATAGCTTATAATACAGGATACTTTTATAATTCAGTTTACCCACTTCCCATTGCCCCAAGTAAATGATGCATAAAGCCATAAGCAGAAAAAAAAGGGGAAAAATTTATTAGATTAGTAACACACAAGCACCATTGGAAGTCATTGATAATGCTCACTCATCTGTTTATCCGATGAATTTTGAACTTTGTTTTCATTATTTTCTGTGGATTTAATGGCCAATAATTCACCACTAACCAGTATTTATGTGTGCATTATTTTAGTTAAATAATATGCACTGTCTGATCAAATGTATCTGTACACCCTTATGTTATGCAGAATTGAATGACAAGTTGACCCGCAAGTATGAAACAAGGACGGAAGTATTTTGCTGTCAGTAGGGAAGCAGTAACAGCAGAAATGAGTTTGTCAACTGAGGTCAGTGACTACGAACATTGAATAGTTGTTGAATACTTCTGAGTAACAACTCCATCAGGGATATTTCATCCTTTCTAAAGCTACCCAGGCTGGCTGTTACTGACATGATTGTAATGTAGAAATGCAAATGAGCAATCACTACAAACAAAAACCAGGGAGACTTCATTTAATGACAGACTGAGTACATAGAGCATTGCGGAGGGCTGTTGTAAAAAAATCACAGGAAAACAGTGGAATGAATTATTTGTGAGTTCCAAATTGTTACCAACAGTCCAGTCAGCACAAATGTGTGCCAGGAGTTATGTGCTGCAGAGATTGAGTGGCTGCTTGTAGTACACACATTTTTTGTAGTCATTGCTAAGTGATACTTGAGGTGGTCTAAAAAGTGATTCTGGCCTCGCATTCAGGAGGAAGCGGGTTCGAATCCGCGTCCGGGCATCCAGATTTGGGTTTCCATGTTTTCCCCAAATCATTCCAGGTGAATGCCGGGATGTTTCCTTCAAAAGTCCATGGCCGAATTCCTTCCTGTTCCTTGTCCCCCAATCCCATCCCATCTCTAATGACGTCAGTAAGGCGTAAAACCATAAGTAAAAATAAAAAGTTATGCCATTGGACAATGGATGACTGGAAATGAGGGATCAGCTACACTGATCCCTGTGGGTTTGGAGAATGTGTGGAGAACATTTCTTGCCAACATGTGTAGTGCCAACAGTGACGTACGGAGGAGGTGGTGATATACTATGGGTTTGGTTTTTCATGGTTAGGATGCGGTCCCCTTATTGTCCTTAAGAAAACTCTAAATGTGGAAGGATATGAACACATTTTAGACAATTGTGTACAGAATACTTTCTTTTTACATTTGCTGTCTTCTTCAGTCATCTCAGTCCATTTCTCCAGTCAGTTCCCCCTTTTTTATATTACTTTGTTTTTGGCCTCCTCCTTTTTCTTGACATATTCATCTCATCTCCAGCGTCCTCTGCTTGAACCATTCTCTAAAAGTTCCTGTTCTTCATATCAACTGTTTGTTTTACTCCCTTTCCACCATGCGGTTTCTTTACACCTTTTGGTGTTACCACTCCTTCCACACACTGCTTCTGCTACTGCAACAAATTTCCTTTTAAAACATCCCCACTTCTCTACCTCTGTCCCTATTTCCACTGTGGCTATCTTGCTTCTTGCCATTCTCAGGTATTCCTATTCATTATCCCTCTTTCAGTTTACATATCCGTAATTTCCTGTTCTGTCTTCCAGATTTCCTCCTATCTGCCACTGGCCTTAGCTTCATTACCAATAGGCAGTGAGCAAGATCTAATGGTTTTTTGTACAATGAATTTTCTATTTTCAATCAATTTTGCTTGCAGAAATCCAGTAGCCTTTCCCCTTCATTCCTGCTATCCCATCCTTTTGTCCCTATTACTTCCTGGGCCTACATGGGCATTCTGGTCTCCCTTAAGTACAACATTTTACCCATTTAACTGTCTCTGCAGCTCTTGTTCAAACAACTCTTTATGTTGAATTGGGCAGCTTTCTTTCTTCAACTGGTACCTTGATGTTCATGATCCTGTCACTGATCTCTTTTACTTCCTCCTTTAGTCCTTTTCTCACAACTACATCTGCTCCATTTCTCTTACTTTTCTCATTTTCATTCCAGTACTATCCAAAACCTTTCCTCAGTTCTCTCTTGCCCTCTCCTTTCCCAACCCCAAAATATCCACCTTCTTCTTTCCATCATGTCTACAATTTGCTTCACTTTTCCAGTCAATGTTCATATATTTAGATATTCAGTTTGTAATCCATTTCCATATTTTATCCTCTGATCTGCCCTTTCCGAGGTTTGTGTTTTTAAAGCAAGCTTAATCCACTGCTGGCTTGCTAGGCCTGTCATAACTTCATTAGAGCCCCATTTACCATCATTTTTCAAGTTTCCTGTAGGGCCTTCACAGCTACTGTATCAATCACGGAACATATTAGGTCCCCTCTGTATCTCACCCCAACAGGCAGTTGCCTACTTCATGCTGTTGCCCATCTCCCACCAGGCGGAGTAGGGGTTGGACTTTGCGGGTGTATGTGAGTACAGGTAACAACCAGACAAAACAGGATAACCAGGGGAATTGTGAAATGACTGAAGAAGGTAAAAAGTTTTAAGTACTTGGGAACTGTTTTAGAGGAAAGTGGAAGGAATGATGGTGAGATAAGAGAAGAAGGAAGACAGGCAGAAGTATTTTTAAGGAGCATCAGAAGCCTGACTTGTTATAGGGATGTGGCACAGAGAAGCAGCAGAGTAATTTATCATATATACTATGTGCCTATCCTGACATGTGGTGCAAAAACATGAGCAGTGTAGATGTAAGACATCAGCAGTATATAAGTAAGTGAAATGAAATTTTTAAGTGGTAAAATGGGTGTTACTAGAATGGACAGGATAAAAAATGAAATGATTACACACACCATACATGAGAAACCCCTACAGGAAATGATAGAGAAGGCCAGACTAGGATCTATGGAAGTGTAAAGAGAAAGAAGAAGCAGAGAATCTCAAGAAAAATCCAAGAAATTATGATGCGTGGTAAATGACCCAGAGGCTGGGTAAGAGGACTGGAGGAATGTGTACGAAAGAGGGAAGAGTATTGGACCAAGGCGGTGACGGAGAGGTGGTGGGGAGAAAGAAGAAAATGGAGATGCTTGTAAATAAGGCAGACCCGGCGGATGGCTGGAAGCTGTTGAGGATGATGTGCATTGCATACAGCAGAGGACCAGTTCGAACCCAACGATTGTTTGTATCGGCATGAAAGTCACTCTGTTATAAAGCTGCATCTGTGAGGCAAATGTTTGTGGACAATAACATTCCTGAAATGGACTGATCTTCCCAGAGTACCAACCTGAACCCAATGTAATGCCTTTTGGATAAGTTAAAATGTTCACTTTGCTCCAGACCCCAGCATCCGAATTCCCTACCTTTCCTGGTTTCAGTTCTTGAGGAAGAATGGGCCGCTATTCCTCCATAGACAATTGGACAGAAAAGGATGGGCTCAACCCATATTGGTGTCAGGTAATAGGTAATGTGACTTGGGTAGAGTCAAAGAGCAATTTCAGGTAGGTGTCCAGATACTTTTGGTAAGCTAGTATATGTTTGCATTGTTAGGATTGCCTGGGGCAGGTTATATAAGGACGGACTCTAAGGGAGCCTGATACTTTGCCAGGAATTGAAGTAAGAGAACAACTTCGATATCATATAAAATTGTTGCGTTCTCCCGTTGGAAGGCCCTAGAGCATTTTATACATTATTAAAAGATGGATTTTAAGCTATTAAGGTGACAGTATTGGCATTTGTTGATTTGTCAACAGTGTATGATACTGTTAACCATCAATTACTACTGATAAAGTTCTACAATCTAACAGGAATTTCAGTCTTAGGAAGGTCATTGCTACTCTTCTGCAGAATCACAGATTCTTCGTTGACTCTCAAGGACAGCGTAGCTATTGGAATGTACAGAAGGATGCTCTACCCCAAGGAAGTATGCTAGCCCCAATTGTATTTACCATATTTACAAATGATCAGCCTATAGCCCTCAACAGCAGGATTTTCCTGTATGTTGATCTTGCTCTGGACACACAGAGCTAAGACTTCGATTGAGTGAGAGCACTCTCCCTAACGCTCTTCAAAGTTTTTCAAGATACCAAATCCCTTGAAGACACATGTTTGTGCTTTTCGTTTAAAGAATAGAAAAGCCCCTTGTAGGTTAAAGGTAATACAATCCAGATTTGAACTGGAACACTGCGAAAATCCAAAATGTCGTAAGTGACCCTTGACAGATCCCTTACATTCAGGAAACAATGTGCATTCCAACCCAAAAATTTCCTCCAGAAACAACTCCTTAGAAAACTGGCTTGTTCACAATGGGGTAGCCAACCTAAAACCATCATATTTCTGCCTTAGCACTGTGGTTAGGCTGCAGAGTATGCCTGTCCTGTAGGGTACAACTCAACTGATGCCAAACAGGTAGACGTAGCCCTTAATGACACCACAGAATAACAGGCTGTTTAAAATCTACTCCAGTAGAATGGCGCCACTGCCTTGCAGGAATAACACACTATCTGTTCGAAGAGAAATACCAATCGACCAGGAAAGGAAGAAAGTGGATCATGAAAGAACTCTTCCATTTCGTGGGAATTTACTGCATAGGCAAAGACGGAAATCCAGGAACAGTGCCCTAAGAACATCAAAGGAATTTACAACTACAACTATAAAAGCCAAGTTACAGTTGTGGAAAGTTAGGTCACCCCTCTACTCTGGCAGGTGAAGATTGTCTGAAACTTTACCACCTCACTATGACAAGGGATGGCTGATTTGGAAGTCTCTGAATAGGCTGGGGTTAGGAGTGGCTAGATCCAATGTTTACTTAGCAAGATGGAGTTACACTAAGGTCAATAAGTGTGACTGAGGAGAGTGTCCAACATGCTGTGCTTACATGTTCAAATATTGACATTGTCCAACCTACGGCACGGAAGTTTACCTGTACGAGGCCTTAGAAAATGCACGGGAAGTGGCCAAGTTTTCATCTAGTACAATTTGATGATAGTTATTAGGTTTCTGTCACACACCAAATAAATTGTTCATGAACACACATGATTTTATTTTAATGTTCACATAACCATAGATTGGTCACAAACTTGAACCTATACCCGTACTGTAACAATTATTTAATCTAATAATTGGTAAAGTCTATAACCTACAACAGTCTATGATGATTACATTATTCTGTGAATCATCATCAATCAAACATCTGATTATCCTATGCTTGTTATTTTCCTGAGCTTATACCTGAGCTGTGGAAGTGATATTACACACTTAGACTGCACACTAACACCCATGGAAAGTGGTGATTGTATTCTCAGATGTCTCGCATTTATCAGATGACCATATGGTACATGCAGTTATTGAATAACTTTTGTCATGGTTGGTAGTAACATCACAGTTGTCAAAAATACTCTGTGATAAAAAGATTCCTACCCGTATGCAGACTAGCACCATGGATATTAACCTTTTTCTTGCCAAAATGCAAGAGCATGTGATGTTTTTCATACAGATTACAAACAGAGATCTCTTACAATTTGAAGCAGTATGTGATGTTTCTAGGCAATTCACACAACCACGTTTTGATTTTATAATTTGTGGAAAACTCAAATCCTTGAATTGAGGACAGTTGTAGTGAGTGAGTGATTGGTTTGTTTTGTTAGTTTAGGGTGGCTATGATGGGTGAATTGTGCAGCCAATAAAAACCTTATCACCAGGTCATTACAACCGCATGAGCCTTTTTTACAACAAACAATAGACTAAGAGGTAAGGATGGTTACATTGTGCTCATTAGAGACAAAAACTTTTTAAGTATTAGCATCCATCAATGACCCCCATCACCCACTTCTTTATACCATTTGAATCACAATAATTTGATCCTAAAATCATATTTTTACTATTTGATAGTTTTTAAAATCTTAAACCGAGCGTGGTGGTGTAACGGACAGCGTTCTGGCCTCGCATTCGGGAGGACGGCGGTTCGAATCCCCGTCCGGGCATCCAGATTTGGGTTTTCCATGGTTTCCCCAAATCTCTCCAGGTGAATGCCGGGATGCTTCCTTCAAAAGGCCATGGCCGAATTCCTTCCCATTCCTTGCCCCCATCCTTTCCCGTCTCTAAAGACCACGATGTTAAAAAGGGACGTTAAACTGTTACAAAAAAAAAAAAAAAATCTTAACTTGATCTTTGTAAGTAGGTATTTCTTTAATGGGCTCTGTCAGCTTCAAGGCTTGAATGGTTAGGACATCCATCTTGTGTACTCCACACTGAAATAATAATAATAAAAAATTAGTTAAATCCTCATTGCCTAGTTGTTTCAAAGTGGTAACTGAGACAAAATATTTTTAATAAATGAATCTAAACTGTTTGGATTATTTCAAGTTATTGTGTCCAAAATATTTAAGTAGTAATTACCTAACAATTTGTAAGGACCTTAGAATTTGGGTAAATTCTAGTTTTCTTAGCTTAGAGCATAATGGAGGAAGTAAGCTTAATAGTAATCATTAAATTTTTTCATTGCAATCATAGGATGTGAGAGAACGTTTCAAGCAGAAGCTGATACTGCAAACCAACTCAATGTATAAGCTGATTTAAGAGCAGTAAAGTCACTCAACATATAATATAGGTGCTAAATAAACATTTTTTTAAATAGTAAAAAACTTTTGAACTAACCTGGAATAGGGTGATCCATTATTGTCCAACTTGTTAACAATAGATTTTGGTTACGTGATAATTCCACTAATCCTTAACACTTTTAGATGCAGTAAAGTAATTTTAAAATAATAATAATTCAAAAGAAAGTTAAATTCATTAAAATTCCATAGTTTTGGGCCGTGTAAATAGCTTAAGTAAAACTTTAAACACTTCATGGAGAACACTTTCACTTTTAACATTCTTTATCATATGTTTTCAGTAATTTCTCAAACTAAAAAGTAAATTTCCAGAAAGAACTAAAAATCTAGTATAACATATTAAAATTTTAGAACATTCCATGCAGTAGAACAGATTTTAAAGCAATTTTAAAGTTATTTTATCACACGTGGTAATTTCGGAATTTATTTGTGATTAAACTAAGCCACTTCAGTAAATAAAACACCTAATTAAATTCAAAGAAAATTCTGATAACTTCACTTTTTCGATATAAGTAACACTTGAATAATTATAACTAATAACCAAGTATCTGTTAAACAGATTTCAAACCCGATTTTGGTAAACAGATAACTTTTGCTATTTCACCACCAATCATAATAAAATTTACACCACTGGAATCGGGAATTAACATAGAACACGATGACACTAATTTTATCACGATAATTTGTAATTCAGCAGGGTCGCTTAAAAAGTGCTTAAATTTAGAAAGAAATGGGGGAATCACTAATTAACTTTCGGAAACCTTTTACCAATGCGCCTGAAAACTAAATTTAAATACAAGAAAGCTAATCATTTGAGAATTTTTGCTAAACACTTTTTACAAACCTTGAAGGTCAGGCTACCCACGGGTAGATTCTGAACACATTCTACAATTACATTTTTTCACACTATTTTTGGTAAGCAGTAGAATACTTATGTCACACGGATGGGGGTATATAGGTAGTGACCCAAGAGAGGGGGTTGTCTTTATTCTGGGAACGTGGCTTATATTGGACCTGTGCGCGTACGTGTCGGGCGTGTGCTGAAGTGATTGTCGGTTAGGTGGGAAAAGATCCGGTTGGTCGATGCACCGCCATATTGATGTTAAGTTAATAGTAAAGACTATGAACTTATAAAATTTTCAGTAGGGATCGGTCGGTGACATTCTCTCTCTTCATAATCCACAATCTTTTGGAAACGTTGGTTTGATTGCCTACTCAACTGTAACAGCTTTTTCCTGAAATGTGACTTACCACGTTTTTCATCAAGTGGATTCTCAAATATTTTAGTAGTGAACTGTAACTTTTCCTAAGCGTTTGGTTCAAATAAGCTTTGTGGCGGCCGTTAAGCTTTACAGTTAAATATTCTAGTCAGGAACATGGTCATTTAAAATTATTTAGTCAAATTTAACAGAACTTTCTACAAGGTAACATTCAGCTAAGGTATCTAAGCTCTATCTATACTAGCCCCGGTATAGCAGCCTTTTTTTCAGTTACAAATTGCTTACCTTGGTATTTATCAACTAAACTCTCCCTATTTATAAGTATTGCCATTAGTTAAAAAACCTGCCTTATTCTTCAATCCATCAAGTGTAAGTTTACCTGCGAAGCACTTACTGCGATTCAGTTAACTGGTGATTATTACTACCATTAGAACTGGGTAGGTGGTAATTTTACTTATACATGTTCACTCGGCCGCTATAGTGAAGACCTCACACGTGGTGTAGAACTGATTTCGCTTCCGGATATGTTTAATAAGTGAATATAAATCTTCAAAGGCTTAATAATGGGGCTTTGGTATAGTTATCTAAAACTATCCGAATAATCTGATCATACTTTCGATTTTAGAATGTTTAGTCATCTGCCATTTCAGATTCAATCCTCTTTTTGTTCATAAGTACTCGCCCAGTAATTCCCCCAAACTACCACAGGGATCATTCCCGTGCAACAGACCCCGTTGTAACACATGCAGCATGCATCCAGCCACTACCACTTACGTCAATCCTACAACAGTTGAAACATTCCCCATCATTGGTCATGCTACTTGCATGACAACACACCTCATATATCAACGTACATGCCTCCATTGTTCCAGCTCATATAGAGGCCTCACTACTAACCCCCGAGCTATCAGAATGAATGGCCACAGGCAGACAGTATATACTAACAAGGAGGCACATCCAGTTGCAAAACATGCCAGTTCCCACAAACTGAATAATTTGAATATATGTTTCTCAGTTAGGGCGATCAGAGTTTTCCCTGACAACACAAACTCCGCTGAACTACATAGATGGGAACTAGCCTATCAGAATATCGTTGACACCAGACATCCTTCTGGCCTCAATCTCCAATAAATTCCATCAACCCCAGCACTTATTATCTATACTGTTTAACATTTTTGATATTTTATTTTTCACTTATAGTTTTTTATCCTCACCCAGTTATTATGTTGATCTACCACTTTCAATGATAATATACCGTCAACAGTATCGATTATCGATCCAATTATCGTTCTCCCCCCCCCCTTCCCCCCTACTACACTACCATCGGCGCCGGTGACGCCATTCACCAGACGGTGGTCTCTGTACATCTGACTCCGCCTGGTGTCTCACTTCTGCACGAATAAGGCTGTAAGCCGAAATATTGCGCTTCTCTTGTGTTTATTTTTTTGTGTTATCCCAGCCGCCTTCATCTGTGGTAAGTGTTGGGTCATATGAAATTGTTCTAATGAACTAATGCAGTAATTTGTGATAATCTTGATAAACCACTGGCCTGCTGGTATGTGTTTTGCACCAGCGAGTACTGTGGACATGCCCTGATGTTACTCTGGAGATCATGTTTGAATGTCACTGGAAGAGGAATACAAGACGATGCTCACCCATTACAGCCAAATCGTCTGGTTATTCACAGAAAAGGCAACCTTGGCCAAAGACGACACTCACATCATCTCCAATACCAGTTTGGTAAGATAGGTACATTAACACGATTCATGTCGTGTCCTGTCACCGCAATTCCATTGCCAGCACACACAGGCAGATACCAGTAAAAAAAGATACTCAACCAAAAACTTGACACTAATAAAGGCACATGGTGAACTTAGTAAAATAGAATAGCTTCATGTGAGGAGTTGATTCTAGGTTTTGTTACTGCCATACTTCCCCCCTCTTTTTCAAGTTAAAACGTAAATTAACAAAATATATATATTAAAATGTTAGGATCGCTTCTGTAAAAACTTTAGTTTGTCACTATGCTAATTACTGTGAAACATTTAATTTACAGACCTTTTTATAAATTTATTCTGCAGTAGCAGCCATGTACATATTTTTTTTAATCTGATCAGTTTTTTGTTAAATAATGTATCATAATCAATACCAGCAGACCTTACATTTAAAATATAGTCATTAAAAAATACTCTTGTGTTAGAATAAAAAGATAGAAAAATCAATTTAAACTGAAAAAAGTGGCTGGTTTTGTCCTCCATAAACAGAAAAATCCTTTCAAGATATTCTGTCTGAATTGAGTGAGACTCCCTGATGAAACCAGTGACAATGAGGTTAGCACTCTTGATTTTAAGCATCCTTCACATAATACTGTACCACTCCTGTGCAACAAACGTAAATGTAAAAGGAGGGAAAATACTATATGATATACTAGTATTGCTAGTGTAATTGTCTTAATAGAAATCCCTTGTTTCATCAAATCTGTATCACTGAACCAGTATTTCATACTTTTATTCCTTTTCAATTCCTTTCTTTTGGATCTGTTTTCAGATTTTGTTGATCACATTTATATTAGTATCTATGCTCTCAAGTCATTGTAGTTTTGACAGATGTGCTTAATCAGTCATCTACACACTAGTTCCCAATTCATATGTTTATTTACAAATTGACGCTTGTCAGAGTATGCAGAAACGGTGCTTCTTTGTGGATGCTCTTTGTCAGTAATTTCAGTATGTACCTTTCATGATTTCTCTTCAACAACTTCAGTCTTAATAGAAACTGGTTCAGTTTTTAGAAATGACATAGTAAACATTTCTATATTTTCAAGGTGAATTTAATTATTAGAGTTGATGTTACTGTAGCTTTCACATAATCAGCTTCCTTTACAAAACTTTGGTAGCTTTGCGTTCTCTTGTCATTTTTTTTTTATTTTGGTTTGTGTTTCATATTATTTTCCATTCTCTTAGCCCTTCATTATTAACTTACTTCCAGACAGGTCTCTGTCCTTTTCATTTAATTCACACATTTTTCTTTGGATATGATGACAATGAAAGTGCCATTAGGCAATACATGTACGGTACGCTATGGTGTGTGCACACCCCTCCTTGCCAAATGGCTTAATCCTACATTTATAAATACAGTTTTAAACTAAAATATTGTAAAATGTTTTCGTTTCTCCCCAGTACTTCATCTGTGGTAATGATGGGCTATTTTTCCTATCCTTCCACATATTTCTTAATCATCCTCAACAGTTTCCAGCCACTGGCCTGTCTGCTTCATTCACAAGCCTCTCCCTTTCCTTCTTTCTTCCCACCACCTCTCTGTCACCACCTTGTTCCAATCCTCTCCTCTCTCTCTTTTGTGAACACTCCTCCACTCCTTCCAGCCATCCATTTCTTGCTCTTTCTCTCGGTCGTTTACCATGCATCATAATTTTATGGAGTTTTCTTGGGATTCTCTGAAGCTCCATTCTCTATACATGTCCATACCACCTCAGTCTGGTCCTCTTTATCATTTCCTTTAGGGGTTCTTCTTGTATGGTGTATCTTACCACTTCATTCCTTATCCTGTCAATTTTAGTAACTCCCATTCTACCTCTTAAAAACTTCATTTCACTTGCTGGTACCCTGCTGATGTCCTGCTTCATTGTACATGTTTCAGCAGCATATGTCAAAATAGGCACATAGTATGTGTGATAAATTACTCTCTTGCTTCTCTGTGACACATTTTTATTCTATATCGCGCTTCTAATGCTCCTTAAAAGTGCTTTTGCTTTTCTTTCTCTTTCATCTCCATCATTTCCCCCACATTCCTCTAATACACTCCCCAAGTACTTGAACCTGCTTACCTTGTTTATTTGTTCACCTGCCATCACAAATCCCTGGGTTATCCTATTATTCTTTCTGGTTGTTACCATGTACTTACATTTATTTACATCAAATTTCAGGCCATATTCCTCCACACTGTCTGTCCATACATCCAATTGCCACTACACTTCCTCTTCATCACCTACGCAAATCATCAGGTCGTCTGCAAAAGCCATCGCCTTCATGTTTTCATCTCCCATCCTCACTGCCACCGTCTGCATTATATCATCCATGATTAAAATAGAGTAATAGTGAGAGGGCACTTCCTCGTTGTAGTCCATTCCTTTGTTTCAGCCAATCTGTTCTTCCTTCCCCATTTTCACATAGGTCACACTTCTAGAGGTGGGCAAAGTGATTCACTAAAAAGAGCGGTTGTTCATTTGATCACTCAATGAAAGGAACTAGTTCTTTTGAATCGTTCACTTGCTCAGTAGCTCAGTTTTATTTGAGACCTTTTATTTAGGTCTCACCCCTCACAATCCGGTTATACCCCCACTTTCCGTTGTAAATACCCCCTTATGTCAACTTCAATAGAAATAGTTGATATTTTTTTTTTAGCTCTCCAGTCCACAAAACCCAAGTGAGCTAGCTCTTCATGATCTTGACCATTCCAGAGAAAACGTGGAGGCACTGGCATTAGAACCACTTGCTTTTGGGAGTGGATTAGAGTCACTTCGATGAGAAGTTCTAACCCCGGAGTCATCCACTGAAGGCGAACGTGATCGCTGCGCATTTCCCTCACATTTTAATGGTATCGACGGGTGCTTTGTCTTAAGGTGACTCTTCAAATTGGTCATCGATCCTGTCGATATAGATAAAATCGCCTTGCAATAGTTGCATTTCCCTTTCTTGTCCTTCTCGTTCTTTTCGAAATGATACCAAACATCACTGATAAGTCTGCTTATTTTCTTGACCTGTTACAGACAAGGGGAAACTTGAACTAAACACGCAAATCAATGAAAAACGTATCGATAAATATTTGGTGTTACGATTATGTTTAAACGTTTATAGTGGTCATTTAAATACACTTGGATCGTAGTTTAGATTATAAACTTAAAAGAACATATAGCATAACGCTTACCAGGGAGAGAGAGAAAGAGAAGCGGAGCTGTAAAGAACTAGCTCTCCAGTGGCACTGCTCCGAGCTGTGCTGAGCGATTGAATCGAACGTCCCGAACGATCTAGCTCTCCAGTGGCACTGCTCCGAGCTGTGCTGAGCGATTGAATCGAACGTCGCGAACGAACTAGCTCTCCAGTGGCACTGCTCCGAGCTGTGCTGAGCGATTGAATCGAACGTCGCGAACGAACTAGCTCTTCTCGATCTTCGGCGTTTCTTATTTCTTCATAGCGGAGTGGATAAACAATGAACGGCGTGGAACAGAGAACAAACAAGGGTCGGGTGAGAATGGCAAAGCGGAAACCGACTTATTGTTTGCGCCCACTCGACTGAAGTTCATTCAATGCTGACACACCACCGTCATTACGGCTTCCAAGAAGAACTACCGCTCACTTTCAAAAGAACTGTTCTAAAGAACTGATACACTCACGAATGACCCATCTCTACACACTTCCTTGGTACAGTTCTTTCACTCTTCTGATGGTTTCTTTGGGAACTCCTCTGTTCTCCAAGGCCTTCCATACCTTACTCCTGTATGCACAATCATATGCTTTCTCAATATCGACAAATACAACAGTAAATCCTTTCCATACTGATAATGTTTATCCTGCAGCTGTCTCATTGCAAATATCAGGTGTACCGTTGATCTCCCTAATCTGAAGTCATACTGCTCTTCCCTTAGAGCTTATTGCATCCTGTTATGTATTCTTTTTTCAGTGATCACCGACACATTGGTACAGTGGCTCATCAGCGTAATCCCTCTATAGTTTTTAAAACCCCTTCCTGCTCCCTTTTTTGACTTTAGGTACGATTATTCCTTTTTTTCAGTCTTCAGAGGTTGCACCCTGATTCCATACCTTTTTCATCACACGATATATCCACTGCTTTCCTACTACTCCTGCTGTCCTCATCATTTCCGTGCTCACTTCATTGATGCCTGGTGCCTTTCCACACTTCATCTTACCCAGAGCAGTTTCCACTTCTTCCCAAGTTACATACTTTTCTTTCTCTCCTACATGGTTGTTATTCTCCTGCTTCTCTTGAACTATCATCCTGTGTCCAATCTGGGTTCAGTAAGGCTTCAAAATTCTACTTCCACATCCTTTTTAGTTTTTCTGTTGTAAGGAACCAGGGCCGATACCGGGGCATTAGTATAGCCTTAGTGCCTCAACTAACAGTTTATGTTGATTCAAAGTTCTGTGAAAGTTCATGAAATAATTTAGATTTAACCATGTAGCCGGATAAACTCAACGTAAATGCTTGAGGTCGCCACAATATTTGTTAAACCACAAATAGAGAAAAGGTTGCAAGATAACTATGAAATGACAAAAGTTCACTTTCCGGAAATTCCAAGTTTTATTTTCAAAGTCACAAAATTTCAAATATGCATTTAACAGTTGAGTAGGCAGATCGAACACTCTTTTCCAAAGTCTGCAAGTTGTGGAGAGAAATTTGAACCGACCGACCCCTTTATGAAAATTTATGAGTTCATGTTAAAAGTTAACCTCGCGTGCCATACACTAAAGTCCCAAGATGGCTGACTCGGTGGCGCGAAACATCTAACCATTCCCTCCGCGCTTCTACACTAAACTCGCGCAGACTATTCAAACATCACTCCAAGTAGACATATCAGAACAGACAGACCATAATAGCAGCGGAATCTTTTTATAGGAACCACTAGAATCAGTGACGTAAGCAACTGTATCACATCTTTTTGCTTCCGCGAGTTCAAAAGTGTGTGTAATTTATTTGATGATCTAGATTATAAAAAATGTTTAAACTTTGACAGTATCTGGACTTATCTACTAGAAGTCCAACGGAAGTCTCGTGAGAAATTTAGTGATTAATTAATTTTTTAGCTGTTCAAACTCCGTGTAGTGACACATTCTAATGCTATCTGGGAAAATCCCTAAGTGTTCTGGAATTTTACGCGCGTCAACAACAATCCGCGACAATCTATTTTTCAAAAACTTGATTATTAGACAAATGCTAAAACTTTTCACCAAAACCACTATATGTTCAGAATCGTCTTAATTAGGGTTATCTACTGATGTAATTGATATAAATTTAAATTAATATCTCTTTTAATAAAAAAAGCTTATTATTTTCTCTTAATTAAAATCGCTAATTAACCTTTACCAAATTACTTAATTTTACTGCCAAAATATCGGGGACAGTGCTGACTACAGCTGGTGATAAAAGATCAGTTGTCGCTTTACTCGATTTAAAGATATTACAAATCTTAGAATTTCTACTTTTCCGATCGCGTGTATTAAAACCTAAACAAACTGGAATATCTCCTAAAATAAATGTTTTTCGATATGATAAATACACTTTAAATTAATTTTTATGGTGGATTGTAACTGTGAGCAAGATTACAGGAAAATTCCTTAAAGTTGAAAACTACTCTTCTCGAAATTTCTAAGTCCAGCCTAAACAAAACTAGAATTTGCCAAAATTCTAAGGTGCTTACACTGTGCTGTTTATTTCCTTTCCATCTTGATCCAGCATGTTGACATTTTCCATCCAATCCTTCCTCCCTTTTTACCATTCCATATAGTACTTTATTACCTTTGCTATCTTCTTCCATCATCTCGTATCATTTCTCCGGCTGCTTCCTCCTTTCCTCCATCACTAACATGATTGATACCGTAGATTAAAATTTATTGTACTTGTTAAGAAAAAAGGTGGAAAAATATCTATAGTGAAAGAAAATGGTTTGAAAATTGGGAAACCCGGTTTCGTATGAATTTTAGTTACTGAACTACGTGCAAGAAATGGGAGGCCAAGTTGATAGTGTGACACTATCTCTCAAAGAAATTTGACAAAGTGAGCAATACAGTGGTGGTAAATATGATAAAATCAACTGGGAAGGATGAAAATTTTACTTACTAAGTGAGAGAATTCATAAAAGCTAGGAACTGCAGTATTAAAAGAAGTGGGAGTGAAAACAAGAGTGTTACAACATAGGGGACCATAGCTGTTCTTTATTTAAATGAATAATTGTGTTGATTTACTTTCAGCAGTTAACTTGTTTCGCGTAATTGGATTAAAATGGAAGAAGATTCTAAATAACTACAAACAGTAATCTGGAAAGGATATCCAGATGGTTAAGTCACCATGAAATGAAGATAATTCCAAACAAGAATCAGCTTATTAAGTACACAGATAAAATAAATATAATTATAGGGTGGAGGAGGATGAATTGCTTGCTCATGAAAATAACGTGGTGTATCTTTTTGTAATAAACTCATTTGCCCAGTTGGTAGGAAGAGGTCTCAGAACCTTGCATAGTGAGGGTGTGTACCATGGAAATAACAAAACTGGGAAACAAAAGCATAATCAAACCATTGCTCGAGTATGAAAGGGTAATATGCACCCACATTGTTAGTATTGTATACTAGATTGTGTTAAATTTTTTTTATGGTAGCCTCTTTTAAATTTTTTTGCTCATTCCTTCATTTATTTAGTCTTGAAATTATTATCTATCAGTGCTAAACTGTTCACTTCTTAACTTTGGACGGAAAGATCTATCATTGGTTTAGTAAATATCAGGACAGATTTTTAGCTCTTTAATTAGCAAAATTCATTTACATTTCACTCTCTAAAGCTTCTGTGTACACAATTTATTTGTATGTTAATACTGCTCTGTGAAATATCTACTTTTTTACACGCTTTATATTGGCTTGACATTTATGTATGTACATATTTCTGAATGTAACGGAATTTTTCAATTCCATTTTAACCCACTTTCAGATGTCTGAGGTTTTTGAAATTTCGCACACTTATTAAGAACCAGTGACAATACAATAATTTCAGAGCAATGTTCTTCTATTCTCATTACTTTGACAGTAACAATAGAAAAAAGGTTGAATGTTATGAAATTTTGCAATTGAAATTTAACCCAATCCCAGATGTCCGAATTGTTTGAAATTTTGCTTATTTATTGAGAACCAGTTACAATGTAATAATTTCATTGCAATGTCCTGATATTCTCATTACTTTGACAGTAAGCAAACAATAAAAAACATACTTTTGCATTAATCTGAACTAAAAAGTTAAAAATAAAATTATAGTTTAAAAAGAACTAAAAGGTCAAAATAATCTTTTAACATAAAGAGTTTGTTTAACAGTGATAGAGCGTCCCACAGTTCAAGATAAATTAATTTTTGGAATAAGCTTAAAGTAAGAATAAAGTCTCTGATTAAAAAATAAACTTTGATGTAAAAGAAAAAGCATTGTGTGCTCTCTACATACTTTTCACAATGACTCTATTTTTGCAAACAACTGGTGACAAAAAAAAAAAAAAATAAGACAACTTAAATCTAACACCTTGCACTTTTTTTACATTAAAGTTAATTTTTTAATCAGTGATCTTACTCAGTGACTTTACTCTTATTCAAAAAATTATTTATGCTGAATTGTGGGACATCCTGTCGCTATTAAACAAAATCTTTATATTTAAATATTATTTTTAACCTTTTAGTTCACATTACTACAAAAGTGTGTAGATGGTGGATAATCTATTTGGGAAAAGTCACGTATAAATAGTGTCTTCCCGCAAGGATCGTAATCGTAGGTAATTAATTGGTGAGCGATTTCTCTCCTCACTCCCACCGAGTGCAGACACCCAAAATTCGGCAACAGTGATCTGGCCAGCAATAGCGCAAGAAACAGAAATCCACTCACCTTATGACTGGAGCATCGATTCGCATGGTCAGGCTGTAATGTGACACCGGCTGTCATCTTCAGCAAGATGTAACTTGAATGCACTGAATCTGAGCTGTAAAATACTCTTCACTCGTAATTTTATTTCTTATTATAATTCTCTCAAACTTGGCATAACTCGCCGACAATTAAATATGAAGCTTAATTCGCTTCAGTGTCCACGCATGCTAACCTAACCGTCGCGAACCGTGAGCGTAACAACAGTGACAATAACTTATAAGGAAAAGAAGATACACATATATAACTTCCTTGTGAAACAGGGCATGCAAATACCGCTCAGGCCGGTGGAATTCTGAATCACGCCAACTGACCTGTAATCCACCGCGAACCCTGATGCCCGTGGCCTACGGAAAGAGAAATAAAAAATCGCTCAACCAGCGTGTGTTTGGTATTTTAAACTATAATTTTATTATATAATTACTTCCCTGTAGATTTTGTATCTTGCATTTTGAAGTTTTTGTTTTGGTATATTCTGTAATTTTTATAATATAGTCTCATTAGTGGAAAAAAATATTGCTCTATATAATAACAGTGTACATATCACTATATTATTTCCCTTTTTAGTTTTCCCATCCTCACACTCCAGTTATTAACAGCCATAAAATCAACAGCTCCATAATCCATGCCAGCTAGACAAGCTTGAAAGTTATACAAATAAAATAATCAGTTACAACATTAATTTCAGTTACAAGTGGGAACAGCCTTAGTTCTTTCACCAGGGTCATCTAGAAAGTACTCCCAAATGAATAGTTAAAATACAACCAGTAAAGATGTTTAAAAAAATACTTTAGTTTACATAAGTATGAGGGTGGTCTGAAAAGCTTCTGACCTAACAACATTTTTTCTGAATTTTTTTATTTTTCAACATAGTCTCCTTGTAATTCTACACACTTCTCGCAGCGATGCTCCCATCTCTGTAACCCGTCCAAATAGTACTCTGCATTTTTCTCTGCAAAATAATTGTTCATGAAAGTGATTGCCTCTTCATTTGATGAAAATCTCTGTCCTCCGAGTGCAATTTTTAGATGAGGGAAAAAAAAGAAGCCGCTTGCGGCTAGATCTGGTGAGTAAGGTGGATGGTCAAGCAGTTCAAACAGTAATTCATGAATTTTCGCCATGGCAACCGCTGAGGTGTGAGACGGTGCATTGTTAGGTGAAACAGGATTTTCTTTTTCTGCAGATGTGGCCATTTTCCCGCAAGTTCTGCCTTCAGCTCATCAAGTAATGATGCATAGTATGCTCCTGTAATGGTTTTTCCTTTTTGAAGGTAATCAATTAAAATAACGCCATGACTATCCCAAAAAAACAGTCGCCAGCACTTTCCCAGCTGAAAAAATAGTTTTTGCTTTTTTTTGGATCCGGTTCCCCCTTTGCAGTCCACTGTTTGGACTGTATTTTTGTTTTGGACGTATAATGGTGTATCCAAGTTTAATCTACAGTAATTAATCGGCGCCAAAACTCGGATTTATTGCGCTTAAACTGCGCCAAGAGAGCGTTCAAAATGTTCATTCGAACACGTATTTGGTCTAATGTGAGCAAACGCGGCACCCAACGTGCGGACCGCTTTCTCATACCTAAATGTTGATTTAATATGTAACAAACACGTTCTTTTGAAATGTTCATAACCTCTGCTATTTCTCTCACATTAATTTGGCAGTCGTCTAGCACCAATTGGTGAACTTTGGCGATGTTTTCGTTGGTAGTTGCAGTTTTTTGACGTCCCGAACGTTCATCGTCTCCCAAGTTCTTACGGCCACCTTTAAATTCAGCTGCCCAAAATTTCTAATAAGCAAATGACATCCTGTTCATTCATTATCATGGCTGTTCTGTCTCCTCGGGTTAAAATTTAGACTCCTTCAGTAAACGGATGATTCATTCATTGCATTATTGTCATAAACCTCTTGACGGTGAATATCATCACTAAGGAATTAAATAACAAATATCAACTTAACAATTGGGACATTCTCGATCCTCTCTCCCCCTTTTTCCAAACATTTTAAGCACACGCAGAAACAAGGAAAGCATCAATGGTGGAACTTAACCTTTCACACAGTAGGCACAGTTGATTTTGAATGGTGGCTAATTTAGATACCATCGCAAACACAGTTCAAACAGATGCTACTTTACAGATAATGAATATCAGTTTTGGTTACCTATATTCATCATAAAGTCTATTGACCATGGATACGTAGTTACTATCATCCTGATGAAACTTGTGCATTAACACTGAAAAATTCAATTTATTTCTAGGATATAAGCAGCATTTGAGAAGATAGTAATAGAAAATGTTGTTGCATTTTTCTTATATCATTTTTTGTATATAGCCAATATTCAAGTGCGTTGCAGATCTTTATCCATTTATAGTGACTTTCATAATCGTGGTTTAGAATACTTCATTTTGTTTATAGTTCTGTCCTTTTTTTGCAGGTGGTGGTGAGGGAGAGTTGCCACATGCCTATTTACAGTTGGGTAGTTGGATATACCCATTAGTTCCTGGTGTTTCACCATGCTTTCGAACTGACTATGGAGCTTTTATACTACCTGATCTACACTCCAGCACTAGTGGTATGGCTGTTAAATTTGTGTAAAATAAATGTTGCATCCTGTAGGTTGTATCTCTAAATAATATTTGATGTACTGTTTATAATCAGTGTTTGAAGCTGCTGTTGCTAGTTTATCGCTTAGATAATCAGTTTAAACACGATATGTGTAACTGTAAGAAGAAACATATTTCTCATAGTCTCTCCTTCAGTATATTAGGATTTTTGTTCCAAATTTTATGTTCTCTTTGTAATCGGTAGCAGGATTTAGATTTTAAAGGATAACAAGAAAACTTAAGAGGCTCCTTTGTCCCTTATATCATCACCATGGTGCATAGAATAGAGGATTCAAGTAAAAAGCTATTTGGTATTTCTTCCAACTACATTTCCGATCCTGTGGATAGTTTTTCGTATTTGTAAGAAAAAGTAGTTCCCCAACCATATCACAGACCACAATTTTGAGCCGTGCTCGGCTCGCATTGTTTATTTTCCCCGCCCTCGATTGTCTTCTTATGCTGGTTCCTGCAGAGCCCGCATGTTAGTTTCGCCCGTGAGATCGCTCTGTGGCCCTGGATGTGCCCTCTACCGGCTGTTGGAGTTGATTTTCGGGGACACAAAACCGGGAAGTGAGTCGGTCGGCAGCAGCGGATTGGTTCGTTGGGCCTAATATTTTCCCTAATTGACTGCGACATTAGAGTTCTGCTGGTATAAGCGAGGACTTGTAATTTGACCCGGCGGCCTGGAAGTACCGCATGATGTGGGTTTGTGACCCGACCGAGACCGTTCCTCCCTCACATTAATCGAGGGAATTCCTCCGCTGCGCTCTATGTTCGTGAGCGGTTATCCGCCGATTGGGGAGCACGGCAGCGGGCGGGGCTGGTGGTGGCTTCGAGGTGATAAATTGCCATTTTCTAGCACTGTCGGGTATTTGAGGTAGTATACTTGATGATCCCAACTACAAAGTGTGTCGCTTACTGCATTCTTGTTAATTGTGCTTAATAATTTTGTTACGGGAATGGACAAAATTCCCCGATATGTTGTGCTAATCGTTCCTGCTACCTTATCAGTGTGTGTGGGTGGTAACGACTTATGTGCCGGCGTGTACACACTAGAGTGTGTCAGAATCTTTTGGTAAGAACTTAATTCTTAAGGTTAAAATAATTGCTGTATTTTGCCTCCTGTGTAAAAATTTGTGTTTGATACTAGCTGTAAACTTGTTATATGATGGTAAATTGGTAAGAGCCTGCCCTGTTATATTACGTTTCCAAGCACGTAAGGATTTTCTGTTTGCATGTTTAATACAAGTGGAAATATTGTGATGAGGGATATTCTCATGGCTTAACAAGGTTGTCATCGCATTAACATATATTTGTATTGGTACAGGATTTGTTAAGATCATAATCTGCAAGATCGAAGCTTTCTTATGTATTATATTGTAGTATATTATTTGTGATATTCTGTATAAGTTTAATCATTGACCATGATTCTTGTAATAAAATGTTTGAACAAGGTTTGCACTTTATAACCATGCTCACACATGCTTCCCACTGAGTCCTTGGTTGCAACCACACATATCAAATTGCTCACCAGAAAATTGCCAGAGAGAGTATTTTATTTTAAAATGTCCAGATGGCTAGTCAAACAATATACATTCTCTTAGCTTTTGCAACTTGGACTGCAACCCTGGCCTTAACGCTCTCTACTGGAATCAACTGCAGTCCAGAACCAAGTGCTTTAGGAAGTGCCCCTCCTGCAATACACAAAGTATTCAGTCACTCAGAAGGAAGACCCTTCCGCAAATACCAGAGGTGATTTTAGCCAGTCATAGTGGATGTCTTCATCGGTTCCTGCGATCTGTTTCTTCTGTTCCAGATATTTTTGCTTTTCGTTTCAAGAGGCTATTTTTGCACTTTCAGTTAGGAAGTGTCATAATCTTTCCAATCCACATGCCCTGGTGTGCTTTTCTCTCCATCCTCGCACCTGCTGGTTGTTGAAAATGGACATTTATGTAGGGATCTTCTGTACATTCCATGCCCGGTTATATGTTGAATTACCCCTGGAGACAGTTGAAAAAAAAATCATGCTGATTCTTTCAGTTAAGGATAGGAACAAGTCTGATTCACTAGTGTCCCACTCATTTTGCTATCCCTCAGTCCAAACATTCCACAATTCCTTCTTTGTGGTTATCTCTTTCTTGATTATTTCCACAACCTTGTCCATCTTGTTTTTTCCCAGCCAATACATGACCCCTCATTTCTAGATCCAGTATACCTGCTGCTACTTTTGGATCTACAGTTGACATTGTGTAATATGTGCTGGTAAGCTTAATTAATGTTGTTCATTGTAGCCTAGCGATATTTTTTTTTTTTTTTTTCTATTGGCTTTACTTTTTTGAGATGCTTGAATCAGATACTCCCTGCATAGCTGGTGATGGATGTAAGTATAACATCCTGTGCATAAATTTGTACTTGATTTCAGGCGTAATTAAATCTAAAAAAATTCACTTGTAGTTGAATGAGTCGGGTCTGGGAATAAATTGAGAAGTGCACAGAACAGTTTGCCTTAAATGTGGAATGAATTTAGAGTAAAATTTTGGATGATGTAAAATGAGGATTTTGTAGGAAATTGTCACCTGGGTGGGAGTTCTGTTAAGTTAATAATAATAACTATAGATTAAACAAGCTCAAAATATCTCTTTTTACATGTTATTTAGTTAGTATGCCTCAAGTATTTCTAATTACCGTTTGTTGTTTTCTACTTTTTAGTCCTTCCTCATAATGACAGATAATTTTATTTCAAATTTTTAGTTTTCCTGATTAACAACAAATACCAGCAATTATGTGGAATTGAACCATCGTTTGCTACACATAACAGCAGCTCCAGCAGATAACCAAAAACATAATATTACCAGAAATAATGGAATATTAAAGTGTGAAACTGTGGTTGGAAAACATAATTGCTTTTTTTTTTACAGTAGTTGAGATGTGGGCATTTACTAATAGGAACAAAAATGAAGTAGTCTTATACATCCCAATAACATGCACTGATCAACCAAAATATTATGACCACCTGCTTATTAGTGTGTTAGTCCATCTTTGGCATGCAATACAGCAGTAATTCGGCATGGCACGGATTCTAAAAGTCCTTGTTAGGTTTCCGGAGTTTTCTGGCACCAGATGTCTACACGCAGGTCACACAGTCGTCTTAAATTATGGACCAGTGGTTTGTGGACACAGTGCCTGGGAATGAGCATCTCAGAAATAGCCAGGCTGGTGAGCTGTTCAAATGCATCAATGCAGAGTGTTTGAAGAACGGTGAAACCACAACTGAGTAACAAGGTGGTGGACGTCCATGCCTCATCACAGAACGTGGTGGTCGGAGGCTTGCCCATTCTGTAAAGTGGGATAGGTGGCAATCTGTGGTACATCTGACAGCAGAGTACAATGCTAGTGCAGGCAGTGGCGGCCCTAGGGCGGTGCGAGCGGTGCGACCGCACCGGGCGCCGTTGTATTGGGGGCGCCGAAATGAAACGAGAGATCGCCTGCGCAAAAAATAAATTCTATAATAACCCAGCTTGCTGTTCACATACGATTTTAGCACACTAATTATCCAGAAGAGTTTATACACGTAAGAACTACAGCTTAGTGCCTAGTCGTATATCCTCATAGAATCGAGTCAACTCGAGCTGCGACTCGAGTCAGCTCGACTTACTCGAATCAAAAAAATCACAACTCTTCTCATACCTGTTTCCTGCCTCTTCGGCTGTCGTCTTGGAGTTCATTCGCATGCGGGTGCATGTGCATGTGCATGGCGCTAGATTCAACCTACTTATCTATTTCTACCGTGTTAGACCTTCGGTGATTGCAACTACTGTTGATATTGTAAATATTTACCTTTTAAAGACAAGACATGTGCTACCTGAAACAAAGGCGAATCTGAGAAGGCTTCAAAATTGCTTGCGAAGTCATCTAAATCGTCGTCACAAGAACTAGATCCACCCGGAACAGAAGAAAACTTATTTAATAGAAGTCCTGCAGACGAGGCTCATGATGATAAAGAGCAGCATGTACGAGAAGAATTAGCTGTAGCTGGAATGTCGTCCGCAGTTCAAAATATTACAGAATGAGGTACACCAGACAGAGCACCATCGCCACCTTTTCAAAATACAAAATTATGGCGATACTTCAGAATAGTCACTCATTGACTCTGCAGCCACAGATGAAATAATTATTCGAGCAATGAAAAAATTCAAGAAAAAAATCATGGACGTCATTTTTCAAATATGTATTTTCAAATAGTAATGCCAAATCTAGAAACTTTTAAAATATGACTGGTTCACTCTAAATCTGCGGATGAAGTATATTATTTTTGTATATTGAATGTTTGTATATTGTTGTTTATTCAACAACAAAAACTCTTATTTGGGAAAAGTAGGATTTGATGGCTGGAACTACTTATCAGAGTGTCCCAAAAGTCAGGAAATTCTGCTCAAATCACCAGTGCACCATGCTCAATTTGACAGAAGCGTTGATTCTTTTAAAGAACGTCGGTGTAATTGACGAGAATTTGTAAATACAGATTGAAGACGAAAAACCATGGTGAGTTGCTATCCTCGAATGAATGATATCCAAAGTATTATTTTTAACAGGGTATAATTTGTTGTTTAGAGGAAGCTTTTGATCTGAAACACAAAATACTTATAATAATAGTAACTTCCTGGGTTTATTGCAAATAATAGGAAAATATGATCCTGTAATGATGGAGCATATCCGCCGTATTGCCAATAAGGAGACTAATATCTGTTATTTTGGCAAATGTATTCAAAACGAATGAAGTTCGTAATAAAATTTTGACTGTGGATAAGTTATCTAAATACTTTTCCATCATACCGAATATCATGTTGTCAGTCACGTCGAACAATTATCTTTATCGTTGCTTTTGTTGACACTAATGAAATTCAAGTGCGTGTTTCGTTGCTTACAACCTGGTAAGTGACTCTTAGGGACCTGGGAGCTGGTCTCACTGGCCTGTTTATCGATAATACTTTGCAAAAGTTCGATTTGGATATGGAAGAATGTCGAGGCCAAAGATATGACAATGGATCCAATACATCAGGAGGAAACAAAGATGTTCAAAACAGAATTATGAACGAATATCTTACAGCATTTTTTCCTCCATGTAGCTGTCACTAAATTTGGTGGTAGCAGGTGCTGCCGAAACATCAATTAAATTAGTTTCCTTGTCCGAATTTTTTAAAGAATATTTGTTCTATTATCTCAATCACCAAAGCGATGGGAAGTGGTATCCAAGCAAAAAATTTGCGAATGTCGTTTGAAGAGTTTCTAGTCTCGCTGGAGTTCACTATCACTAATCATCAGTTCGTGACGCCATTCTGGAAACGAATAATTCAGTTTTTCAAGTAAATATTGTAAGCAAGTCTATGTAGGCTGAAAGGAGATTTATGAAACGCTTCAAAATTGCTGGAAAACAGCTCGGAAGTTGAGGAAAAGTACCCTGGTTATTCGTCTGCTCTGATAACTGCTAGAAAAATTTCTTTTCAGATTGGGCCATATTCTATTATTAAGCCAGTTAGATCCCAAAGAAAACAGAGATTTTTTTTAGTACGAGGCCGTAGATGAGATAGCAATAGATCCAGAAGAATTGTTTACAATCAACGTGTTTTAGCATATCATCGATACAATTGAGAATGAGTTGGTCACTCAGTTTACACAACTATCCAAATTTAATGATACGTATTATCAAAAAAATTCTGAAAAAACCGAACGTGAATCATCCTGTGCAGATCTGGAAATAAATTTAACTGATGGAGAAAAATGTGACATATCTGGCTGCGAATTGGATAGAAACTTTCTAACTGAAACTGTTGTTGATGAGGCTTGAATCAGCAGAAACAATGAAGGTTCAACTAGTGAAACAAAATGGTTGGCAGGATATATTTCAGTATGTGTGGTCAGAACTTCGAATTTTGCTAACCATACTTGTAACTGTCACTAAATGAAAACAAAGTTTCCGTAAATTAAAACTTATCAAAACTTATTTACGGTAAACGCACTCTAGATATACTGTCAGATATTAAAATTTTATCTATAAAAATTAATATTTGCCAAAGGACAAAAGCGATGAAGATGGTAATTTAGGTCTTTTAGTTATGATTTTATTTCCTCATTTGTTTGTTGAAAAAAATATTAAAATTATGTGAATTTGATATATACGTGATATGAGCATTGTGTACGCCATAGTAAACAAACCTTTTCATACACAGTGTGTTCCATATTTGATATTGTTTCCCATTCAAACCGCTGCTATCCTATATTAATCTTTCTGAGGTTTGAATTATTATCAATATATAAAGACTATCTTCTGCCCGCGGCTTTTCTCGTGTGGAATTCATAAACCATTCATACATGTATTAGAATTTGAATCCCACGGGAACTTCTTTTTCGATCGGGATAAAAGTAGGTAGCCAATAACATATTCCAAATTTTATCTTAAGCCTTTCACCCGTTTCGACGTGAAACAGTAAAAACATTCAAGCAAACAAACTTTTACATTTATAATATCAGTAGGATGTAAAAAAATGTGTTTTTATCAATGTGTCTATAGGAACACCTTAATTATGAATAAGCGATTGCATATTTGGGGCGCCACAATGAGATCTCGCACCACCTGAAAAATTTGCTAGGGCCGCCACTGAGTGCAGGCACAAGTGTTTCGGAGCACACTCCGCTATCAGATCTGCCACAGATTGCTACCTATCCTGCTTTACAGAGCGGGCAAGCCTCTGACCTCCGAGTTCTGTGATGAGATGTGGATGTCCACCTTGTCACCCAGTTGTGGTTTCATCCTTCTTCAGCCACTCTGCATAGATGCTCACAACAGTAGCAAGCTAACAGCCGATCAGCCTTACTGTTTCCGAAATGCTCATTTCCAGGCGTCGCACCCACAAACCAGCGTCCCATAATTTAAGGGAATTGCATTATCTGTGCATAGGAATCTGATGCCAGACATCTCCAGAAACCTAACAAGGACTTTTCGAATTCATGTCATTCTGAATTGCTGCTGTATTGCACTCCAAAGATGGGCCAATACAGTAATAAGCAGGTGGTCATAATGTTTGGCTGATCAGTGTTTTTCCATACTTATCTGACCATTAACAATACTAATCTGTACCACTTCCAAGTAACTTCCCACACTATGTAATATCAACCACATTTTAGTTGTTTCTCCACACCTTGACGGATCAGCCACATTTTATGACAGAATTATAATTTCTTTCATTCCTGCATTGAAATTGGATTTCCCCTCTCTAGCATCTTCTACACATTTGAAATTTTGCACTTATTATTTTTTACTAACCCCATATATGATTACTATAACACAAAATTTTGAAAAAGTGTAGGGGGGTGAAAATAATTGTAAAGGGTTTAATGGGGAAGAGGGGCGAAGTGAAAAAATGATTATCATTAGTTAATCTTCACGGATATTGAATGAAAGCTGGCAGCTTGCAGACTCTCAAAATGTTTGGAGTTTTCTTTTTATTCCACAATTCGTGGAACCTTTTAGTAGAAAAATATTTAAAAGAAAAATCATCCCCCCCTCCCCTCTTTCTGAAACTACTGATCCCAAAAATCTTTCAAAATATACATTGATGTGTAGCATACTAAAGTTTACAGGGAAACTAGTACGGTTTTCACATAATGACTAAATGAGTGATTTGATACTTCTGACTTTTTATCTTTTCCTGAATGTATTTCAGTACACAATCTGTGTATGGAATCTTCAGAGTGCAATAGTAACTCTCACCAGGCAATGGTAGTTAATACGAGGCGTATTCCAAAAGTAAGGTCCGTTTGATCATAATAAAAACATCGTTCAGGATACAAGGTTTATATTAACGTCAGTATGTAACTACATATCTAGTTCACTTTTCCACATAATCGCCATTCATATCTATACACTTTCTGTAACGCTGTACCAGTTTCTTTAAACCCTCGGCATAAAAGTCTGCCGCCTGGGACCTGAACCAATTGGTAACGCTCGTCTTGAGTTCTTCATCGGTTTGAAATCGTTGTCCACCAAGCCACCGTTTCAAATGCAGGAAGAGAAAATAGTCGCTTGGTGCAAGATCTGGACTGTAAGCAGGGTGGTTTAGGATTTCCCAACGAAACTCTTGAATCTTCTCTTTGGTTTTGGAAGCGGTATGCGGGCGTGCGTTGTCGTGCAGGAGGATGATGCCAGACGACAGTTTCCCGCGGCGTCGATTTTGGATGGCACGTCTCAGTTTGGCGAGCGTTGCACAGTACACGTCAGCTGTAATGGTTGTCCCACGGTACATGAATTTGATCAAAAGGACGCCCTTTTCGTCCCAAAATACGGAAGCCATCATTTTGCGATTCGTGTACGGCGATTGCTTACACTTTTTTGGTTTGGGTGAACCGGAATGGCGCCACTGCATTGATTGTTGTTTTGATTCTGCGTTGGTGTACGCTATCCACGTCTCGTCTCCCGTAACAATTTGGGAAAACAAACTGTCTCCATCTTGTCTATAGCGCTCCAAAAATTGTCGTGCGCTATGCATTCGTTGCTCTTTGTGCTGAGCGGTGAGCAGTTTTGGCACCCACCACGCACAAAGCTTCCGATATCCAAGCTCTTCAGTGACAATCCTGTAAATTGAGGTTCTAGCAACATTTGGGAATTCCATAGCCAGACCACTAATCGTCAAACGCCGATCACTTCGCAGTTTTTGGTTAACTTGCTCGACGATGTCGGTCCGAATACTGGGCCTGCCACTCCGCTGTTGATCGTGCACATCTGTGCGACCACTTTGAAATTCTCGACACCAGTGTCGAACTTGTTTCTCACTCATTATGTTTGGTCCATACACTACACACAATTCGCGATGGATGTCCGCAGCTGACGATCCTTTTGCCAATAAAAATCTAATCACACCGCGCACTTCACAACTGGCGGGAGCTACGATTGTCGCGGCCATTTCGAACTGCTCTCAACAATAGATATACGACTACTGCGGCACGCCAACAATACTGCATATTTACCAGGAGTTGGTAGATGGCGCTGCAGATGGGAAACGTCATTCAGGCCTATCATCTGTGACATCTTGTACCCCGGACCTTACTTTTGGAATACGCCTCGTATTTACAGTTTTTACCAAAATCATCCCAGCTTTAAACTCTTCATGGGTTACACTGTAGTGTGTAGGGAACTGAAGCATGTTAGAGATTTTATTGAATTTCATCCTTATTTAAATGCTCTGTCAAGATGATTTTATCACACATTGCTATAGCTAAGACCCATTAACAAAAATGAAATAGAAAATCTCGGCATGGTATTGTAAATTTGTTTGCCATACAGGACCATAGCAAAAGACTATTTTGATGGTAAATTTGTAAGATCTAGTCAGCATTATTTTGATTTTGTTGGTATGATTCTGCAACACTAGCCAATGGCTAGTTGTGTTCAATTCAATAGCAAAGCACCTGCAGTGATTTGGCTGTACCTGTTCCCTCAGTAATAAGATATTGGTCACATATAGGCTGGTCTTACTAAAGAATTAAGATCCTTATTTTCATGGATTACCTTACAGTACACACTGAGGAAAAAATAATAATACCAAGAATTGTAATTGATGTTGGTAATAGATAATTGGCTTCCATAGAGGACATTAAGTAGGGAAAAAAACTTATTCAGAATTCTGGATGTAACACCATCTTCTTCCCACAGCCCCCCTCCAAAAAAGGCAGTGTTCTAATGGGATCAGCAGTAATGTAGATTGTTTTGGAAAAAAATATGAAAACCCATTTTGACAGAATGTTAGGATTGTTATGAACTGTTTTATGAAACAAAACTCATGTTTGAAGTAGATTTAAGTTTGTTTGATGGATTAATACCCTCAGGAATAGTGTATGGTACGTACAACTGCTATATTATGAACCAGCTGCTGTGTTAAAAGTATTGCAAATGCTCAGTCTTTACAGTCTTCAAAATATCTTTAGATTAGCAAGCTTGGAAAAGTACTCTCTCTCTCTCTCTCTCTCTCTCTCTCTCTGTGTGTGTGTATACGTTCATTCATGGGTCCTATTATAGGCATTAGTGTAAAATTGAAAATCATTCTATCCATTTGTCAGAAGCAGGCATATGTATCCCTTAAAATGGATAAAATTCTTTTAAAAGAAAGCTGTATCAAAGTCAATTGAATTCTATCATGATTATAAATCTGAAAAAAAAAAAATGACTGCTTGATTACAATAAGGATGTACAAAAGACTTGAAGATCTACAGTCCATGAAGTGCAATAACAGCAAAAATTATTGAACAGATACATGATAAGGTATTAAATTTCTGGAACTATAGTTATTTCAAAAGTATGTGTGGATATATTTCCCATGAAAGAATGCACAAAATTGTTGCTTTTGCTGCCAGCAACAAAGTAATGTTTATTTAAAAAATCTCTTGCTGGTATTCAAGGAGAATAACCTGTCACTTACCACAGATAAAGGCAGAAATGCCACGATGAAGATGGAAGTATGCATGGGTACCCGCATATCTTATGCCAGCCTCTTCCTGGTCCATCTGGAGGAACAGTTCCTGACGAAATGTGCCCTGGCCACCTTTGTGGTTTAGATACATACATATGTCATCTATATATAAACTGAGCCACATTCAAGACCTGTTCCTAAATTTCCTTAATAATAGATATTTCATCAAATTCACCTGGACTTATTTCCACACGCACGTCACCTTTCTTACATCTCTTTATGACAAGGTATCCTACACATCAAGGCAACAAATTTACAACAGTATCTACACTTCAACAGTTACCATCCGTTTCACATGAAACATTCCCTTCCGAACAGTATTGCAATCCATTTGCAGATGCGTGTGATCTGATCATGAATCTTTTTCAGGTATTCAAAGAAACTACGACAAACCCTCGTTTCTCATTCCAACCTCCTAGATCAAGTGCAAAAGCAAAACTCTCATGTGTATTTACAGCTGTTAGTAAGAACCTCCCCTGTAACGAAATAGTTGTTGATACTGTCTGCAAAATCTTATGGATTAAGCTCAACGTGGCTAGGACAAAGCTTGTGGTCGGCTCCTTCTATCATCCACCAGGTGCAGGCGTAACTATTGCCGAGTCCTTAAGGAATAATGTAAATAATATAGCTTGTCAATTTCCAGACCATACAATAATACTAGGTGGCGACTTCAACTTTCCATATATCGACTGGACTAATTACATTCACTTTACTGGTGGCAGGCATAAAGCAGCTCGCGAAATCATTCTAGACATTTTCTCAGATCACAATCGTGAGCAGCTCGTAACTGAACTAACGTGATGCCTTAGCAGTAACGAAAATATTTGAGAGATTCTCGTTACAAATAGGCCTGAATTATTCAAGAACATTTCTACTACCATGGAAATAAGTGATCACAAAGCTGTAATTGCTACACTAAAATTAACAACCACGTGCAAAAAGAAAAAAAAGGATCATTTGCAGATTCAAAAAGGCTTCAAAATAGTGTTTTAGAATGTTTTTGAGACATTATTACCATACCTTCATAGTAGCGAGAGGCGTCGTTGAAGAGATGTTTCATCAATTCATACGTATAGTCAGGGAAGGTATGGACTTGCATATACCAAAACGGACAATCAGGAAAGGGAATGATCCACCATGGTATACACGTGACGTCAAACGGTTACTTAAGAAGCAAAGGCACATGCATGCACGATCAAGTACGATGTAGCGGACCGATTTAGATAAGTTAGATAAGACAATGGGACATGTTAAGAATGCAATGCGAGAGGCCTTTAATGAATTTCGTTGCAATCCCCTCTTTAAGAGCCTCACCAAAAACCCTAAGAAATTTTGTTCATATGTAAAAAAAGTTAGTTGTAGTGAGAACAATAAACCAGTTCTAATAAGAGACAGTCGGGAAGTTGATGAAAGCCGCGACAAGGCTACCGTATTTAACACCAAATTTAAAAATTCATTCACACACGAAAACTTGGAAAACATTCCCACTTTATCACATTTTTTAGAATTGGAGATGGATCTGGTAGAAATTGATAGCGTAGGTATTGTAAAGCAATTAAAGCTCCTGAAGTGGGGTAAAGCACCAGGTCCCGATGGTATACCAGTTAGAGTATTTTCAGAATACGCAGATGAAATTGAACCATGTCTGTCAGATGTATTCCATAAATCTTTAGAAGAGAAAAAAGTACCTTCTGACTGGAAAATGGCCAAGATAATTCCTGTTTTCAAGAAAGGAGATCGGAGTGATTCTAGGAATTATCGACCCATATCTCTAACATCTGTATGCAGTAGAATTCTGGAGTACGTCAAATGCTCTAACATGAAGTTTCTAAATGAGAACGAGTTACTTACACCGTGTCAACACGGATTTTGGAAGAACAGATCGTTTGAAACTCAATTGGCCCTATTTTCCCATGACATGATGAAAGTTATCGATACAGGTTCACAAGTTGATGCGATATTCTTGGATTTTCAGAAAGCTTTTGATTCTGTACCACACAACCAACTATTAGCGAAGATTCGAGCATACAGTAAATCGGATCAGATTTGTGAATGGATTCGTGATTTTCTAACTGGTCGATACAGTATGTTGTTGTTGGTAAAGCCTCTTCTAAGCTAGATGTTACTTCTGGCGTTCCTCAAGGAATTGTCATAGGACCACTTCTTTTCTTCATTTTTATAAACAATCTAGGTGACAATGTTAAATGCTGGTGACGATTGTTTGCCGACGATTCAGTTATCTATAGGGAAGTAAGGTGCTCTGACGATTCCTTAGAAATTCAGCGCGATTTAGATGCTATTTCTGAATGGTGCCATAAATGGCAGCTTACACTTAATTTCAAAAAGTGCAAGGCAATGCGAATAAGTAACAAATAGAATCAGTTTGCCCATGAGTACAAAGTAAACAATTCAGTTGTCGACACAGTTGATTCCCTGAAGTATCTCGGGGTAGTAGTACAAAGCAATATGAAATGGGACTTGCACGTAACTTCCGTCGTAGGCAAAGCTAATTCTAAATTGTGACTCATAGGTCGTATTCTGAGGAATTGTAATGCTCATACAAAGGAAATAGTGTATAAAACACTAGTGTGTCCCCATATGGATTACTGTTGTGGAGTTTGGGATCCATATCGCAAGGGCCTGATTGACTCAGTGGAGAGGGTACAGAGGAGAACCGCACGATTCATGACTGGTTGCTACAGCCCTTATGAAAGCGTCACAGAATTGATACATAGATTGGGCTGGGATCGTTTGGAAGACAGACGGAGTCATTTACGTTTGAATTTATTGGAGAATATGCAAAATTCTATGACCTATGAGTGCAGTGAGATACTTCTGCCATCCTATTTGGATCGCAATGACTGGAGGGATAATATTCGAGAAATAAGATGCCCTGCTGATGCTTTTGTGTATTCTTTCTTTCCTCATACTATTCTGGATTGGAAAGCGCAGAATTAAGATTGGTGCTTAGCACCCTCTGTCACCCACAATGTTTGTGAATTGCAGAGTATGGATGTAGATGTTACCACCCACCTTTCCCACAACTCCTGTTCTGCACTCCCTAAAGCTGGCAACAGCACAATATTCATCACCCAGTTCTCATGGCCTGGAGACCGTTAGCAGGCTCATTTGATATTATCTTGGTTCTCCGGGTGGAGCTGCGTCGATTTATAAATACCTAACGTTTCTGCCATCTTACTGTGGCTTTCATCAGAGGACTCTGATGAAAGCCACAGTAAGATTGCAGAAATGTTAGGTTTTTAATAAATCGACACGACTCCACCCAGAGAACCAAATTAATACATACTGTTACTGTGGAAGCCTTCGTAATCACAGAATCATTTGGCATGGGCGTGACTTTCTTTGTTCCTTCCTTAAAATTCTTCTCAAAATCCTACCCACTGCACCACAATCATGATTTAGCTGACCTCCCTATCTGAAAAACATCTCGGTCCATTAGTACTCGCATTCCAACTCTCTTAGACTACCACAAGGATCTTTCCCATGCAGTTGACCTTGGTGTAAAACTTGCAGTATATGTCTAGCTGCCACTGCCTGTGCATGTACCTATCACCTATGCCTCTTGCACTACTACTCACTTCATTTACCAACACACCTGCATTCACTACACAGCTTCTTACATTAGCATATCAACAAAATAACTAAATCCAGTAATAAGGGTGTTACTGGTGAACTGCAGAAGTATAATGAAGAAAGTAATCAAATTTGCAAAGTTAATAGAGATACATGAACCACAAGTAATAATAGGGGTAGAGAGTTGGTTAAAAGGAGAAGTACTAGACAGGGAGTTTTTCCCGATAGTTACAGAGTGAACCGCAGAGATAGAGGAGCAATTAGTGGAGGAGTTTTCAAGGAGTTAGCAAGACTACCTCAGTACACTGGTGTTCATATATCATGACCATGAGTTACTTGGGGCAGATTTCTGGGGCAATAAAAAAGAAAAAATAGGGTGTTGGCTGCTTACTGCAGTGGAAGAATGACAGATGAAGATGACGTTCTTGGGGATATTTTAAATTCATACTCAGATTTCAGAGGTAAGAAGGTAAAGCAGAACACTAGGAGACAAAATATTTTGGATATATTCCTAATAAAGTCTCATGATAACTCTGTGGGTTGTCAAGAAACTGAAGTAATAAGTGATCATGAAGCAGTTCTGATGGATATTAGAGGATTCATTGAACCAGCAGCCACAATTGAAAGGGGAAATCGGTACAATTATAAAAAGCACAGATTTTGAACTTGAAGAGATATTTCAGAGAATGTTCCAGCAAATGGAAGGAAGGCACAAGTAGAGTAGAGTCAAGGTGGGAAGAGTTCAAGGAGATAATAAGAAACGAGGAAGAAAAATTTATTCCAAAGGAGAAAATAAAGGAAGTAGAGAACCTGTGTACTATAATAGGGAGGTGAGGAGGTTAAAGAGGTTAATAAGAAGAGGACATAAGAGTCAAGAGACAGCAGGGTAGTAGGGAATATTTAAAACAACTAAACAAGGACTTAATAATAGCTAGGAAAATAGCTAAAGATAGGTTTATGAATAGTATTGTCAGTACAGGGAGACCATTGACTGATGCATTGAGAAATTTCTATTGCTATTTTAGAAAACTGAAGGGTGTTGAGACATGGCTGGAGAAGACATTTCTAAGGATTTGAAAAAAAAAAAGAAGCAGAGATTCTAAGTAACAGGTTTAGTTAGAACATTAGGGACAATGAATCAGTAACCAGAGTGTCTAAATCGGATAATGAGCTTAACAACACAATTAGAAATGAACAGACCAAAAACTTTGAAATTCATCCCTAGGATATCATGAAGAAACTAAGAAATCCAAAAAAAAAAAAAAAAAAAAAAAAAAAAAAAAAAAAAAAAAAAAAAAAAGTGAAAGGACTGGTGTGGATAATATTAATACAGATGTTTTAAAGATAGCAAGATGTGACATTGTAACTTATCTTGAATAATTAATTAAATTGAGTCTGGATACTTGCTGCTTACCAGAGGACTGGAAAATGCGATAGTAGTGGTGGTACGTAAATTATGGGTGAGAAATATAGTCAAAATTTTAGGCCAATCAGTTTATCAGTGGTAGGTCTCGCCTCGCATTCGGGAGGATGCCGGTTCAAATCCCCGTCCGGGCATCCAGATTTGGGTTTTCCATGGTTTCCCAAATCACTCCAGCCAAATGCCAGGATGCTTCCTTCAAAAGGCCATCACCAAATTCCTTTCCATTCCTTGCCCCCCCCATCCTTTCCTGTCTCTAAAGACCTCGCTGTTAAGAGACGTTAAGCAGTTAAAAATCAGTGGTAGGTAAATTAATGGGGAGACTGATATGCAACCACACAAGAAATATGTGTGAGGAGCGTAAGTGGTTTTCAAGTAGACAACATGTCTTTATGCAAGGATATTCATGCGAATCTCAGTTGTTGGAATATATGCAAGATATTTTGAATGAAATGAGCAAGGTAGGCCATATTGATATTGTAGCACTAGATCTTTCAGAGACTTTTAATAGAGTGAGCCATATAATGGTAGTAAATAAGGTAAAAACTATTGGAGTTGATGAGAAAGTGATTTTCTGGGTAGAAGAATTTCTTAAAGGTAGAAAACAAAGTTAGTGTAGGAAATGCAGTATCAAAAGAAGTGGGAGTGCCAAAGGGTAGTGTATTGGGAGCATGTTGTTCATTATTCTAATGATTGATTGTGTTGATGATTTACTACCAGAAATTAGATTGTTTGCAGATGACATAATTATCTTATATCTTCAAACGAGCAATTCTTGTATATAAATATATATATATTTTGGATCTCGGAAACGGCTCTAACAATTTGGATGAAATTTCATATATAGATAATATTTTGCTTTTTAAGTTTATATAAATAGTTGTCTTCCCTGCAAAAACCCAATTTTACAAAATATGAACAATTTTTGCTCTTTGTATCTCGAAAACAGCTCTAACACCATCTCGTAGATGACTCACGCACCAGGAAGCCTACTAATATTTTATCTTTGCTTTCAAGGAACTCATATATTTAAACAAACATTTCTTGCATACATTTCTTTGGAGGAATACCAGCACTACATGTTTAATTGTAAAACATTTAAAAAGTAGATTTTTAAAAATTTGCGTTGTCGGTAGTGATACTTTACTTCACAAAACTTTTTTGAAAATAATATTGACCATATATCACTGAATATTACTGAATTGCAAAAAGTTGTTATCATTAGATACTACCAGTTTGATTGTAAAACATTTAAAAAATAGATATTTAAATAATAGATACTGGCTTTGTCAAATACTTTTTTTCTTTTTAAACTTAAATGCGCAGGTAACTGCCCGATACAGTTTCTGTTTTTGTGCTGCCCTGCCCTGCCCTGCTCTGCGCTGCCCCTACTGCACCACACAGCTCAGTGTGCGCCCCCAATAACAATCCCAACACAGTTTTACAGTGAAATCTGTCAGTTATTCCTGACACTACGATACCTTCAGAATATTCTAGATGGTAGCTGGTTTACCAGTGCATCCTAGGCACCAGGCATACCCTTGGCCTCAGCCTCCTCATTTTCACTATAAATGTACAATTAATTTTTTTAATATATCATTTTATTTATTTTTGTTTAAACAGGTCCAAAATTTATATTTTTTGAATTTTAATTCATTTTGTTTATTTTCCTCGTCATTATAGAGATTATACATTCTCATAATTGTCTTTGGCCAACCAACTTCCCTCCCCCTTCTCCTCATCCCCCCCCCCCTTACCATTGCAATGTTCATCCTCCATTTTGTTCACCTTTGGCTAGGTCCCGATAAGCAAACATCTTCTCCCTTGCCATTTCTCTATTCTTGCATGATTAAGGCCTTCTACCAAAATATTGTAATTGTGTCTGCATTTTTGTGTTTGTCATGGTTCTCCTAAGTCCTGGGCAGTGTTGGGCTATTTCCCCCACCCTTCCTTGGCATTATTGATTAACAGCAGTTGCATTGTCACTTATCACATTAATGGTGTTTAGAGATTTTATAAAAGAATTAAGCTCATTTTATATATTTATTTATAGTTTTTTAGGAGTCCTCATTTCAGCATTTCACACTAGAACTGAGACTACAGTCATGTTCGGCACCCAAAAATTTAGGTTGGTAACATTATACCATACATGGTTTCACTTTTTGACTATCTTCAAAATGGCAACAAAAAAATACACACATTGATCTGAATATATTGTTCCAAAAGAAACATTCATAGCAAAAAAAAAAATACATATTGTTGACATTGGAAAAATGAGGGGATTTTTTAGTATTGTTGTAACATCTAACCCTTTCCCTAGATTTTACTTACTCTCACTTTTGAAAACCTCAGACTCTTCATCATTGGTCAGATTTTTCATTAGGAAAGGGCGTTTTGCAGAAAACTATTTCAATAATGGAATAATTGTCTGAGACCAGTGGTATAATTAAGATAATTCAATTTATAATAAAAGTATATTTGTAAACAGAGCGTGTTATTAAAATACAGTTAGATTTATTTTTTAGCTGCAATAGACAGATAAGAAAACCCATTACATGTACAAATTTATAGTCATCTGTTAAACCTCTAAATAAAGGAAATGATTGCTTGAATTAGTTTTTAGTCAATCATGCAACTAAGGAAAATGGAAGTGGCTTCTAGGCAATATAAATAAGAAAAGAAAGGGAAATTAACCCACCACATACCAAAGTGGACGGATACGATGAGAGGGAACACTTATGCTGACAAACAACTACACAATATTTTGGCATCTGCCTTGTTCACAAGTAGAAAAACGGGCCATTAGGCTCGGAACGTGTGTACACAATGAACGTTACCAAATGACTAACCGAGTATTGGGGGAGGGTGGGGGAACGACTAAGGAGTAGACTATCGATATATCGGTATGCAATGTCTGAGATAATATATTGCAGGCGATGGTAAAATGAGCATATGTAGTAAGGGTACGGTATAAACATGGAAAAATTAGTCAATTAATTTAATAATGTGTATATTAAGTTTGCATTTTGCAATATGGAATATTTAATTAATGAACGAGTGACCAATAATTACTTCAGTAACTGACCCAAAATGTATTTTCAAATTGGCATGCAGAGGCATCATTTTCAGTAAAAGTAGAATTTATTTATTAATTTTTGTTGATCTGTTTCGCAGTTGCAAAAATGTCTCCTGAAATGTTGAATTTGATATCCTTAACCAGGAGCTGCTGTAGGTATTGTGCTACCTGAGGAAGCAGATCCTATGGTGCTTGAAATTTTGGATGACATTTTACAAGGTGTTGTACGACAGGAAGCACCTAGAGCAGTACCCCGTATTTCTCCAAGAAGTGCTCCTTTGCCAGCTACTCCTTACAGCTATAGCCATACAATTTCACAAGCACTTGTATCAGGTAAGATTCTAGCAGAATAATTGCAAGTTATAAATTTTGTTGTCAGTTTATTGTTTCTGGAATCACTAAAGTTTTAATTTTCTTTTCAAATTCTGTTGTCAGAATCGTTAAGATTTTTTTATGGAGCTTACTACAAGTAACTTGTTTCTTACATGGTCATATTACTATGGTCGTCATCTGTGTGGCTATGAACACATCTATTTATCAAGTTCTCAAATTTTCCTTCCTTTAGTGAAGTACAGCAATGGTAAAATTATCCATGAAATTGACAAGATTAAAGATAGATGGAAGGATTACTTCCTGGAGATTTTAAATGCAGAAAACAACAAGGATGAACTAGAAGAAATACAAAAAGTGGCAGGATCAGAAATGATGATTCAAAGAGAAGAGGTAGAAAAGGCTGTCAGCGAAATGAAACCAGGAGAAGCACTGGGATTGACAGATGTTACAATAAAACTGGTAAAAGCAGTGGTTGATGATGTTGTCGATGGGGTACTTGATATCCTACAGACAATATGGCTGGAAGGAAAGGTGCCTAACAAATGGAGATCCAGCATACTGATGCCCATATATAAGTATAAAGATGACATCCTTGAGTGTGGCAACTTAAGAAGAATAAAACTTACCAAACATCTCTTGAAAGTATTTGAAAGAATCCTGGTCAAAAGGCTTACAAAAGTCATCGCCATAGCTAAAGTCCAGTACGGGTTTTTGAAAGGAAAGTGTACAACTGATCCTTAGTTTACTATGCGAGGACTCCAAGAGAAGATATAAGAAAGAAATAAAAGTCTGCATTATGTGTTCATGGACCTGGAAAAGGCCTTTGATTGAAAACTGCACGATCTGGTGTTCTGGTGTCTTAGGAGGAAAGGAGTTACGGAAAAGATGGTCAGTATGATCGAGGAAATATGTGATGGCTCTTTAACAACAGTGAGTACACAGTATGGAAGCACTAAAAGCATTTATCATCAAAGTAGGATTACATCAGGGCTCAGCACTGAGTCTATTTCTATTTGTGCTGGTAATGGATGTCATTAGTGAGCAAATCATGGATGATGGCAGATGGAAGCTCCTGTTTGCCGATGACTTAGTAATCATCGTAGATACTGAAGAAGACCTACAACAGAGTGTCTAGCTATGGCACGATAAACTAGAGAAAAGGTGTCTTAAGATCAACACAAAGAAGACTGAGGTACTGGTTAGCAGCAAATCGAGAAATGTTGCTGTAGTGATACGTGTAAAGGGATGCTTTGAAACCTGAAAGTAAAAGTGTATAAGATTGTGGTAAGACCGGTCATTGTTAATGGGTTAGAAACATGGGCTTAACATAGAACAGAGGAAGCTCACCCAGAGAGGGTGCAAATGAGGATGCTAATATGGTGGATATTTCTCTGAGGAATGGAATTTGAAATAAGATCAGAAAAACAGCTGAAGTGGCTAGTATTACTGAAGTCATTAGGGAGGGAAGATTAAGGTAGCACAGTCATGTCATGAGAAGAGGTGAGGAAGATCCAATCAAGAAAGCATGGGGAAGCCTGTGGGAGGAAAGAGATCCAGAGGGAGACCAAGGATGACATGGATGGATCTAATTAAGAACCACCTCATGATTTTAGGGCATTAGTAGAACATCTGTGCCTGCAGCTGATATACTCATACAACCAGTTGGCAGCAACAGGTTTTAACAGCACCTTTTGTTTATACCCTTTTAGCCAATAAAACTGAAATTTTATTTTTTTTTTAGACTTAATCACTCCAGGTGAATGCTGGGATGGCCAAATTTCCTCCCATTCTTTTACCCCAGCTCTTTCCCACCTCTAATGACATTGACAAGGCCTAAAGCCATAAGCAAAAACGATAAAAGAATTAAAAGCACCATTTCATGTCAGAAACAATTTGTGGACAAAGGATATTTGTCATACACTGTTATGATCGTCTGACTAGAATTTTACTTTCAAATTCTTTTTTGAAACAAAACCAACTTAGGTAAAATAACACACTGTTAATACGTTCATATGAAGAAAATTGTGTAGTAATATGGAAAGAACAGATAAAATACCTACTACTCAACAAAGTTCAAGGGAGGAACACAGCATTGACAAAAAAAAGAATCAATTCACATGTACTAAAAACACACTCTTTCAGGCTATGCCCTGACTCATGAAAACAAACGTGTGAATGGGCTCGTACAGGCACCCGCGGTCAACACGTCCACGTGCATGGGGTCTGGCTAATGCCAAAGTACCTGACCTAACTTTAAATAACGTAGGAGAGCAAAAATTAACCCGTCACTGCCTACAGTTTTTAGTCGGGGGGACTCATAGGAGTCGGTAGAGGACTGTAGTGGTGTACAGGACCTTGAAGATTGATAAAACAATGGATTTCAGTGGATTTCTGGCTAGATCAAGTGAATGGGGTCAGTGGTCTGAGGTCAGGTGTAAATATGTTGAAGGGCTTCAACCAAGTAATCACATTGATGTAGCCCTTATCAGCTGGAAGCATCGTGAAGTTTTCATTTTTTTAAAGTTCTTTCATGACCTGCATTTCGATATGGTCAGCTTATTGGAGTGGGTTACTGAATTTAGGAAGAAATACAAGAGGGTTGAGGTGAAGGCCTCTTGGAATGGATGGTAGATGGTTTTGCATGAGAGGTGGAGAATCTAACTGTAATGAGGGTAAAAACTGTTGAAGGCTGGGTTACAGGTTATTACATCTGTTCTGACTCCTGCTAATAGTGGTTAAATTATGCTGCCAGTGTATGGTGTCACAGAATGAAAATCAGTCCATAATAAGATTAGTGTGGTCAAATTTAGGGGTGGAAGAGAAAGTTAGATCCTTGGAGAGAAAAGCGCTGAGCTGAAAATAGGGAGATGGATTCACAACAGAGATTTTGAAGTTCTCCAGTGTTGGGGAATGGGAAGAGGTGTTTATGATAGGGGTGGGTGGCATAGGTGCTGGGAAGGTAAAAATGTGAATATGAGAAAAACATGGTGTTACGGCAATAACTGGTAGAGAGGTAGTATGTGGTACGTTGTTTGGGTGAGGGAGTTAAGGGCCCAAAACCAAATAGATCTTGCAGAGGAAGAAAAAGAGATGATTTTGTGCTTGTTTGGTTAGTACATGGTTTCAGTGACTAAAAATGTTATGCAGATGATCACTTTACAAATGCGAGTAGGATATTATATAAGGAAATGAAGTAGGTCTGTGACATATACTGCTGAAGGAATGTATGGAAAAGTGCTAAGGACTGTTGTTAGCAGAACAAGTTGAGTATAGATTGAAGTTGTGGATGGCATCCAGACACAGGAAGCTTTCTAGTTAGGCCCTTCAGTGAAATGTTAAGTGAAAGGCAGGATTAGAGGAATAGGATATGAGATCTAAAAATGGGCATCTGAATTTTTACAGGGATAACCAATAATGAAGATGATCACTGTTGAAGGAGGCCACATTTTCAAGAGAAAAGTTTCTGTTCACTGGGTGTCAAACCTTTTAGCAGTAGATCAAACACAGTAAGGAGATGTCTATGAAATATCTACCCCTCTTTGAAGCCTCCCCAGCAGAATTTGTTTCAATTATTGACTGTGGATAAGTCCTTGAGTTAAGTAAAACACCAGTCATTGCTGTATAAGCAATTTCCAAATGTCGGAAATTAAGCCTGGCACACTTCCAAGTCAGATGATGATGTTGTAAATACTGTCACTTCATTTTTTGAAAAAAAATAAATAAATAAATCTTTGTGTGTGGCGTAAAAGTCACTTGAAATGTGTGCTCAAAGAAAACTTTGGTACGAAGTTGACCACAATATTTCTTTTAACTCGTGTGTATCAGTTTCAGGTCATATACTTATTGTACTACCCTTGTGCAGTTTGATTTATAATATTATGATAGTGTGATATTAAGATGGTAATGATGTATTACAAACTGTAACATCTAAAATGCATCCTATTAATTGTGTATATTACATAAATAATGAATATTTATTTGCAGGAGCAAAATCTGTATCGAGTGGTATTATGTGGACTGCAACTAAGGCAGCTGACATGATCTCTAAACGTGGAACACCAGCTTTGGTATCTCATTTGACTCCTGCATCAGAGCCACGACCCATTAGTCCAGGGGTGGTGCATGGAGTACAGATTGCAAAGAATGTCTCTGGGAAGGCTATGCAGGTTACTGGATTTGTGGGTGAGTTGTTTAGAATATTAACATGTTTTTAGTAAATATTAACAGCATTTATTCCCTTCAAAAGTAATCCCACTTAACTCATTGTAATTGTTAGTGAATTTTTAAATCATTATTTAATTTCAGTGTTATTAAGGATTTCTAGAATTACATATTGTATTACTGTTTTCAAAATCAGATGGAGAGGAAGGTGTTGATTTGCCTCTTTCCACCTTGTTGTAAGAGCAGTCTGGTTACAGTGGTTAAGGCACTTGCTCTCAAAGTTCAGCATCTGGAAGGGGCCAGGAATTCTTAAGAGTTCCTCTTCATAATATGAGCTATGCCAATATAATCCATGGTATGGATTCCATGTTAAACTGTGGTCCAGCCATGACAGAGCTGGAATACGTGGCAAATCAAAACTCTGTCATCAGGTTGCAACAATTTACTTCTTACTTTGTAGTATGGGTTGGACAATCTTTACACATAGTAAACTTACTTCAGACACTAAACCAAATGTTGCAGTTATTTGTTTTGGATAATGGTGACGATGAAACTGTTGCCAGGCACTGAAAAAAAGATGTTATTTTCAGTTAATTGTTTTGTGAAAACTGAGTGATTTGGGAAGCATGGATGGATTGCTGTTGATAGAGGCCAGTATGTATAATGGGAGCTGAAAAGCAGTAGTGAATAGTGTTTTTTGTCCTGAAATGAGGAATGATTTTTTTAGCAGAGAGTAATTTGCAGTAGGAAGCAGGGGAGGATCCAGGATTTTGTTTTGGGAGGGGCTTGAGCGGACTTTGGTTTGGGAGGGGACTTGGCGTGAGTGAATTTTGGCTAGGAAGGCTTGCCTTCAGTGGATTTTGGTTTGGGGGTGGGGGGGCTTGAGTCGGGGCCAAAGGGTAGTCCTTAGTCCTTATAGTCTCCTCAGGCCTCGAATCCGTAGAGCTAAAAAAAAAAAAAAAAAGGTCTCCAAAATTACAATGTCATAGGTGGGCCTAGATACTTTGGGGGGGGGGGCTTGAGCCCACTAGCCGCCGCCCCCCCGCTGGATCCGCCCCTGGTAGGAAGAAATTCCTAAAAATCAGTATGTACTTTCCCATTAGAAGCATCTTTACAGGTCCTGTAATATGAACCATGTCAGAACTGATCATATGCTAATGATCTCTAATAACCTGATCAACCTCACCGCCTCTACCACTTTTCAAGAGGCATATAACTTCAGCAACTACTTCATGGTCCACACAATATAGGTCTATATGAAATTGCTAGCATCTTTAAAATTAAACATGTGAACTATAATAAACACACGATTGAAAATCTTCCACTCACTTTAACTTTCTCTCCCACCCACACAATATTATGTCTGTAACAACCAGATTGTTCCAGGGTTTATTTTCTTGCATCTTGAATCTTTATTAATATCCTTACCTAAATTCTTTGTCCCCTTTCTCCAAATATAATATCTGAGATTAGTCTTGTTTCATATTGAAAACAGCATTTACATTCCATTAGGTTCTGTGAATTGTAGAGTCATAGGCGCTTATACAGGGCGTTCGCCGGGAAACGCAACCTACTGTTAGCGCTACAAGGAAGAAACTGCTCGCGGCGAGCGAGCGGTCAGCTCCCGGCATTGTTCGACCGTCGGCCGCGGACTATTTCATAATAATTACGCTTCATAAACTTGATAAACTTGTGTGCTAAGCATTTAAATGTGACGTAATTCATTAGCTTACCTTATAAAAGATGCTGGAAGTGTTGACACTCTTGTGTAATGCACATTTCACATCTTCTGAACATATTTCGAGACACACGCTGCCCTAACTGACTTAATGATTTTTTGGGTGACTGTTCTAGTCGAAAAGCGATATCGTCAATTTTCTCCTCTGTGAGAATACGGTTGACCGACAGTCTCTTTTTGTTAAAAAATGAACCCGTTTCTCTTACTTTTTTAACCAGACGCAGAATTGTTGATTTAGCTGGCAGTAAAGCGCCAGGATATTCGCGACGAAATTTACTGCGACACTTTTTAAACGACTTCTTCTTCACATATGTATCGTAGAGAAATATTCTTTGTTGCAAACTGTAACGTACCACAATTTTACTCACACTCAAACACGGTACAGATTAGTAAGAGTATGAAGCCCCAAACCAGCCAAACCGCAAAGAAACGTTTATTCACAACTGATTAATAAGAGACTGAAGTCACAAACTAGCTACAATGCAAAGAAACCGTTCTTAACAATGTAAGGGTCACTGCACTGCACTGTTGGGGCAGCGGAAGGTGTTAAACAGTGCGGTGATTCACGGTGCCGTGTGGCGGAAACTGCTGGCTCCGCTGTCCGAGCAAGTTGCCGACGGCAACAGACTGGGAGGGTTGCATTTTCCGGCGAACGCCCTGTATATTTATATTAAATTCTGTCCTCTCAGAAGGACATCAGCTGTTATGTGGTGTCTGATGGTGTTTAAAGTTTTGCTTTGATTAGTGTTGGAGTGTTGTGAAATTTTTACTGTCACTATAGCACTTACGTTTCTAATATTCAAAAACCTATGTCCACTATTATTCATGGAACTGTCCGAATTTTGTCACTTCTGTAGCAAAAATTCATAGAAAATTTTAAAACCTGTAGTAGACGTAGTTATGCTGATTAAATACTTTCACTATCACTCTGATGGTCAATGCTAGAAGTGAGTGTGTGTTTGTTCATTTTATGTCATGATTAAACTGCTTTTAGCTGAGATAAGTCATGTACCTTTATAACATTTTCCCGAAAGTGATTTCTATCAGTGTACCTTTCCAGTTCCTCATCTAGCTGTAGTATTTCAGGAGATGTTGATGGTCACAAATGTACCGCCTATTGCACCTTAACAATGCTGTGAAAAAATACTTTTCCTAAACAAAGTATGTTACGAGATCTGCATTGTAAGGGTGTGATCTAAGGTCTCAGAGTTTCAGCATCTGAACAATGGTAACAGTTGCAGTAGTAGTAGCACCTTTTATTCAATTCTCAGTAGCAATGGAAAATTTCAGGCTCAGTTTTTCTTCAAGTATGCACTGTTAAATTTATTTCCTTTGTCTTAATATGAAATGTCTATGTAAAGACACTTTGAAACTTTGACTTTTTCTTGAGAGGGGAATATAACTTGTGGCTTATGACTAATGATGGAAACCAGTGATTCAACTCCTTTAAGTATCAAAAAGTCATTACCATCTATATATTAACATTGTATAAAATTCTACAAAATTGGCCATGTGTGTTAGCAGTAATGCTTTGGCCTGATTTTGTCAGTTCTGGGTACAAATCCAGATTTCTATGTTCCATGATTTCCCGAAATCAGTTCAGATGCATGCCAGGATGATATCTTCAAAATACCTACAGCTGAATTCCTTGCAATTCCTCTTCCAATTCCCTTTTCTAATGACCTTGATGTCAATGATGCATAAAGCCAAATGTAAAAACAAATTAACTAAAACTGCACAGACTTCACCTGTGTTCATTCATATTATGACGCCTACACGACACATTATTAGCAATTGTAAATACAAAAATATATAGAGAACACATTATTTTTTTTTAAAAAAAAACTGCTTTACGTCTCTCAACAGCGAGGTCTTTAGAGATGGGAAAGGATGGGGACAAGGATTGGGAAGTAATTCGGCCATGGCCTTTTTAAGGAAGCATCCCGGCATTTGCCTGGAGTGATTTGGGAAACCATGGAAAACCCAAATCTGGATGCCCGGACAGGGATTGGAACCGCCGTCCTCCCGAATGTGAGGCCAGAACGTTATCCGTTACACCACCAAGCTCGGTATAGAGAACACAACCTTATGGATAAATAAAACAAAAAAATTGAGAGTTAGAAAAACAAATAGGATAGACATGAAGACATATAAAGCATATTCAAAACTGTTATAGAAAACGGTTAAAAATAGGAGAGGACACCAAGAATCAGTAAAAGTATTAGAGGACAAAAATTGAATCACTAATCCACCTTACCTGGGAATTCAAGTCACCTATTATTAAGATGGTCTGCTTATCCAGCTAGTTTCTCAGCTTTTCCAGAAATCTGTTTTTCCACAGATGTACATCCTGTTTGAGGTGCCTATACCTGCAGAAGAGTTATTACTGTACTGTTTGAAGGTATCTCTACTTTGATGATTCTATCATTAATATATGTAAATGTACAATATCCTCTACTTTCTTATTCAGTGTAATACCATAACTGTTTTATGACTCTTTCCATTTTCCACTCCAGTACGGGGTGTATCCTTGCCCCAAGATTTAGTTCCTGTTCTTTTCAGTTTTTTTTTTCATAAACCCATCACATCCAGATTTCTTTTCATCATGTCAAACAGCTCTTCACATTTTCCAGTTAATGACATTACGTTTAATGTCCCTATTCTCATCTTTGGCATTTTTTTCTTGTTTTAGGCTTTCTCACATTCTTCCATTGCTTAGCATTTGTGTCAGTTGCAAGATATGTTGGCTGCCTCATCTGGTGAACTAAATTCATCCTTAGGCTCGTTTTATTGAAATAAATTTGCTGATCACTTCTCTACTGTCTTGCTAGGTGTAATGTATCAGAGGATTTTTGATCATGGTTTAATCCCTTAGCCTTTGTTAGTACCCTACCGAATCTGCAAGGCAGTAGTTTGTACTCATATTTTACCCTTAAGCACTGTATTGTCTCTTCTGCCATCTCCCCTGTATTGAAGTCCACCTTATCCACATTGCATGTCATTGAGGTCTTCAGTTAATGTGATAAATTTATGTGTCATTTCCTACCCAAAGGCTTCTTCTGACCTCCAAGGGAAGGACTCATCTGCCTGTAGCCATTGGTTCCCCTTAGCTTGTCAGGTTTGGTACTGCCTGCCTGATCCTCGACCATTCAGTCACAGGTAGTACTGCTTACTATCTCACACGGTAGCAGGACAAACCTGACCTGACCCTGAGAGGTTGAGACTATTATCTTCATTTTAATTAAAATTACTTCATAATTTTATTTTGTATATGCCCTTAATTTTCTATTTGTATTAAAAGAAAAGGTAAAATATACACACCACTCACCAAAATTGAAGGGCAGAGGGCAGAAGCAACAAAAAAACACACCACAAACACAATATTTCGGACTACATTCTTCAAGAAAATAGAACCACGAAAGGTTGCGTGGGCCTTTCAACTTTGGTGAATGTTGGCTATACTTTACTGCTTGTTTCCACATAAGTATCACCTTATAGCAAGTCTTCTGTGCAATTGTTTAATTTAATTTAATTTAATTGCAATGGAGCACAGGCTCCGGTGGCAATTTCCCTACACACCCATCTTCCCCCTATCCTGCACCCACCTACATTTGCCCTCTACAAATTTTAACTTTAAATTCTTTCAAAGTTTTATTTAAATTATTCATCATTTCTCTTGGTAACTCATTCCAATCCCTGACACCCTTACCTAAAAAAGAGAATCTTCCCACACCCTTGTGCCTGAAATTGAGTGCCAGCTTATGGTCATGGTCAACTTTTCCCTTCCATGCACTACTTTTCATACCTTTCCATGCCTCATCGCCAGTATATGCCCTGTACACTCCTATGGCCCTCCTCATCCTCCTCCTGTCTTGCAATGAATCCCATTCCAGCGCCTTTATCATATCCGTCACTGATTGCATCCTGTGATAATTTCCAGAAACAAATCTAGCAGCCCTTTTTTGCACCCTCTCCAACTCCTGTATTTGATACATAAAATGAGGGTCCCATACTACACTACCATATTCGAGCAATGGTCTGACCAAAGTTTTGTAACCCAATTCCTTTACTTCTCTCGTACATCCCCTCATCACTCTCTCCAACAAGTGGAGAACTTTGAAACCTTTTCCTATTACCTAGCGAATGTGTCCTGCCCAGTTAAGCTTGTTATCAAATGTAATGCCAAGATATTTACATTTCAAGTCTTCAGCAAGCAATTCTTTCCCCACCTTATATTCATAATTAACCTTTTGTTTTTTTATTTGTGTATCTAATAAGCTGATTCTTGCAGAGATAATTTTCCGTTTGTTGCTTTTCTTCCCTTTTTGAGAGTCCCTTCCTCCAAAAGCAAATGGAGCATTATTGCCATTATTATGCTGTAGGAGAGTTCATTAACAGTCCCCTTGCTCATAAACAAAATAAGTTTCAGACATAGAATTTTTCACATGTGTTACATTTTGCCTATCCAGAACAAAATTTTGTATTGAAGATTTTGCAAAATAGAAGTAAATGGGGTCAAAAAATAATTTACTATTGCAGCATATAGGTTATACATATTTGGTGCTCATCTTAAGGACCAATATTATTTTCAACTTTTTACTTTCAATATAAAGACATCGTAAGTGGTTGCTTTAGTTGTCATATTATGACTCTTTGTTTACAAATCTGTCTCAGATTTACTATTACCTAAAGAGTTGAAATTTATCCCAAATATCAACTGTTGCTGTCTTTAAATGACAAATTCGTCTAATTTGTTTTGTAAGTTCTGAGCAATAGTAGCAAAAGTTTTTATTCTGATATTATGTTGCCAAATATTTTATTAGAACAGCACAATTCACTGTGAATTACATCCTTATTTTCTTATAAAGCATTAGTGATGACATGGCACAGGAGATGTGTGTATTGGTTATTAGAGTACAGAATGCTTTTTACATGAGGCTCGACTAAAATGTGACCTTTTTTTGATGGTTTTACCCATCACCCCCTCTGCTTATGTTCCAAGTTTCAAATAATTTCCCTTGTGATGTCTCTGTCTGTGTCTTGACATCCTCTATTAATGACTTCATAGCAATTCTCTTAAATCCATAGTTAACTTCTAATTAGTAGTTAGTTTTAATCATTGCAAAGCTTGTCCTTTTATTCTGATGCTGATGTGTTTACAATTTAAAATATCTGTGTTTTGTCCTGGGTTAAAGTTAATTATTACCCTCACACTGTGCTTTCAGTTTTATTAAATGCTATATTCTTTATGCTTTTCATTGTGTATACTTATATGTAATTGCTTGTTTTACTTAATATGAAGTGTGTCAAGATTGTTTAAAACAAGAAGTAATATAAATTTTACTGTTACTGTGAAGTGTTTTGGAAAATAACTTTTAATTGCATACTATGCCATTGTAACATTGAGTTATTTTGTGAACTAAAATTATTACTTTTTACTAAACAAATGCAATGAAATTGATTGTATGCATTGTAGTTAGCCAAAAGTTCCTACATCTTCCATTTCAAAGTGTAATACAGATTAAGCATAGCTACCAAAACTGCTTCCTGCCTACAAATAAATGACTTTTTTTCATTTTTTATATGCTATCTCAATTTGTTTAGTAATTACTCCATCTATATAAGAAAGAAGTCTTTCTCATTGTTGTATTTGAATAAAACTTTCTTGAGAAACTAGAGGATACTGGGGCAGCATTATATCCAAGGCTGTCGCAATCTACATGTTAGATGATTTGGTCAACTGAGATCCTGAATTTGAATTAAGCAAAGCATGTAACTCATTGATTCAGATGAAAAGACAGTGGCAAAATTTCTAAGTGGAATTAGCATGGGGGCATTTGGATTGTATGTGCCTTCCAACTGTTCCTGCTAGTAATCGATGCCCTATCAGTCAATATGAAGTCCAACTGACAGAACACAAGGAGATCCTCTATCTAACAGCAACAGCCATTAGTCAATGGCAGCAGGGACTTAGATGATTGAAACATTGTGTTTTATCAGTGGACTCAGCTAAATTTCCCTAGAAAGTTTTATTCAGTTATACCACTTGCTTAAAGTTCCAGATGATACTAAGGGATACAAGTGAAAGAAAGAAAAATCTTTATCTCCCCACCATCATCTAACTGAATTATGATGCATATACTAAATCCTGTCCACAGCAAACAAAGTTGGAGCAACGACAGTAGCACTTGGTAGGTACCTTGCACCTCACGTCCGTAAGCAGGGAACTCGTCTTCTGACCCATGTGATGGGTAAAGGAGAGGCAGAGGCATCAGCAGGGATGGATGGTGTGCTCGATGTGGCTGCAGGAGCAGTACAAGGGATCAGCACAGTGTACGAAGGATTAGAACAATCTGCAACAATTCTAGGACGCAGTTTGGCTAACTCTACTGTAACTGTTGTCAAACACAAGTATGTTCAATCAATTTTTTCCCATAAAAATTATATATTCTGTATATGGAAAGGAAATATAAAATATACCCACCATCTGATGGGAGGAGGGCAGTAGAAACGGAAAAAAAACCATAACATTTTGTGCTATGCCCTTCTTCATGAAAATGGAAACATATGACAGAACTTGCACAACTGGCCTTTGCCAGTGGGCTTGATATTTTTCATTTCTTTTGATCATAGAAGTTTGCTTTCAGATTTTCAAATTATTTTCAGTTCCGCCCCCCTCCCCAAGTTTCTTTGACAGGTTTTGGTATCAATACATACAATTTATATTGTTCTATCATTTTGAAGTGCCCATTTGCATGAACTACACCATCTTGACTGCTTACTTTCACTGCAATTCACTTCAGTGGCATGCCTAACCAGTTTGGAGCCACTGTTGCAATGTGCATCTAATTTAGAATTTTAATTTTACATTGGAGCTAGATCTCTGCATGAAAATTTGTGTTTCATTATGGTTGCACTCATTGCACAGTGTAAGTAGATGTGTAGATTCATGTCACTAAGCATTCCCTCAAGAATAATAATAATAATTATGATGATTGAAAATGAATTAAGTGGTTGCCATCTATATCTTGTCACCTATGCCTTTCTTAATAGTTTGCGGTTTCCATTTTGATTCACATTCTTTTGGGGTTAGTTTACCTGATAAAGTGCAAAAATATGTATTTCCTAAAGTGGAAGTTTTTTTAACTCCTGTAACTTTTAGATAATGTTGTCATTAAATTGTGCTATATTTCTTGTAGACTTTTCCTTTTAAAGTGTTACTCGGTTACTTTAGTTTGTTTGTTTGCTGATGTATTGCTGAAGCAATGAGCATAACTTGTACCTCTTCTCTTCATAGAAGCAGCATTGATTGAGTTGTTGAATTAGGTGACCATTTTTTGTAATAATACTAGTTCTTCATACATTGGACAGGGTGGTTTAAATTAGTATAGGGAAATGAGGCACCACTTACCTTTAGATGATGGATGTGGGGTGCGAACACACAGAAAAGACAAAAATACAACAGTTGTATTTTTGTCTTTTCGGAGTGTTAGCGCCTCACATCCATCTAAAGGTAAGTGGTGGCTCATATTACTATCCTAATTTAATTCATTTTCATTACTTAGCACCTTTGATTTCATTGTTTCTTGTAGATATATATAAAACTAAGGAAGGATAGGGAAATATGACCCAACACTTACCACAGATGAAGGCGGCTGGGACGAAGAACACAAAAAACAACACAATAGAAGCGCAATATTTCGGCATACAGCCTTATTCGTGCAGAAGTGAGACACCACGCAGAGTCAGATGTGTACAGAGAGACTGCCATCTGGTGAATGGTGTCACCGGCGCGGATGGTAGTGCAGGAGTAACTCAAGTAAAGGCATGATCACCATCTGAGATCTAATCGACATTGATACCGAGGAACTCCTTAAGGAGTGGGGATCCGAACATGTGGTTGAGGTCCGTCAGATCACACGAAGGGTAAATGGCAATCTTGAGAAAACTGGCACCTTTGTCCTGACGTTGCCCAAACCTTAACATTCGTCCGTATGTCGTGACCCCATGCGCTGTTTCAAGTGCAAGCGGTTTGGGCATACGACGGCGACCTGTAAGGGCAACCCCACCTGTGGGAAATGTGGAAAGGCTGCACACGAGCCAGGCAGAGGTTGTACTCTCCTGCAGGTGTTTGTTAACTGATCCGAGTCTCATCCAACCTGGAGCAGGGAGTGTCAAGTGTACCTTGATTAAAAGAAGGTACAGGAGTTGAAGACCAAGGAACTACTATCTTATGGCAAAGCAAAGAAGAGGTTAGGCAACCTGTCTTTGATACTATCTTTGCCAAAACCTTGTGAACTGCCGTCAGGAAGGAAAGTGTTGCTATACAGACGTCCTTTGCAGACATGGGCACAAGCACTACGTGCTCACATCAATGCAAATTTGACACCAAGTTCACAAAGATCATTACACCGAAGACCGTGGATGTTGGTAGCAACACGTCTGCATCCTCGACCACAGTGGCAGCAGGTTCAGTGTATCCACCAGCAAAAGCACAGCCACCTGCTACAGTGGCTGCAGCGATGGGTCCTTCTGCAACAGCAGAAGCAGCACCCATGGCAGGAGCAGCATCTGCAGCAGAAGTAGTAACGGTAACGCCATCTGCCAGTAGCAGATGGCAGACAGTGCAGAAAGTTCGGGGTCTGAAATTCAAATGTATGGGCCAAACTAAGTTTGTCAAGTCCCCTTCCTCTTCCCCTCCCAGGTCCACTACTGGCAGGGAAAGAAGGGGGCGAAGGCCTTGGTGGAAGAAAGACCCGCCAGTCTCTGAGGCCTTCTCACAACCAGATTCGTCTTCAGACCCTGAAGACGTACAAATGCTGGTGGACAAACCTAGTTCCGTTCCTCAGCAGTCACTACTGGAGAACCCACCCGAACAGGGGCGGGTGAAATTAAATAGGTAGGATGGCTCCTATACTTCAGTGGAATGTCAGCAGCTTTCAGGCTCACAAAGATCAAGTTCAACGCTTAGCACGGTCTAATCCATTGTATCTCTGTCTCCAAAAGACACAGTTTAGACCATTACACCAGCAAGTGCTAAGGGGATATGACATATACCAAAAGGACGAGGGTGATTGAGCGAAGGGGGGAGTGGCTGTGTTTGTCTGAAACAATGTACACTCTGAACCTGTTGCTGTCACCACTAACCTACAAGCAGTGACAGTGAGGATACACAATCTCATTAAACTGACCATATGCTCCATTTATCTACCACCTAAAGCGCCCGTCGATTGAATATCTTGCAGCTGCTAACTCAGCATTTCCTCCTCGTAGGAGACTTCAACGCACATAGTGCGCTGTGGGGTTCAAACACCGATTGCCCCATAGGCCAAGTAATTCGTAGATTAATTGAACAAGAGGAAGTTACTAGGTCAAATGACCCACTTCACCACTGCTTCCGGTTCATCCTCTGCTATTGATGTTTTATTGTGCTCTCCTTCAATTGCAGACTCCATTCATTGGGAGGTGGATCGCGACTTTCATGGAAGCGACCACTTCCCTATTTGGATTCACGTAGCAGTTGAGCGAGGAGGGGGAAACACCCAGCACAAATGGAACGTCAGTAATGCAGATTGGAAGCTGTTCCGCCGCTCTGTTGTACTGCAGTCCTGAGACAGTATACAGCAGAAGATGAATCACTTCTCTGAACTGATCCATCATGCAGCTGACGTTTCCATGCCAAAAAGCTCTGGAACGCTGCGAAGGATGCCTGTACTCCCGCCCACCAGTATCTGGATTACTGGAACAGGGATGTATAGTTACTGAAAAATGAAGCATAACACAGCTGACGGCATAGAATTTCGCTGCCATCACTTTGTCTAACAATTTGCATCCTCACGAGCAGCAGCGAAGAGCCGCTGCTGAAAGATGCATGCTGTGCTTCGATTTGTTGGACTCTGAGGCTTATAACACCCCATTTTCACTATGGGAGCTCAAATCTGTGCTAAATGGCATTAAATTTACCGCTCCAGGCCCTGACATGATTCAGTACCTGCTGCTGAGGCATCTTAGTAATGATGCTAAAGAGTACCTTCTGAATATTTTTAACTGTATATGGACTGAGGGATACTGTCCCGACTCATGGAAAGAAGCAACGTTAATACCTTTTTTGAAACCTGGGAAGGACAAGACGTCGCTAGGTAGCTATCGTAGTATTGCCCTGACAAGCTGCTTGGGGAAGACATGGAGAGGATGGTGAATCACCGCCTTGTCTGGTGTCTGGAATCCCAAAACCTTCTGTGCCACTTTCAGTGTGGATTCAGGAAGTTCCATTCCACCATGGACAACCTAATCCTGCTGGAAGCGACAATACAGGATGCAGTTATCCGTAGCCAACACTTGATTGGAGTGTTTTTCGATATTGATTTTTTTTTTATTTACGGCTGTACGCCTCATCGATGGCTAAGGTCATTAGAGGTGGGATGGGACTGGGGACAAGTAACTGGAAGGAATTCTGCCATGGCCTTTTTTAAGGAAGCATCCTGGCATTCACCTGGAGTGATTTGGGGAAACCTTGGAAAACCCAAATCTAGATGCCCAGATGGGGATTCGAGCTCGCGTCCTCCTGAATGCGAGGCCAGAATGTTAACCGTTCACCCACCATGCTCGGTTTCGATATTGAATAGGCCTACGATTCCACCTGGTAGCATGTCGTTTTAAAATAATTGCATGAATGGGGATTTAGGGAAAAGCTGTCCCATTTTTTTTCTTTTTTATCAGGACATTGCTTCCAGTACTGAGTTGGTAGTGAAGTGTCAGACCTTTTTATTCAGGAAAAAGTGTTCCTCAAGGATCAGTTTTAAGTGTGACCCTTTTCACCATTGCGATTAACAGTATTTCAGCCGTAATAAGGAAACCCTTATGATATTCCTTATACGTAGATGATTTTTTTTAATGTCTTTGTGGCAGATCGTGGGGCGCCAATTGCTCTTGCCTGCTACAATTTTATAGAGTCTTTGTACAGTCGCAGAAGGAATACGGTTCCATAGTATACGGTTCAGCACAGGACAGTTACCTGTGGATATTGGATATTGTCCACCATGCAGGAATTCGGGTTGCCACTGGTGCCTACCGTACCAGCCTGATCATCAGCATCTGTGCTGAGTCGGGCGAGCCTCCGCTTACTACCTGTTGTCATCTCCTCATGGTGTGACACTTCCTGCAAGTCGCCATAACACCTTGCAGTCCCATGTACGATGTAATAATCCATCCTAATTTCGAAGACACAGAGCAACAATACCGTTCAGCTACCGTAGGAGGGCTATTTTAGAAGAATATGGATTTGAGCTGCCCGTTTTTTATCACCAGGGTTGGAAAAAATCTCCTCCCTGGATTTTAAAGATACCCAGAACAATTTTAGATCCAAGTTAGTATAACAAGCTGTTTACCACTGACAGTGTTTTTATTAATGTATTTAGAGATATTATAAGTCAATATCACACATTTACCCCAATATACAAGGGTGAGTCTAAGCAGGCTAACGGAGTAGATTGCTCCGTAGTGTTCCACCGAGCAACTTACACATACATACTGGATGGCAGGTGCAGCATTTACACCCCTGAGTGTTACGCTTTGTCAAAGTCGCTCCACCATTGAATATTATACGTGATGAGAGGTTCATCATATGCTGTGATTCCCTCAGTTCTATTCAGGCCTTAGGAAACATGTACTCAGCAGACCGTCTAGTCTAAAACCTCAAGGATGCCCTCCTTTCCCTCCAATCTCGTGGATAGGAGGTTTGCTCTGAAATGTTTCTACAATGCTGAAAAAGTTGACATTGTGTGTCTCCTAAATTCCCCTTAACGTTCATCATCTTCTGAACTTCATGTCAAAAAATCAAGAATTTAAAAAAAGGAACCTAGATCTAAATCTGAACTGAACTTTAATCTGAACCTGCTATCTTTAGAAGGCTCTGTTTCTTAGAATCTCTAACCTCTGATATCAGAAAATAATATTACATATCAAAATTACATCATTAGTATGTCAAACTTCTCAAGCTACTAATTACAACATGATAAACATGATTATCATGTTATTGCACAAACATGTGTCATCTGTTCAAATATTGATCAAACATGTGTTGACAAGATGCTTCCTTCAAAAGGCCATGGCCGAATTCCTTCCCATTCCTTGCCCCTCATCCTTTCCCGTCTATAAAGACCTCGCTGTTAATAGACGTAAAGCAGTTAAAAAAAAAGTGTGTTGACAAACCGTTCATAAACAAAGAAAAATCACAAAATGTATGTCATGACACTACAAAATTCCTTTTTGGTTAACTAAGTACCTTACACATGTGCAAATGTATAATTAATTATGCTTTTGCATCCGAAAATTGCAAGCATTTAATTTGTAATATTACTCAATCCTGTAATGTCGCCACCTAAAAAAAAAAAATGAAAATTAAGTTGTGAGTAGCAACTTGCATCACTTGGGGGAGCTGGAAAACTGAATATAATGCAAGTACCTCCTTGCAGTCTCAACATTTCATCATAGATGTCCATTGAGTGTGGGTGGGCTGATATGTTTGGCACCAGTTACACTGTATCACCAAATGTCTGTGGAAAAGTAGCAGTGTATTAGTGACCTTATCACTTAATATCTAACATGTGTAGCATTAAAAATTGATATAAGAATCACAAAATACTATAATGATACATCATAATGGGTACATATATTTAAGACTGACATGGTGTGAATACCATCCATTTTCACATATCACTTCTCAGTTTAATTGACATTTGCAAATCATCGATATTCTGCCTCAGTACCTAAGTACATAGGTCATCTGACTCCAAACTAAACCTGGTTCTGTAAATATTGAAAATGCATTGCAATATCACAACCTCTCCATGTCTGTCTCTTATAACAAAACTGCAGCAAATTTGCTGGTATTAAGGATTCAGTGGAAGATGTTTTAAGATTCACTCAGACTGCAAGGCATCTTTTTACTCCTTTATGGTGGACTTCATTGAGTGCCTAGAATCTGTCCACCTCGTATGTGCTTACTCATAGCCCTATTGGTTCCAAAACCATCATGCAATATGATCAGAACAGTCTAGGTGTTGTACAAATTGACCAAATGAATTCTGCTTTCTGAAGTATCATACCTAGACCAAATGTATTGTCAAAGCATGCTACCCATTTAGCCCTAATGGCACAGTAAGTGTACTGCACACAGATTTTTCCAACAACCACTCAAATAATCTTGATTATAGTGCCCTTAGAAGGAATTTTTGTACATCTATTACAGTTGAATTAAAATCGGTTGCAATATTTTACACATTGGTGCTGCGTACTGATTTTCATCCCTTTTCGATCATTAATAGGCTTGTGTCCACTAAAAATAAATCGGACGCATAGCAGTTTTTAATGATTAATCATGGCAAAGAGATAACAAAAAAACAAAATTATTTATTATAAAAGATAAAGAATATTATTATTTTTAGAAAATAAATTCGGCAAATTAAGGCATTCAGTCGCATGACCTCGAACGCCAATGAGAGAGCATTACGTCACACCATCCCAGACGCCAAAGTTGTTATTGAAATTTTCATGGAGCAGAAGAGGTTACTTCATAAATTATTTGTTTGTAGGAACTTTTGTCACGTTAAAAACAGTTATTCCCAGTTATATGCTGAAAGACAAGTGTAATTCGCTATGGAGCCAGGATTTAGCAAAGCAAACAGTAGCAATTTTCACAAAATTGATGCCACAGCACTTGGCAGATTTTTTGCGTTATACATCGACTTTTGCTCATTGGAATTCCGCGATGTTAAAACCTCTATGTAAGTATACACAAGTGTCAATTATACACTATAAATAGCATTATTTCAGTTTTGTAGACAATAACCTAATCCTTAGACATACATTTTGTAAGTTAATTGGTACTGGTATGAGGTTACATTTGTGAAGCATAAGCAAGTGTTAAATAGCTAAACCTAAGACCTAAGCGAAATACCACACACATTCCTAAAGACATATTCTTTCATAAAACGTTATATACAAAATTAAAGACCACACACATACTTTAGAATTAATTCGGCACTGAATTTATGATTACAGACATAGCTTACCTTTCAGTAGCAAGTATGTTGCTATATCTCAGACGTCAAAATCAGCTAGAAATTTTGTTAGAAATGTTTCTCGGCATTTGTCACCAAATAAGATATTGCCAGGAAAAACGAGAAACACATATTTGTAGAAATAATGTAACTTATAATTCCGCAAACAGCTTCAGTGACGATGTTATATGCCGCAACGAACAATTGAACATTGCAGCGATTGTAACATACATTGTTCATCTGAGAATACGATTGCCAACACAATCTAGCAAAACAACTGGCTTTATTTTCCTACGAATTGAAAATACATATTCACCATTGCCGTGAATGCATAATTTTACAGCTTGGTACAGGCCTAATTTCCACGTAAATGCTAACTCGCTTTCTTTTGGTACGAATCAAAAATACATATGCGCCATCACCATGGACGTATAATTTTACTGCTTAGTCCAGAATGTATTTTCACGTGAACACAAGTGTAGGTAGTGAGCAAAAACATGGCCCCGTAACAATCAACTTCACCAAAAGACGTTGGCCCTAATGAGGTTATTAACACATTATCTCAATATCTGCAACACCTTACCGATACGAATATAAACATGTCTGTGCAATATGCCTGCCAAAATGAATATTTCGTATTATTACCTGTGTCGTTACTTCTTCTTTACGTTTTAAGGATGTGGAATGCAGTTTCCTCTGCAGCAATAAATCATAAGATGCATCTGCAATTAACAGAAACGGGTAATAACACATATTTATTGCATGATAACTTGAAACGATCTACCCATATTTCAAACAACTTTATACATATTTCATACGTTTTATGGCTCCATTATGAAATATGTCTTTAGGAATGTGCGTAATAAATTTCAGACTGACAGCACATGGGACCCTTGCTTTGCGTCCGAACCTTTCTTTTTTCTTTTATGTAAACCTATTCTATCCTCAAAAACAGGTGTGGCAAATTTAAAGCTATGGCACTACCAATTTTCTGTCTGCTCTAAGCTTTGTATCAGCCTAACAACATTACCTTTCAGTTATGGTATCTCGAGAACCATGAGAGATATTTAAAAAAAAATCATTTTCGATTTGTTTCATCGAGCTGCATAAGAATCTATCATCAGATTGTGGCACCACGGTAATGATAATGCTGCCAGAATGTGTTTGTTATATTAAACGTAACACTAAAGAAAGATTATAAATCATAAAACCAAAACAACCTCAACTCATACCTTATTATGTTGTCAGTACTTGAAAAGTAGTGGTTCTGCAAAATTCATCAGTTTTGCTTTAGCTTTAGAAATATATTGGGCACAAATGTTTTGATAAAAATGATCTTCACAAAAATTGATTCTTGAATCTGCAGATAAACTGTGAGCATCTTCCCTCCTTGCAAGTTTTAACCACTTTTTCCATATTTTTTTCATTGTTTGGAACATATATAAATAACTTGTTTGGCGTTTTTATTGTTGTGCTTTTATACTGTGGTACTACATAGTACTTATAAAATGAGGAACTAATTTTTAATTAAAGAACACTTGACACCTGCCACATACATACACGACTGCTTTGTTTTAGTTTGGAAGGTGTGACGTCATTCAAGACGCCATGACAGTCTTGAGCGTTTTCACGGTAAATTTAAATATGTTATTCAAAATACAAAATACATAATGTAAATGTTCGATTTTTTGACAAATAATACGTTTTTGAGTGAAATAGATACTAAGATAAAGTATTAACCTATTTTTCAAATTTAGTCCACTAGCCAGTTCTGACTGTGCCACTTTTAATGACATTAAGAATATGTAGTTGGAAGGAACCTCATACTTAATTTGGCTCTCAAAGACAAAATTAGTTTTGTCTGGCTACATTTTATTATTATTTAGAAATTAATAACAAATATACTTTAATAAATGATAAAATCACAAAATTATTTTTCTGTCTGAAGTAAAGTGGACCAATCTCTTGTCAAAATTGAAGGAAGGAGAGCTGTGATGACAAAGAACAATACACGAAAACTGTCATTCATATGGCTTGGTTGACCACAGGCTCTTCTACAAACAAAAACAACTTTTCTTCTATTTTTATGAGTAAGAGCATTGTTCAAAATAGTTTGTTTCTTTTCCTCTCAACATTTCTTCATGGTCCATTGTTGATGAAATTTTCTGCATGCAAATTCAAAATCTTTTACACAGATTGTTTAACGTCTGAAATTCTTCAACCTAACAAATGTCTTCCTTGAATGCCTTCCCCATGTCCAGATGTAGGCAGTTACAATGGTGAATGTTTACCCCTCAATGGGAATGTCTGGAAAGATGCACTGAGGTGGTTTCTCATTGCCTTTTCCAGTGTGACAGTGTCCATAAAGTGTTGCAAGTGTGTGTCGTATTTCTCTCTCTTGGTAGAGCACACTAATGCTCACGGATAGTGGGGTTTTATTGAAAATGTTTGAAGCGACAAATTCTGCTGACGTGGTTGCCAGTGATTCAGCTTATCAACATGCTTTACCGTGTTGAGAAGAATCACACAAAGAAGAATAACAAAATTAACTTTTGTATTAACACTGCAAGTTTAATAAAGTTCGAAATCTTCCCCCACACCTGTTGTAATCATAAAGTTCATCCAGACTTCTATATATACACCCAAAGGTTGCAGAATTCTTAGTTAAAACGGTTCACATTAACAATTCTTTACAAATCTCACTCACATTTACACAACTATAACCGAAAATAGTTCAACATTAAAAGGTTAGTTCGAGAAACTCGCACATGGGTGACATGCCCGATTATCACGGCTGCACCTGGAAGACTCGGGGTTGCCACATGTCGGGTTTGCGGACATTCTTAACCAACTTCTGGTAACCAGCATGTGCTCTGTGGTCCGTCTCTAAAGACCTCGCTGTTGAGAGACGCAAATCAGTAAAAAAAAAAGTGCTCCGGGGTCTTCCACAGTACTCCCACGGACCGGCAGGAAATTTAACAACCACGCGGCGGTATAGCACAGCCGGTTCTCTATCTCCCGGTCGACCGGCTTTGGAAGCAGCCCCTATCATATGGCTATGCTACATGTGGAAGACTTATCATTGTGTGTGTGTGTTTAGTGCCATGTTGTTTGGGTTGTGGGTGAAAGATGAATGATGGAAAAGGGTGAAACCTAATGTCAGCACATTCAGACCTACTCTTCCAAAAGATGTCAGAGCAGGCCACTAGATATAACATCTCCATCCAACAGATGAATTACCATCAACAATGTTATATGCCATCATTCCATACACACTGCACAGCAGTTTCAGTTTTATCGTTGGTGGAAGGAAGTTTAACTGCGATGCCAGATAAAAGGCAAATCCTGGAAGTTGCACAAACATATTATAAAGTGATGTAGAGAATAAAAAATTACATTGTGATTTACGTTTTAATTTACATGTTGCTTTTTGTTTATTTGCAATGATTAGATGAATAAATTCATGTGAAGAGGTTAGAATCTGAAGTTTAGGCTCAACTGATCGTAGTGGGTGAGCGCTAATGCTCTGGCTTCGCATTAAGAAGGTCATGGGTTCAAATTCCCAATCCAGTCATCCTGATTTCAGTTTTCCATTGCTGCTTCTCATTACCTTGACGTTGAGGCATAAAGCCATAAGCAAGACAGAAAAAAATATAGTAACATTTTGGTGCAAGATATACACATTGGCTCACAGGATGAAGGCTTGTATGTGCAGTATCATCATATCAATGATTTCTGTGAATCCTCACTTTCTTCAAAGTATACATAATGTCATAACATACATAGTGCCAATATCTAAATTTTTAACCATCAAATGACAGTTTCCATATTTCTCTGTTCTGCTGTTGACTTGCAATAAAAGTCCAGTCAGTTACCTTGTCTAAACCAATTGCTGTGAGCAGAATATTGTATGCAATTGCAGGATTTATTATATCCTCATCCATGTCAGCAGTTACACCCTCCTATTCTACCACCTATGAATAGTCTTTTAATATGAGTGACAAATATCTAAATCTGATCCCATCACTTTCTTGCAGATATGATTCATTTGTGGTTATTTAACTGCTAATATTTCTAGTGTTTCTGATGGAAATATTCGGAGTGTGGAAACATTTTATCAGGATGAATGAGATTGGGGACGACTGTGAATGCTGGTACAAAGCTAAGTGGTGAAGAAAATGGCAGGGGGAGGGAAAAATATGAAATAATTGGAAAATATTTTTTATGATGTGTAAACAATAACTGCATTAATTGAGTTATTTCTTTTCATATTTGAGCCACTTCCCATGTTTTGCATTACAGTGAATATTTAATATTTACTATTCTTCTGTATTATTTAGAGACAATAACTGACATTTTTTCCTATCTTACTTAATTTTACTGTGCAAAATTATAAATCATTTTCAGCGATTCTTGCTATAAATATTGTATAATTGTGTTTACAGATATGGAAATCCAACTGCCAATGTGACAGGTGAAGCATTGGACACCGTAGGCAACGTTTGGCAGGCTGGACGTGACCTTCGTCATTTCACAACGGTTAAGGGTCTTGCCAAGTCTACAGCAATTGGCACCAGCAGAGGGGTGGTAGAAGGCACAGGGCATATGTCTGAAATGATTAAAAAGTCTAAAGAATGATGCCTGTCCTACATGGATGGAAAATTGGTGGCTGTTGTATTTTCTTCCATCTCTCAGCTATTTGTAGTAGTAATATTTGTTCCAAAACAATTGTTCAAAATGTTTATTATTGTTTTCCATTTTACTATTTTTACCTGGTTGTTGTTGATTGTTAATTTTGGTAAATGTCATGGTTTTTATTTTTATATATTTATAGACTATCTTTGTAAGAAACAATTGAAAAAATGAATCCAAGGCAGGAGCCATTATTGTTACATCATTAATATCAGAGATTGAAATATTTTTGCAATGGATTGGATAGAGTTTTTAATGCAATATCTAGCACATTTTGTTTTATGCTGTTCCTGTGTAGTATTCCTATAATTTTATGCAGTAATGGAGTAGAAAAATGTTTAGTGTGGTCTGAAATAAACTTCAACAGTTTGGCTAACCAACACACATTGTGATATTGTATGTGAAATATTATAAATATCTGCTTTCCTATTTATGCCTTCATTAAATTAAAGTTATTACGTGGAGCCTAATGAGAAGAGTTACATGTTGGGTTTGTTGCTTAGACAGTATGCCCTATAAATTTGTGATTCATGAGGAGGTTGGCAATTACTAATACCAGTTATGCAGCATAATTTGCTATGATGGAATTTCAGGATGAGCTTTAATGTGATAGAAAATGGTCCCGAGAAATTAAAAAATGAATTGATGGCTTGGTCCCCCCCCCCCCCCCACCCAAAAAAATTATTTGTCGTAGTAAAATCTTTTGTATCACATTTCAGAGTACTTTGAATTATCGTGGTGAAGTTGTACCATTAAAAAAAAGCATTTCATTTTCTAAGGTAATTTGAATACAAAGGAGAAGATGGAAGTTAAATCCATCATATAAGTTGGAGGCAGAAGGGATGGCATTATATGAACATTCACATATGTAAAACCTCAAACTACCCATTAGTCATGTGAGAGAAAAAGGTGAGGCCAGTATGTGAGCATGCAAAGCTCTAGATCTTTTAACATAATGGTTAAATACTGAGTGAGGTGAATATTGTTTCACTTCATAATACTGATGGGTATGCTGAAGAGTGAAGTATTCATTTCTTGGATCGTATGAAGTTTAACATTCTGAGCGGTATGGGCACCATTGAGCCAGATACTGTACTTGATGGCAAGATGTTTTTTTAATTGATGCTAATTAAGTATCAGTGCCTGGGAGATTCGGGTCTCTTTTTTACCAGAAGTGATAGTATGATTTTCAAATACATTTGCTTTCTGTTTTCCCTCACATTTTTATTCTCATGGCAGTTTCATATCTCTTATTTCAATATGGCACTGTACAATGCAGAAAAAATCTTTCGATTCAGTGTAGGTTCTTTACTACTTGAAACAGTCATTTATGCCCAACTGTCTCCAAGACAACTCATTTGATCCAGCAACTAGGCAGCACAGTGCTTAATTAAATAAAATTTCTACTGATCTTCCACTTTAACAAAAAACAATCCAGGTTTACAATCATTCAAGATGTTTAGTCTTTTCACTGTATTTATGTGAGGTCTAATTTCTGTCATCCTACTAAAAAAAAATGCGCAAGTGATTTAGTCCACAAATTTGCATATTTAATACTTTGTGTTGCTATCTTCTCTTTTTGCCCGTCCCTGATAAGTTTCGATATTTTGCAGTACTTGGATATTTCCTTCAAATCACTACCCCCGTCACTGTTCTTTATTTGAATTTACCCCCACCACTTTGAAGCAGCCTCCTACAGCACCCATCCTACAAAATGTTCTGCTTGCTGTATGAACTGTTAATACCAAAAACTTTAAATGTCTTTTATGTTTGCCCAGCCATTGTACAACGCACATAGTGGTTCATTTCCCTATCCTCATTATGTTCTGCTTAGAATATTTAGTTGTAATTTTGTAATTTACAGCAGGTTCAGACTAGTTGCCTAATTTTGTCATTTTTTTTTATATTGGGGAGGATAGATCTGTTAAGCAGTGTATTTTAATTTAACGGCTGAATGACCTTTAGCTTGGTTATTGTTAAAATATTTCCAGGTGGCCCCCAAAAAGATGCAGCATTTCATTTTTTTTAGTTCTATGGGTCATAAACAAGTGCAAATATTGTATCAGAAAACAGTATTGTGAGTCTGCTTTTTAGATGGTAAGAAGCACTTCAGCTTCAAATAGTCTCACAAATGAAACTTTCTGTGTTTTTCTTTACAAGAAATTTACTAATGGGGAATCTCGCATATGAGATGCTGGGTTTTTTTTCCTATGGCATAGGTTCCCAACCTTTCTAGGTCAACCACCCTCTTTTTTAAAAAAATAAAAATACTTACTGCCTCCCCCCATTTTTGAACAAAATAATCACTCATTGCCTCCCCCCCTTTTTCAGGAAAATGAACACAGTCCCCTTTTTGTAATAAATAATGTAACCCATAGTGCTCCAACATTTTCTTGCTTGCAGCACACTTCTTGAAACAGTGAAGTGTGCAAAAAATGACATATTTCTAAAATTACTTTGTTAAAAGATATACTGTAAATTATATTAGTGTTTTCTTGGATCAGATTCTGCATTATACTTTAGTGGCCCCTCTACCATAAATAACCCTAATTGTAACACAGATGTGTATGCATCTAAAAGTAAATTCAAGTCATATGATCCTAGTTAGCTCAAATGAACATAAAAGCATTGGTGTAGTGTTCACTTTTTGTTTCTTTATTTAGCTAATAAATTGCTGGCTTTGCTAAATTCTCTTTTGGCTACATACCATCATAAATATGCAATTAAAAACTTTTTTTAGTGCAGTTTGTAATACTGGAAAGCAGGGAACAGTGGTTGGTCCTCAACACCTCATAAATCCCTAAATTTGCTTTGAACCAGAAGCGCCCCCGATGATCTCTTCAGTGCCCACTGGTGTGCGGTCCTGCCCCCTTTGGGAACAACTGTTCTATACAATGACCAGGGAATTTAACGTCAAGATGGTAATGTTAAAGGGCTTTTGCTCCAGAAGTACAATGTTTCCCTTGAAAATTTGTTGTGTTTTTGTCTGATGAGCTGTGCAATTAAGAAGCAGTGGTCACAGAGACAGTTGCATCCAATTTCAGCCCCCTACATTTATTGAAAATCCGTGTCCATATCTTTTGGAGCAATTGACTATTTTTGGGAGATGTACAATTTTTTTTTTTTTTTTTTTGGTGCAATGGCAATGGTCAGTACAAAATATTACCACAGAAGGCTTGTCAGCATATTATTATGATTTCTATATTTTTTATGAATACATGTTATTAGCAGGCCTTTAGATCCTTTGAAGACATTGTTATGCACTTTTGTACTATGAATATTCTGTATCGCAGTCATTTATGTGCTATGTGCAGTATTTTGAAGACAGTTCTGTATGGCAATAACTGTGTTGTGGAGTTTGTATGAAGTTAATTTAAATTATTTTTTTTTCCATTCTGCTGAATGAATACAGCTGGGTCATAAATCTTGGTGGGTGCTGCTGAGCAGTGTGATACAAGATACTCATATCGGGTCACATTTGAATTCATTGCAAAATGTGTAGATATTTTAAGATTTATTTTATGTTGTTGGATGAACATACTTTTCAGCATTATTTGCAGATTTGTTCATGGTACTGAGGAAGAGTAATAATGCATATGGTTAATAGTCAGAAATTTTTTTATATCTAATTTTGGTTTTAGGCCACTTAAAGAAACAGATCAAGCAACACTAAGGATGTTTCTTTCAACATTACTGTATGATCTTCATTGAGAAATGTTATTTATTTTTTATTTTGTAATTTTTCGAGATTAACTTTGATTAGGAAACAAATTATTTAATGGCCTAAAAGTTGCATAAAGAATTATATTAGGGTTGTAATGGAGGTCATATTTATACATTGCAGATGTGAAGGTTCAGTGAGTGACCTCCATGGATGCGAAGGTTTTAGCTTAAATGGAGGTGGAAAAAAAATTAAAACATTATTAAAAATAGACTTAAAATAAACATAAGTATATTTCCTAATCACAAATTTGAGTAAGCATTGTATATTTCTAGATAATACTACCAGGTTGATATTTTTTCCCCCCTCATCTTTCAACAAAAAATAAATGCACGGTGATTTCACAAGTAAATTAAATTAGATGCCTAACTATGCATGTCCCAAAAGTAAAAACTGTTATATGAACTTTGCAGAGTTAGTGGTTCAATTAATTCTAACAGCAAATCAAAGGTTGCACCACTGCGCCTGCTACCCACCTTACCATCGCTCTAACTGTACATGCAAGTTCAGCCTTGCAATTTGTCACTTAGCTAACGCCATGCAATTCATTGTTACTCTTATTACAGAATTGTAAGATAAAAACGAACATGGTGTTGTTAGTTAAGCGACGTTGGACCGAATTTTGTAAAAGGAGAAATATATAAAGGTATATATACACCTCTGTTATACATGCACTTTAAAACTTATGGATGCAGAGGTGGAAGCAGAGGTATGATTTCATAAGGAAGTTCCGCACTTACGGAGGTGGAACTCCATTACAACCCTAATTTCTATCAACAAAAAAAGTTTTTTTTATTGAAAGTACAAACCAATGATCTTTGCGAGATGAATTGTTGTAACTGCGTTTCAGAGGTTAATATTCACAAAATAATGTACTAATTATTTTGTTAATATATGAGGATGATCTGAAAAGTCCATTGTGTGACTATTCCACATACCAAAAATAAATGAATTTATAGAATGTCACAGGAAACTTAACTTTAGTGGTAGATATGTTCACCTATTTTTTATTTCATTTCTGGTGCTCGGCTTGCCTTTATATGTATCAGCCAGAAGAAGTTGATGCATTACTATATGCAACCACAGATAACTCACATTTGTCATTTATTTTGCTTGAACAAAATATTAACAGACTTGTTGTTGCCACATGTAATATTTTTATTCTATTCTATTTGATAAAATGGTACTATTTTGAGATATTTATGCGTAAAGGCAAATATTTTATTATACTGTACACTCTAGAAATGTGATAAATAAAAATCACATCCTTTTAAGCTTCCAAAACCCTTGAGCCCACATAAAAAAAATAAAAAAAAATTGCAAATTCCACCTGTGATCTGTGGTGATGTTTCATTACTACTGTTATTTTTTAAAATAGTGTTTAACAGCTGTTTGCAAATATGTGTGAATACAAAACATGTTAGGAATGAATCTTAAATATTGTGTTAACTGTAGCCAACAGAATGTAGAAAGCTGTTTTAATAATGACTGATACTTTAGCAAACATTTATAATTGACAGTGATAAATATCCAAAGAACTGTAAAAAAAACTCCAGAATGTCTCACGTCCTTTCTGATCATGAATCTCCTTTTTTTGTTTCCCTAAGACATATATTTTTTTACTCATTATAATTTGATTGTAGCAAGAAACCTAAAAAAACATTTGACGTCACAGGATAGCAAAAGTAGGGATGACAGTTTGTGATATTTATTTTATCAGTAACCTATTATCTAAACATGTTATTTTCTAAATATTTTATGTGACTGTTTTAATGAAAGATTTACATTACTGTAATTTTTTATGAATTTTTGTGTCTGAAAATATATTTTATTTATGTTAAATGTGATATTCTTTACTATTGATCATATATGTTAGTGAATCACATACATTAAATTATTTGAGGGTTTTTCAAATATAAACTGGAATTTTCTTCGTTCGACTTGCACATTAATCTGAGCTGAGCAATGTGGTGAGAAATCGGTGGCAAGGGGATGGAGAGAGTGAATCGCTTTGAAGGAGAAGGGACTTTTATGAACCCTATCATGACCTGTGACAAAATGAGGACAAGTAAAGAGTAGGGAAATTTGTAGAGAGAGCACTGATCAAACTTTACTCTCTACTAGGACAGCCATGGTAACTTTGTTTTCTGACTTCAAAGGTGTATTGCAGATCGATTTCTTACCTACTCGAAAGATGATGCTTATGACCTACTATTGACAGCTGCTGGATGATGGCAAGTGTGCTTATTGCAACAAATGACGCAGTCTGTGGATTCATGGTTTCCTTTTTCTGCATGGTAATGTACAGCTATTTTAACCCGTGATAAACTCTCTGAAATGCACTCGCAACCTCTTGAACATAACTACTACATCCTGGTGTACTGAAGGACGCATTAGGAGGGGAAATGTTTCAAAATGGCATTGTAGTCGAAGAGTATTGATTACCTGGACAGCCATAATATTTTTTCTATGATAAGATCAGAAAACTTCCTATCCGATGGAAGAAATTTATTTCTGTCAAAGGAAACTATATAGAAAAATAAGTTACTTGATTTTTATTTACAACAAACGAAGCTGTGTGAATAAATTCCAGTTTATATTTCCCTATTTATTTCTCGGTTTGTCAGGAACACTTAAAATGATACATCTATAGTCTGAAAAGTTCCTGGCACTAAGCCTAGATTTTTGCAATGCTAGTAGCAAACTAAAAGCTGATATTTATTGAAACATCTTTTACGTCATTCTATTCAAATCTACTATATAATTTCCTAGCTTACTCACTTCGAAAGCTATTGGCTGGGGAACGGTGACGTCACGCGACATTAACAGCGACTAGAGATCATTAGACGAAATTCGAGGTTATGTCCACAATTTAATAGTAAAGCACCTGCTACCTAATTAATTACCATAATATATTCATCAAGTTTGCTTTTCATAACATTCTATAATTTAAAAAATATTGATAAGCTTTACGGCTAGGAAAACATTGAACTGTTTTTCAGTAACATGTTGCTAATGAAAGAAACATAAAAAAGCTTAAATTATTGGTTGGTGGTCTCTGCTGTAACAACGAATGCCATCCCGGTCTAGGCTTAATTCCAATTAAATTAAATTTTTGGTTGTGTTCACTGTACCCAAGTTACGAAGGGAACTATTCTAGATCTGTGACCATGCGGAAAAAAGGTCACGGGCGTACACTAGTTAATATAATAAATTTATTATAACTTCTGGTATTTTGCCACTGAAGGAGAAAAGAGTGGGAACCTTTCAGGCTACTCTCTGAAATAATCGCCGATTTTTATATGTCAAATTACTTTAACTAGGAAAGACATTCTAGAGATTGAAAAATTTACAAAACATATACTTCTTTATTTTGCTTTTGACAAATCAAGATAAATGAACTTTATTTCTGCAAACAAAACAAATTACATACGTGATTGAGATTAGTCATTATTTTCACTAAATGATAGCAATTCATGTTTTTCTAGCTCAGTGAAGGATATGAATCATCTCGGGTGTTACTGGGCGTTTGAAAAACTAAATTCTTGTTAAAAACTGTTGTGGCGCAAAATCTGTTATTTACCGTTCAAGCCATCGATAGTGGGATGGTACAGCGGCAGATTGCCATTGTGAGGTCTCGAATCCGCGGGATGTCTGCGACAGGCGAAGTGCAGGCGTTGAACTGCTTCCTCCCGGCACCTTATGTGTTCCGTATTGGCGTACGGCGTTGCTCCTGGCGCCGTACGTAAAGGCGTTAGCAAATTCCAAACACTGGGCAGCAGTTTCCAGTCGAAAAACCAAAGATTGAATGACTTTACCGGCGACAGTTTGACCGCAAGAAACCTCGTATTGCCCCTTATCGATCGGCGCTATCCAATCACGTGTCTCCTCGGGACCCATAGGTAGAACGTACTTTCCAATCATACCGCCATCTCATTCGCTATTCCATTTGAACTTCACGTACAGCAATCGCGTGCACTCATTCGTCGCTGCTGTTTCCACCAAAGTCTTTCATACGCCGCTGTAATTTCTGAACGTCTGCGAAATACCCATGCCGTCAGGAAGTGGCGATAAATTGTCTCTGTTTATCTTGCCTTTCACCCTCACAGCTCACTGTACCCCCTAGATATGTTATTATGGGGGTGTAAGGGTTGGGAGAGACTATATTAGCGTCTTCCAACCAAATGTCAATCTCTGCTTCACGAGGTGTACCCCGTTTAAACAGAAGAGGCTCTGGCGACTGAAAGATTCCCGGTATAAGGAGTCGCCCACTGCTTGCCAAAGGTCTCAGAAAGGAGGGCGGAAGAGCGGGGAGTGTTTCAGGGCACCCTCTTGTCATTGGGGTTGGAAACGTCCCCTAAAGGCGGATGAATGACCAACGGCATGGGGATGTAGAAGGCAACGGGAAACCACTGCATTGAAGACCCTAAGGGTATCCCGAGGAAAAGTAGGCCTAATACTCTCAAATTACACATAGTATGATGGCTTCTTTCTGGGTAAAATATTCTGGAGGTAAAATGACGGGTTGCGAACCATAGTGGTACAAGTGCCAAATATGAGAAATGTGATCTAAGTGCGGCAAAACACATGCCTCGTGCTTATCTTTAGCCTGCCAAACGGATTCAAGATATTGCCATGCCATCTATCTTTCGGGTGGGTTAACTGCGCGTCTTAATAATGGTTCTGTATTGTTGGAACCATGTAGGTACAAGTGACAAAATGGCGAAGAGATGTGTTAGCGGAGAATTAAACTATCAAGAAATGATTAGTTTCATGGAAGATAGTGATAATTCCGTGGAAGGTACGTTTTGTCTGTAAATAATAGCATAGTATTTTTATAAAACTTTGACTGAAAATTTGTTAGTTTACTATAAAATAAAACTCAAATCTGGTTATCTGCATAACCAGTGCTCGAAATTGACCGGGCGTTAGGCGTAATTACGCCTGAATTTTTTCGTTTTACGCCTACAGTCTCAGTCAAAGGCGTAGAAAATACGCCTAGGCAACAATACTTAAAATAAAAAATAACCTTTGTTCAGTTTTGCGTGATCAAGGTTTAATTCAATGAATTAATTTCAATTATAATTACTGTCGTATTGTTGATCTGTGATACGTTTCTGAAGATCAGGATATGTGGCAACAGTGTAGGAGAAGTACCACGAAGTAAAAAAAAAAAACAATTCTAGTGCTTGTGTTAATCGTTTAACGAATGAAGTTAAGATTTCTCGTAAAATTACTGACTTTATACCAGTCGTAAAGACAAGTAGCTACGGTATTTTAAATAAACTGAATGTTTGTGTATCAGAAATCTTGCTGATAAATTGTGCTGCAAAACTCCTAAAATTTGTACATCAAGGAAAATATTCTCCAATTTTTAGTTTACACGTTGATTTATTTGTATTTTAAAAGAAATAATCCTCTGACGATGAACTGGAAAAAATTCTAAAAATATTTAGGAGTCAAACAAATTATCTCTGAAGATGAAGATCAGTGTGTAAAATTGAATAATTGTTTTAACACATTTCACAATTTTGGTATATAATATATTGGCATACCATATTATTTTTGTTTTTAAACCTATTTACAATTTTAAATTGTGTTGGACTAGGTTGTAAGCTATAAAATCTGTATTTTCATAATTATAATATAATTACGCCTGAGTCTGAAAGTTAGGAGTAACAAATACGCCTGGATTTATAAACGAATTTCTAGCACTGTACATAACCCTACTTTCCATACTATTTGTATGGGATTTTGGTGTTGACTTTTTGGATATGAAAAAATTGACAAAAAATGATTTCCTGTAGACAGAATATTTTTTATTTTGTATTGATGATGATGCATTTTAAAATTATTAATCATTATTTGCGCACAAAATTTTTTTAATTGTCTTTGATCTGATGTTTCTACGTCACTTGTACCGGTCTGGCATAATACTATCAGACGATTAGACAGGCGTCACTTGTACCGGTATAGAATTAATATATTTTTATGCTTTTGTTATTGATTCTACATGAAAACCAACATCTCATTTTTTTTTTTTTTTTTATTTTTTGACGCATTCCCTATTGATTTACGAATTACAATGTCAAAACAATTGTAAATAAAATTTTATAATTGTAGGACCTCAACAACTAGTGCCGACTTGTATTGAAACATGTCAGTATTTGCTAAATAAGGCGAAAGCAGGCTAACGCATTGATATGCTCGTAATCACTTGCTACTTTGTTAGTAAACGTATTTTCTTCAATCAGTCAAAAGTCTGTGAAATAACGTGATTCTAAAAAGTGTATATTTTTAGAAGGAGATGTGAAACATCACATACAAGGTTCAAAACTGCATTATAATGGACAAGTTCTGTCAGTTTTATTTTATTTTATCCGTGAAATTAATTTAACCGTCAATGTAAGTGCAAATCTCGCTATTCGTGAATGTTTTATCTTTTGGGAAAAAGGCGCTAATACATAAAATCTTCTCCTTATTGTGTGAAGAAACTAGCGAGTTACAAAAAAAATGAACAAAAATTCCAAAACTTATTTGAGCATCACCGACAAGTGTTTGTCAACAACTTAGATAACTTGTTTGACATTACACATTCTTCTTACAGCGACAGAAAGAGCTATGTTGACCTGGACACTTAGCTGAAGTGAACAACGAACTGGCTAAGGAAGAGGAAAAGGTGCGCCTCAGAACTAGAGTTGAAGAAAAGCGACGTGCTAAATATATCTCCACGCCAACTCCTTGGAAATATTCTTATGAACCGTTATGAAATGACTCTTCTGATTCCAATGAACCAGTAGATTTTCTAACTCAGATCGAGAACATACAACCTGCAACCAGTAAAACAACAATGCGGAAATATTTCATTACTACATAAAATAATCGTTTAAAAAAAGCACACTAAAATTTTAAAATAATTTTATGCACACCTCGCCTTTTTTTATTCCTGTGATCAGTCTTTCGACTGGTTTGATGCAATCCTCCATCTCTTCCTATCCTGTGCTAACCTCTTCATCTCCACATTCCCCTTACAACCCACGTCCTCAGTTATCTGCTTCATATATTCCAATCTCTGTCTTCCTCTACAGTTCTTACCTTCGACTGTTTCCTCCACTAGCAAATTAACCAATCCAGAATGTCTCAAAATATGACCTATAGCCTGTCTCTTCTTTCTGAAAGCTTCTTTCCTCACCCATCATTTCCAAAACTCGTTCATTTCTCACTTTGTCAGTCCACTTAATTTTCAGCATTCTTCTGTGACACCACATTTGAAATGCTTCAATTTTCTTTCTTTCCGGTATTCCTAAAGTCTATATTTCGCTCCACACAAAGAGTTTTAAAAAGTTTTTTCTAATTCCTAGATCAATATTTGAAACTAAAAGGTTTCTCTTTTTCATGAAGGCAATTTTTGCTAGTGCTATTCTACTTTTAACATCATTTCTGCATCGGCCATCGGTTGTAATTTTGCTTCCCAAATAAGTAAATTCACTTATTTCTCCTATTTTTATATTTAACCTACTAGAATTGGTATCATTTCTGCTACATTTCATCACTTTTGTTTTGCTTTGATTTATATTCAGTCCAAAATCTTCCTTCTGTATTTTGTTCATGCCATTCAGTAACTTCTTAATATCCTCAGCCCTTTCTGCTATCAAGACAATTTCGTCAGCAAATCGTAGCATACTGATTTTTTCTCCTTGAACACTTATGCCACATGGAAACTTTTCTTTGACTTTCTTTATTGCTTCTTCTACATACAAGTTGAATATTAACACATTGACTGCCATGAGGAAACTTGGACTATGTATTGCTATGCCACATGTGAGCCATCATTGGCTCACGTGGCGGTCAATGTGTTAACGGGGATAGACTACAATCTTGTCTCACACCCTTCTTAATTGATGCATGTCTCTCGTGATTCTCTACTTTTATTATAGCCACTTGGTTCTTATACAGTTTGTAGAGAATTATTCTGTCTCGATACTTAAGACCTGACTTCTTTAAAATTTTGAACATCTTATCCCACCTAACATTATCAAAAGCTTTTTCTAAATCAACAAATACCATAAACGTGTCTTTGTTTTTCTTGATCCGCCCTTCAAGTATTAATCTTATAGACAGAATTACTTCCCTTGTACCACGATTTTTCCTAAACCCAAACCGATCTTCACCTAATATCTCTTCTACTGCCCTCTCCATCCTTCTGTATATTATTCTGGTCAGTAATTTTGAAGCATGTGATGTTAGACTAATGGTGCGATAATTCTCACATTTGCTGGCTTGTGATTTGTTTGGAAGTGTGAAGATGATATTTTTATTAAAATCAGTTGGAATTTCTTCTGTTCCATAACTGTTTGATATCACCTTGAGTAATCTTTCGATTCCTACTTCTCCTAGGGATTCAAGAAGTTCTGCAGGGATCTCATCAATTAGAACTGCCTTATTTGCTTTCAAGTCATTCTGAGCTCTATTAAATTCTGCCCTCAAAACAGGATCTCCTAAGTCATCAATGTCGATATCGCCTTCCTTTTCCATTACACTATTGTTCAAGTCGTCCCCATCATATAGTTTCTCAATGTATTCCTTCAATCGGTTAGCTCTATTGTATGAGCTTAAAAGAGGTTTCCCATCGGCAGCTTTAAAGATCACACCTCTTTACTTCATTTTTCCATTTCTTCTATACGCAACATCTACTTTACCTACTGCTATTTCCTTTACTACTTCTTCACATTTTTCTTCTAGCCACTTATCTTTTGATTTTTTTGCATTTCCTATTTATTTTATTTCTTAATTGCCTGTGTTGATCTCTTCCTGCTTTATCCTGAACATTTTTGTACCATCTCCTCTGATCCATCAGTTCCAAAACTTCTTCTGTGATCCAAGGTTTTCGGGCAGCTTGTTTCCTAAAGCCTAATGTTTCTTTATCAGCTTTCATTATTTCGGTCTTTAGTGCATTCCATTCGTCCTCGGTTGAGGTCCTTTCAGAATTACTTCTTAGACCTAAGTCTACAATTTCTGCAAATTTTTCTCTCGTGCTAGTTTGTTTCAATTTATTTACTTCCAATCTGTTGTGCTTATAATGCTTCCTTATTCTCTTAAATTTCAGCCTACACTCCATTATTATCAAATTATGGTCAGAATCTATGTCTGCTCCTGGGTACGCTTTACAGTCTAGAACTTGATTCCTGAATCTCTGTTTGGCCATGATATAATCTAACTGATATCTGCCTGTATCCCCAGGACGTTTCCAGGTGTATATTCTTCTTCTTGCATGGTTCTTAAACAGTGTGTTTGCCACTAATAGCTTATATCTTTCACAAAATTCTAGCAACCTGTTTCCTCGCTCATTTCTTTCTCCTAGACCAAAACTTCCCACAGTATACCCCTGTTTTCCTTCTCCCACTATTACATTCCAGTCACCCATCATTATTATATTTTCCTTCCCCTTCACATATTGGATTCATTCTTCAATTTCAGCGTATATACTAATGTGGTTGGGATGGGCTTAGTTTGTAACCTCATCAATATAATCTTGTCACTAAACTGTTCATAATAACACAACCGATTCCCTACTTTCGTATTTATTACAAATCCTACGCCAGTGACTCCATTGACAACTTGTGTGCTAATTATCCTGCGTTCCCCAGACCAGAAATCCTGTGCAACCTTCCATTTAATCTCACTAATTCCAACAACATCTAACTTAAGTTGTTCCATCTCCCTTTTTAAGTTTTCTAACCTACCTGCCCTATTCAGACTTCTAACATTCCAAGCTCCGACTCGTAGAATGTTTGTATCCATTCTACTGACTCCTCCCTGAGAAGTCCCCACCCGGATATCCGATTGGGTGACTATTTAACCTCCGGAATATTTTACCCAGGAAGAAGCCATCATGATATTTGTAATTTGAGAAGATTGCATGTCCTCAGGATACTCTTTGGGTCTTTAATGCAGTGGTTTCCCGTTGCCTTCTGCATCCCCATGCCGTTGACCTTTTCTGATTCATCCGCCTTTAGGGACTTTTCCAACCCCAAAGGCAAGAGGGTGCCCTGAACCACTCCCCGCTCTTCCGCCCTCTTTTCGGAGGCCGTTGGCAAGAAGTGGGTGACTCCTTATACCGGGAATCATTCTGTCGCCTGAGCCTCGTCCTTGCAAACTGGGTGCACCACATGAAGGAGAGGTTGACATTTGGTTGGAAAAGGCTAGTATAGTCTCACCCAAGCCCTTACACCCCATACCGTGCTTAGAAGAAAGTAAATCTAAATGGACAATATTTTAAATTACTGTTATTGAAATGTTTGCATTATTTAGTTATTTTTGGAGTCGGTACCAGATGTCACAACACGAAGACCAAATTACTGAACTTTATTTCGCATTAGAGGCGAAACGGGGAGTATGAACAAAAATTCCAAATGTTTTACAGCATGTAGTGAGGCAGATATTATTATTGTGGGAGACAGTTTATGGAAACGAATTAGACGGTATTTTAATCTGTGGTTGGCCTCGTTGGTCGTCCAGGCATATCTCTGGTGCTACAGTGTCAGTTGGTAGCATCATGGAGGAAGGAATATATGGAGACGACGCAACGGATCCACACCACGCACTGGAGTGGAGCCGGGTAGAGAGAAGTGGGGTGTGGAGGCCGCTATATTGCTCAGCCGCAGAAAGACGGGGAATAGGCACAAAAATCTCAAGGGAATCATAAGACAACCGTGGCATCGCAATTTGATGATGGATTATTATGTAACTCGACGAGACACATCAAAAATGAATAATAAATTTTTTTGATATCGTGCTTAGTTCTCGAGATATACTGTCTCCAAATTGAGGTTGTTAGGTTATGATGTGGACTGGACCAAAAGATAATTTTGCTTTTGCTGCACTTGCAGATTGGGTGTTTAACTTTTTTACTGTTCCTTGTGGTTAGGTTGAAACGTGGCCTGGACCAGAATAAAAACGTCACCAGGCACAAGGAACTATACCTATAACTAATTTTTGATAGTTGATATCTAGAGAACAAAGGGAGATATCAAAAAAAATTACTCTTGATTTTCGATTAGTTTCATCAATTTACGTGAGAATCAATCATCAAATAGCATTGCCATGGCCATAATAGTGCTGCGAATCTCAACACACAAATTTCAGTTTAACCTACAGTTCTAGCTACAACATTGGCAATATCAGGATCCCTAGTTCACGAAGCATAAATTATCACAACGAATTTCAACATATACCTCATGTCAATGGTTAGAACGTTTAAAAATTGAACACTTCAAAACACTTCGTAGTTTCTGAGCTTACTTAGAAGATTTTGTACTGTTAGTGGCCTATATTTTTTCCTAGCAAAATCAGCGCATTCATAATTCAGAAGCTAACAGCTAATAATAAATAAATTGTTTGTTCTCTTCCAGTACACACCGCATTTCAACCTACCAACATTTTCATTTATATTGCCGCTACAAAATCAAATTATGTAGACACACCTAAACACATGAAATGCATCGCGAACTACATTTCGGGCAACAACGTTTTTTCATCGCGTTTAGTAGTTCGCACAGTACAAAATATCACAATTAATTTCATCGTACACTTTCAGTGTAAACTAAAACTGGAGTAAAGCATGCAGAATACCATATTCACTGTGTCGCGATGTAAACTTGACCCGCTTAAATTAAACTTTCAACACTTATCTACAATAAGGCTAACTTTTCAGGTGTAAAGTAGTAACATATGCTAATTGTCTACACTACACCAACAAAAATTTGAGAACGATATCATCCTATTGAGAGCAATGAATAAATTTATAACGACAGGCCCTAATGTTGCAGTTACCTATCAGATACTTCGAAAACAATAACTACAAGGTGAGTTACTTATGAAACATCATTCCAGGTTGTTTCCTATCTTGTTTGTTTGTGCAACCGTATTGAATTCAACTTGGCATTATAGAAAACTTTAGAATATTAGAAAATGAAATATTCTCAGCAGCAGACACAGTGCAAGCAGGCAAATGTTTTTGGGTGATTCCTATGGCCGTCGCGCATGCGCAGTAGGAGACGAGTTTTTATGTGAGGTTTCACTGATTTAGCGTTATTTCGTCCCATATATTCCTTCCTCCATGCTACCCATGGAGGAAGGGGTAGAAAGGGGGATAGAGTTTGCGTTTTTGTGAAAGTAATGTGGACAGTATTTTTCTCTTTGTTTTAAAGTACACGCTTGGGAAGTTCCACCGAAATCGGATTAAAATGTAGGTTTGTACAAAAATTAAGGCGTGTAAAACAGGAACTAGTATAGTTTTTGGATTTTTTGGTCAGAAATCTTCTTCATAAAAAATACATATCTGTGCCAACTTTCATGAAGATCGATCAAATGATGTCGACTGTAACTTTCCAAAAAAAATTTAAGAAATCAAGGGTTGGAAACGGGGAGAGGGGTTCAGTTTTTGCAAACCAAAAGTTTACAGTATTTTTCTCTTTTTTTTTATAGTAAAAGTTTGCTAATTTCTATCTAAATCGGATGAAAACTGTGGGTTTGTATAAAAATTAAGCGGTTTAATGGGGAGAGGGGGTGGTTTTTTTATTAATTTTTTTTTGTCAGAAACCTTCTTCGTGGAAGGATACATATAAGCGCCAACTTTCATTGTAATCGGTCAAACGGTATCGACTGTAGCTTTTTGTAAAGAACATTGACAAAAATCAAGGGGTTGGAAGGAGGGAGAGGGATTGAGCTTAGGCAGACCAAATGTTGACAGGCTTTTTCTCTTTATTTTAAAGTATACAAGTGCAAAGTTCAATCAAAATCAGATAAGAAATGTAGGTTTGTATACAATTAAGAGGTGTAAATGGGGAGATGGGGTGGTTTTTTTATTTCATTTGGTCAGAAACCTTCTCCTTGAAAAATTACATGTAACTGCCAACTTCAATGGAGATCAGTTAAATGATGTCGACTGTAGCTTGGTATAAAGAACATTGGCAAAATTTAAGGGGGTGCATAGGGGGAGAGGGGCTCAGTTTTTCCAAACCAAACGTTGACAGTATTATTCTCTTTATTTTTGACTATACATGTCCAAAGTTCCATTGAAATCGGATAAAAAATGTGGGTTTATATAAAAATTAAATAGTGTAAAGGGGTATATGAAATTCACATTGGACCACTTTGGAGGTATACCCTATCCACTAAAAAAATTTCGTTTAAATCGGTTCTAATTTGGTCAAAAGATATCGCTGAACATACATTAAAATAAAAATAATAATAATAATCAGACGAATTGAGAAGCTCCTCATTATTTTGAAGTCGGTTAAAAATTAGTAGCAGCGCTATATACAGCCTATTCATTTCATGACACCTGAGCTTTACTGCCTCAATAATTTGATTTTGGTCAAATAACTACAGATATACCAAAAGTTGTGTTAATGATGCTTCAGGATTACCAACTTTTTAAGGCGATATTATCAAAAATGCTATGCAACATGAATTTTTCTTACACAAGGGATTTGTAGAATAACATACTGCCGAGAACGATAGCTTTTCAGACTACTCTTGTACACTGATCAGCCAGAAAATTATGACTGACTACCTACCTGCTATCGATATAAACCCGTCCAGGTGATAGCAGCTTCACCTCACGTGGAATGACTCAGACACAAGTACAATGCATGTAGTATCAGTGAGCGTGCTATCCGTGTTTAGAATGGGGAAGACACGCTATCTATCTGAGTTTAACGGAGGGTAGATTGTGATGGCTCGGAGGCTCGACACGAGCATTTCGGAAATTGCACGACTTGTCGGGTGTTCGAGGAGTGCTGTGGTGTCTTCAACAAGTAGCGAAACAAAGGTGAAACCACATACAAACATCGAGGGGTTAGGTGGCCACTCCTCATTACAGATATCGGACGTCGTAGGCTTGACAGACTGGTAAATCAGGACAGGCGGTGAACTGTGGCGGAACTAAAATCTTTAGTGCTGGGCAAAGTACAAATGTGTCAGAACACACAGTACACCGAACACTCCTAACGATGGCCTCAGCAGCCGACAACCCATGCAGGTGCCAATGTTAACACCACGACATCGGCAACTACAACTGAAATGGGTACGTGACCATCGTCACTTGACGTTGGCGCAGTGGCAAAAAGTTGCATCGTCTGATGAATCCCGATACCTTCTTCATCATGCCGATGGGAGGATGCGAATCCGTCGTTTTCCAGGGGAACAGCTTCTTGAAACCTGTACTGTGGGACGGAGACAATCTGCCGGCGGCTCAATTATTCCCTGTGGAACATTCATGTGGGCGGTCCAGTGGAGCTCGTACAAGGCACCATGACGGCCGGCCAATAAGTGTCGTACACTGGTTGCAGACCACATACACCCCTTCATGACGACCATGTTTCCCAATGGCAGTGGCACTTTTCGACAAGATAATACGCAATGTCACAAGGCCAGGAGTGTGATGAAATGGTTCGAGGAACACAGTGGCGAGTTGCAATTCTACATCTACATCTACATATATACTCTGCAATTCACAAAATTGTGGGTGGCAGAGGGTGCTCAGCACCAAAGCTAATCTCTTTGCTGTGCATTCCAATCCCTAATGGTACGAGGTAAAAAAGAATTCATATAAGAATCAGTCCGGCACCTTATTTCTCTAATTTTATCTTTCCTGTCCTTCCGACTCAAATAGGTTGGTGGAAGAAGTATTTCACTACACTCAAAAGTGAAAGTGGGAGTACACATGTTTACCAATAAGTTTAAACGAAACGTGTGTCGTCTATCTATTAGAGACTCCCAACCTAGTCTACTAATCAGTTCTGTGACGCTTTCATAAGGACTGTAGCAAGTGGTCACGAATCGAGCGGCTCTTCTCTGTACTTTCTCTATACTTTCGATCAACCCCTTACGAAACGGGTCCCAAATGGCACAACAATAATCCAAATGTGGACGCACAAGAGATTTGTACGCCATCTCCTTTGTTTGTTCATTACAATTTTTCGAGATTCGACCTATGAATCGCAGCCTAGAATTTGCTCTACCTACTAACGAATTAATGTTTATGTCCCATTTCATGTTCCTTTGTACTGTTACTCCCAAATATTTCATAGAATCGACCATATCAATAACTGTATTGTTTAACTCGTATTTCTGAACAATTGGATTCTTTTTGTTAGTTATGCTCATTGTCTTACACTTTTTACAATTTAGAGTAAGTTGCCACTCAGCGCACCAAGCCAAAATAACATCCAGATCGCGCTGAATTTCTAAGCAATCGGCCCCCTCCCATATCGCCAGATCTTAACACGAACGAACACGATCGAACACATCTGGGATGTGATTGAATGTGGCTCAGAGCTTATCGCCTCCCTCGCCGGAATTTACGGGAAATAGGTGACTTGTGTGTGCAGATGTGGTGCCAACTCCCTCCAGCGACCTACCAAGGCCACGTTGCTTCCATACCATGGAGGAAGGAATATATGGAGACGAGATAACGTGAAATCCGTGAAACCTCGTGAAAAAACTGTGCCTGAGCGGCGGACATCGTAGGAGTACCAAAACATTGGGCTGTTTGCACTGTGTCAGCTGCTGAGAATATTTCATTTTCTAATATTCTAAAGTTTTCTATAAGGCCAAGTTGTGATGCATATGGTTGCACAAACAGACGAGATAGGAAAAAACCTGGAATAGCGTTTAATAAGTAAGTCACATTGTAATTATCGTTCTTGAAATATCTGACAGGCAACCGCAACATTAGTGCCACTCGCTATAAATTTATTCATTGCTCTCAATAGGATCATATTATTCTCAAATTTTTGTTGGTGTAGTGTAGACAATTAGCATATGTTACTATTTTGCACCTGAAAAGCTAGCCTTATTGTAGACAAATGTTGGAAATTTAATTTAAACGGGTCATGTTTACATCGCGACACAGTGAATATGGTATTCTGCATGTATTACTCACGTTTAAGTTAACACTGAAATTGCACGATGAAATTAATCGTGATAATTTGTGCTGTGCGAACTACTAACCGTGATGAAATAAACTTTGTTGACGGAAATGTAGTTCGCGATGCATTTTTTGTGTTTAGATGTGTCTACATAGTTTGGTTTTGTAGCGGCAATATTAATGGAAATGTTGGCATGTTGAAATGCGGTGTATACCTGAAGAGAACAAACAATTTATTTATTATTAGCTGTTAGCTTCTGATTTTTGAATGTACTGATTTTTCTAGCAAAATTATATAGGCCACTACCAGTACAATATCTTCTAAGTAAGCTCAGAAACTATGAGGTTTTATGAAGTATTATTTTTTTAAAGCTCTAAACATTGACTTATGCTTTTTTTTATAATTTCAGATATGTCTTGTTTCTGTTTGTAAATATGTCTACAAGAATATTTCTAGATTTTGAAATCTTCCTTGTCAATTACTGAAATAGAATGTGAAAATATAACCTATTTGAACATCAACTAAAATTTAAGGCCTGTAGAAATAAACAGTTTGTTATTCAAGTTAAAAAGAACTACCTGCTCATTAAGTTACGTCCGAATTCATCATCAAATATGGATATGGCGATAGTTTTTTTCTGGTCCAGGCCGCATTATAACCTAACCACGTCAATTTTAAGGTACAATATCTCGAGAACTAAGCGAGATATCAAAAAAATTTATTCTTTACTTTTAGTTTCCCTCATCGAGTTACATAAGAATTCGTCATCAAATTGCGGCGTCACGGTTATCGTTGAATCCCCTCATAACCTAACAACCTCACTTTTGAGACAGTATATCTCGCGAACTAAGCGAGATATCGAAAAATTTTATTCTTTATTTTCGATTTGTATCGTCGTGTTACATAAGAATCTATCACCAAATTTGACTTTGGGGACACGTTTCTTCTGAATTTCAACCAGAAACTCCACTCTTTTGAGACAGTATATCTCGAGAACTAAGCACAATATCAACAAATTTTATTCTTCATTTTTGATGTGTCTCGTCGAGTTACATAATAATCCATCATCAAATTGCGGTGCCACGGTTGTCTTATGATTCCCTTGAGGTTTTTGTGCATATTTCCGTGTTTCTCTGGTCAAGCAATATGGCGGCCTCCCCTCCCCACTTGTCTCCACCCGGTTTCACTCCAGTACGTGGCGAAGCTCCCTTGCGTCGTCTCCATATATTCCTTCCTCCATGTTCCATACCAAGACGCGTCGCTGCTGTTATCCGTGCCAAAGGGGGACATACCGACTACTAGGTAGGTGGTCATAATGTTCTGGCTGTGTATCGCGTATAGCATGGTGTGAATTACTTATTCCGTTATAGAACGTCAGACAAAACATTTTCTTTTAATTTTGTGTTGTTGTTTTATTGATTCTACGTTTTCTTGATCCTAAAACAAGCCAATATTTCTATTTTCCTAATTATTTTATATTGTATTTGTAACAGTTCTTATTTCCAACCATAATGCAAAATTGTATTGTCAGTTATCTGGAAATTTCAGTTATTTAGATAAAGTCATAAATCACATCATAAATTCTAATGTACAATGTTCCCATTAACGCAGTGATGTGGAAGGGATACACCATTTTTTCGGACAATCCAGAATTTGATTTAATTGTGATGGAGCGCAAGCCTCGGGTGACCAATTTCTATACACACACACACATTTTCCCCCTTTCTTGTAACCACATACTTTTGCTCTTTACAAATTTAATTTTAAATTCTTTCAGCGTTATTGGTAAATTATTTTATCATTTTCCTTGGTTATTTATCCCAATATCTGACTCTTCTACCTCCAAAAGAATACGTTCCCACTCCCTTATGACTGAAATCGAGTGTGAGTCTGTGGTCGTGATTCTTTTATTCACTACTCCTAAATTTTCAATTCATATTTTTCCAAGCCTTATCACCAATATACATTCACAGCACTCACTTCACATACCTCTAGTCTTCCAATGAATCCAAATCTAGGTCCTTTTTCATATCAGTTACTGATAGTGTTCTGTGGTAATGTCCAGACAGCTGCCCTTCTTTGCACCTGTATTGTATACCCAAACCGTGGGTTTTATATTACACCACCATATTCAAGCACTGATCCGATCAAGATTTTAACTTAGTTCCCTCACTTCTTTGGTACATCCCATCAAAATTCTGTCGGGTAAATTAAAATTTTTGAAAATTTTTCCCACCATCTGCCCAATGTGCCCTGCACATTTAAGTTTATTATCAAACGTTATGCCAAGATATTTACACATTAGGTTCTCTGATTGCAGTTACTTCCCCATTCTATAATATAAACAACATTTAGTTTTTTTTTCTTTGTGCCTAACAAACTTAAATTTCTTCACATTTATCTTCATTCCATGTTTATCTAGGCAGTTAGATATCCTGTCCAGGTCACTCTATTGCAGTTCGCAGCGTTCTCCTGTGTTGATGTCATTATATGACATCGTAGAAAATCTCCTTAAGGCCACCCATTTCTTAAATAATTTGAGCTTGTTACGTGATTGCGGATTTCCCTGTAATGCTGCCTACATCGATCGTTACCAATCTTTATCCTATCTCGATCTCATTCTGAAATTTGGTCAAGGGCATCTCATTCCAACAGAACTTGTTTTTTTTTTGTTTAGATTGTTTGCTAATTGAATACCGCGCATACCACAGTTACTTTTAACCAATGATTTTGTAACTTATTTATGCTTGCGTTGCATGGTTGCTGAGATAAGAATGTGTTAATATTTTCTTTTGTAGGCAAGGTAGTCAGGGGTTTTAAAGATTAATAAGGGAAATTATAAACAATTTTCCAGATAAACTGTAACAGCTTAAGATTAAAATTTGTTAAGGACAAAAATAGTTCGGTGGTGGTTTTGCAATAATTGATTTTTTTAAAATAAAACAAAAACATAAAATAATATTGATGGTATGTAGGGAAATCTCTATCGAGACATCTCTTCCATCGCAACTAAATAAACTATTTTGAAGTCTAGGTGGCTGGTTGTACCGCTGGATGAGAGTCCGATTAGCTTATCGTTGCTTCCTACGGGTTCGTAGACTGAGTCCTTAATGTGATAGAAGGAAGGAAACAAAGGCGATGGCTTTGCAATTACACTACTTTCCAAGTTCAGTTAATAAGATTTATCTGCCTTATTAATGTCATAATAAGCAACTGAGGAAGTATTAATAAAATAATCTCCGTTGTCGCTGTCTCCAGTTCTTCGATTTTCGAATTTAAAAATGTAGTATAAATATTAAAAGAAGTGTTTTTCTGATTTAGCCATAAAGAACAAATTTAGTTTCTCTGGAAAGTTATCATTAGGGTTCGGATCTTGAGGACAAGTCATATTTTTTTCCTGCCTTCATTTTGAGCTGAAATGCTGAATTAAACACTGATTTAACGTTTCGGAATATATTTAAATGTATTTTATGTAGCATATAAATGCATTCTGAGACCATTTACCTAGTTTTGATCATATTTCGATAATGTTAATAGTCATATGGACATATTTTGAGGAAAATCTGGTAGTTTTTTAATAGTACCAGGAATTAACTAGATACTGATGAGAAGAAATTAATATAATTATTCACAGAACTGTATTTCTGCTATATAGGTGGGGGAAAAACTAACTTTCACTGTGGTCAGAATTTATCAGTCAAGCTTTAAAGTTATAATACATTATTGTCACTCTCTCAACGTAATGTTCCGCCCGTCTTTTAATCTCTACAGTACAGCAGAATAATGGCTGTGTCTATCAGCGTCAATTAATATCTCAAAGAAATATTCTCAATCATCGTTAAATCTGCAGTGGATCAGTGAGTAGACCTACCACCATGCCGAAAGTAAAATTTTCTGAACATTTCCTGGAGTTACATAAGGGAATTTAGAGAGGAGTATTTTAGTAAAGATGAAAGAGTTCTATTCTATAAATTATGTGAAACTGAAGTGACTTCAACAAAACGTTTTAAAATTTAATATCCCTATGGTGCGGTGAGTGCACGGAAGCAAATTATGCTGCCTATATTTAATTTAATTTAATTGCAATGGAGCACACGCTCCGGTGTCAATTTCCCTACACACCCAACTTCCCGCTATCCTTCACTCACCTACATTTGCCCTCTACAGATTTTAACTTTACATTCTTTTAACATTTTCGGTAAGTTATTCATCATTCCCCTTGGTAACTCATTCCAATCCCTGACACCCTTACCTAAAAAATAAAATCATCCCACACTCTTGTGCCTGAAATCGAGTGCCAGCTTGTGGTCATGGTCATCTTTTCCCTTCCTTGAACTACTTTTCATACCTATTGCAATATCTTTCCATACCTCATCGCCAGTATACACCCTGTACACTCCCATTACCCTCCTCATCCTCCTCCTGTCTTCCAATGAATCCCATTCCAGCTCCTTTATCATATCTGTCACTGATTGCATTCTGCGATAATTTCCAGAAACAAATCTAGCAGCCCTTCTTTGCACCTTCTCCAACTCCTGTATTTGATACTCAAAATGTGGGTCCCATACTACACCACCATATTCGAGCAATGGTCTGACCAAAGTTTTGTAACCCAATTCCTTTACTACTCTCGTGCATCCCCTCATCACTCTCTCCAACAAGTGCAGGATTTTAAAACCTTTTCCTACCACCTGTCCAATGTGTCCTGCCCAGTTAAGCTTGTTATCAAATGTAATGCCAAGATATTTATATTTCAAGTCTGTAGCAAGCAATTCTCCCTCCACCTTATATTCATAATTAACCTTTTGTTTTTTATTGGTGTATCTAATTAGCTGACTCTTCTTTGCATTTATCTTCATCCCATGTTTACCAACCCAACTAGATATCCTGTTCAGATCACCCTACAACTGTTTACAGTCCTCTATCGTTTTGATACTTTTATACAGCATTATGTCATCTGCAAACAATCTAATTTCTGATAGTAAACAATCAACACAATTATTCATTAGAATAATGAATAGCAATGGTCACAATACGCTACCCTGCGGCACTCCCATTTTTATTTCCACTTCCTTTGATACCGCATTTCCCACCCTAACTTTCTGTTTTCTACCTTTTAAAAATTCTTCTACCCAGCAAATCACTTTCTCATCCACTCCAATAGTTTTTACCCTATTTACTACCATTTTGTGGTTTACTCTGTCAAACGCCTTTGAAAGATCTAGTGCTACACTATCAATTTGGCCTCCTTTGTCCATTTCATCTGAAATATCTTGCATATATCCCACCAACTGAGATTCGCATGAATATCCTTGCCTGAACCCATGTTGCCTGCTTGAAAACCACTTACGTTCCTCACATATTTTTCTGATGTGGTTGCATATCAATCTTTCCATTAATTTACCTACCACTGAAGTCAAACTGATTGGCCTGTAGTATTCGACTCTATTTCTCACCCCTCCTTTATGTACCGGTACTACTAGCGCACTTTTCCAGTCTTGTGGTAAGCAGCAAGTGTCCAGACTCAATTTAAATAATATTTCAAGATAAGGTACAATGTCACACCCGGCTATCTTTAAGATATCGGTAGTAATATTATCTGCACCAGCCCCCTTATGTGGGGCTTGCTTATTTCCTTCATGATTTCTTCAGGATGAATTTCAAATTTTTTAGTATCTTCATTTCTAGTCGTATTGTTAAGCTCGTTCTCCGAATTAGACCTTCCAGTTTCTGATTCATTGTCCCTAATGCTCTCACTAAACCAGTTACTTAAAATCTCTGCCTTTTTCAAATCCTCAGTAACTACTTCTCCATCCTTATCTAAGAGCATCTCTACACCCTCCCTTCCCCTCAGTTTCCTGATATATCAATAGAAATTTCTAGATGCATCAGTCAATGGTCCTCCTGCACTGACAATACTCTTCATAAACCCATCTTTAGCCACTTTCTTTGCTGTTATTAAGTCCTTGTTTAGTTGTTTCAAATATTCCCTACTACCCTGCTGTCTCTTGACTCTTATGTCCTCTTCTTATTACCCTCTTTAACCTCCTCACCTCCCTATTATAATACACAGGTTCTCTACTTCTCTTTATTTTCTCTTTTGGAATAAATTTTTCTTCCCCCTTTCTTATTATCTCCTTGAACTCTTCCCACTTTGACTCTACGGTACTTGTGCCTTCTTTCAATTTGCTGAAACGTTCTCTGAAATATCTCTTCAAATTTGAAATCTGTGCCTTTTTATAATTGTACCTATTTCCCCCTTCAGTTTTGGCTGCTGGTTCACTGAATCCTCTAATATCCATCAAAACTGCGTCGTGATCACTTATTCCTTCCGTTACTTGACACCCCACAAGGTTATCATCGGGCTTTATTAGGAATATATCCAAAATATTTTGTCCCCTAGTGTTTTGCTCTACCACTTGTGTAAATCCTCCTTCCCTTATTAAGGTATTTGCAAATCTTTGTTCCCTGGTGTTATTAATCTTATTTCTTTCCCAGTTAACACCTGGTAAATTTAAATCCCCACCAATAATGACCATTCTAATGAAAGGGACACTACTGGATAAAATAAATGATGTATAATTGGGCATCTTTTGATGTATAGTAAATATAATTTTTGGTCATATTTTGTCATTTTTAGGTCATATTTGTCCATTTTTTGGGTAATATTTGCCTGCATATTTTTCCTACGTTATTTTTTTTAATTGGTCATAAAGATCCGAACGCTAGTCATCAAATTAACATCGCTATTGAGGCGTAATGTATTATCGGATCAGATATACTTAAAAAATAATTATTATATTGCTTTTCTATAGTTCTCGCTATTAATGCTTCGTTTGAAATATTATTTTCTCATCCAGTTTATTTAGTTTTGGATTGCAATGTAGTTATAATGTTGTTTTCTCTTATCCCCTAATTCTGTATCGCGAAAGATAATTAAAATATTGTTAGTATTATTGCGACCTGGATACTTCAATTTACAGATATGATATTTTGCTTATATAATGCATCAGAACTTCAGTATATTTTCCGAATATAAATTTATAAGTTTAGTTTGCCGCCGACTTATAAAATATGTAGGCCTATTAAAATCGCTTTAAAAAGGAAGGTGACATTATAGGGAGCAAATATATTCAAAGTAAAAAATTGTCGTATAAAGTATTTGTTTTTCAAAAAAAATGTCATACTCCAGTTGCTACAAAGAGAAAATTGAAATTATTATCTCTGTATTGAAGTCAGGGAATAAATAATGTTTCTTAACATTATTGAATAGTTTACCCTTATTCATTGACCAGTTGTCTATCGTCTGCGGAACAGAGTGCTTGGTTTAGCGGAGAGATCTATTGACTCATTCATCTTTTGGGACTATCGGTAATATACTCTATCTTAACATCATAGGATTTGAAAATTACTGTATCTGAATATCATAAACTAATATTTATTTTGATTCTTTCATCAAATAAATAAATCTCATGCGGCCTTACCAATTAAAACGTAAATTGGGTGGAAGGGAATATTCTCCACCGGCAACACTGCTTTTCTACTTACTCCTCGGGAACTGCACGACTTTCTGAACCCATGCGAAATTGGTACTAACCTGTTTAAATTTTGTTTAATTGCTTCGTCAATATGTCTTCTTCACATTTTGCGCTCTTGTATTGCGGAAATGTCACCACAAATTAAATTAAAAGTGCCGGAATATGAGAGACTGCGCAATTGCGAAATGCTATCAGCACTGCAAAAATAACATAAAAATTGTCGGTACAGTTATCAATCAACATAAACAGTTTCGTTTTGTCATAGATTTCGTGGTTAGGGGATTTGACGTTAACCGTGGGGCCAAAATTTGATGGTGGTTTCTTACGTAACTCGACGAGTTAAATCGAAAATAAGGAATAAAAGTTTGGGTGTTGTGCATAGTACGGCCAGTAGAAAAAACTGTTATTTCTCGATGAAAATGTGATTAACGTATTCCTTAGGCATTTCTATTTAAGAAAAAGTGTACGCGAAGCCGATAAAACAGGTAGGAAAGAAGTAATATAGTGAAAATCGTCGGGTTACGTGCGGTATTAGCCGATATATAGCAGCCATTTTTACCGCGAATGTGCTATTCCTCAAGCTGTATACAGTTGATTTTCAAAGAGCTGTATTGGTGGACGTTGTGGTTAGGTTGAAATGCAGCCTGGACCGGTATTACGACTAATATTCCGTAGTGTATAGTGGATTTTGAACGACTAAGGAGGCCGCCATGCCGCATTCTGACTATAATCACGTCATATGAGTAATATGCGTAACCGTGTTGTGTTTAGGCTGAATGGCAGCCTGGACCCAAATTACTACTAATATTCCATGGTGCTTAGAGGATTTTGAGTGAAGAAGACAACGAGTACGCCAAATTCTGACTGTAATTACGTCACATGCGGATCAAGATCTCGGTTAACGCCAAGTTAGTAACGTCCGTAAACGTATGTTTCGGCGCGGATTACACCTTTATTACATATTTTATGGCTTTCAGGTACACTTTTCGGGTGGGGTGGGACTTTCTCCACCAGCGAAATACTGTTACTGACCTGTTGAAATTTGGATTAACTGCTTCCTTATAGTGTCCTCTTCACGTTTAGCACTCTCCTTTTCTGGAAAAATCGCCACGAATTAAATTAAAAATGCCGAAATATGGGATGCTCCACAACCGCGAAATGTTAGCAGCACTGAAAAAATGACACAAAAATTATCGGTACAGGGATCATATCAACCTAAATAGGTTCGTTTTGTCATAGTGATCATGGTTAGGTTGAAATTCGACCTGGACCAAGAGTAAAAATTTTACGGAAAATTCGTTCTGCGGCAGGCCATGTCGCAAACCAGAGAAACTGTGCATTTGTTTACAACGGAAGCAATCGATTATCTCTGACTACTTATATCGATTCCAAGATGGTGAACCTTATAGTACTGCATTTCGAATAAAAATTTTGTATCTGTTAATTTTATGCGACGTTTTGCAACGGAGTGAAGCTAAAACGGCAAGAAAATATTACAACAATGAATTAAACCAACATTTCAAGAGATTATCATTGATTTCGCAGCGCCGGCGGCAACTAATAGCAGCGCTGCAGTGTCATATTTAGACATTTTTAATTTAATTCGTGGTGAATTTTCCGGAAAAGGAGTGTGTACAACGTGAAGAGGACATTATAAGGAAGTAGTTAATCCAAATTTCAAAAGGTCAGTACCAGTATTTCGCTGGTGGAGAAAGTCCCACCCCACCCCACTTTTTTCCTTAAAGAGTAAGCGCCAAGGAAGTAGCTAGTAGCATTTTCAACCCGAATTAAGAGATTTTTCTACTGGCCGTTCTTTGCACAGTAACCAAAAGTTTTTGTATCTCGCTTAGTTCTCCAGAAATAATATCTCAAAAATGAGTTGCTTGAAATGCAGCCTGGAACGGAAGGCAAATTTCGTTGATTTTGTTGATGTAGGCCTATTTTAATGTAACTCTATGAGATTAATCGAACGTAAAGATATCTCGAGAACTAAATGAGATACCAAAAAATTTATTGTTCACTTTCTTTTTTTCTCGTCGAGTTACATAAGAATCCATCGGCTCATCTGTAATTTGAACGACGTAAGCAGCAATTTTCCTTTTGTTGTCTCTATACTTGTTTCTCGAGAGATATGATTTAAGAAAATTTGTACGTTATAACCATAAAATATATTCTAAACGAGTAAATCGTTAAATTGTGGCGCCACGGTTATGATAGTGCTGTCGATCTTCAAGTTAAAAATCAGTTATAGGTATCGTTCTTTGTGCTTTTGGTGACGTTTCCTTTGGTTAAAGTCGTATTTCAACCTAACAACAACCACTAGGAAGAAAATAAACATCTATAGTGCATTTCCACCGTTTTGGTGAGTTTTTTTTCTGGTCCAGGCCGCATCTCGCCCTAACTTTCTCGCTTTTGAGATACATACGAATTCATCATCAAATTTGGCTGTGGCGAAAATAAAATTCTAATCGAAGTCGCATTTCAACCTAACCAAGACAATTTTGAGATACAATATCTCGAAAACTACGCAAAATATCTAAACATTTTCTTCCTTACTTTCAGTCGCTTCGTCAACATGTCCTCTTCACGTTTTGCGTTCATATTTTGCGGAAAAGTCGCTAGAAATCTAATTAAAAATGCCGAAATATGAAAGGTTGAGACACTGCGAAATGCTGTCAGCAATGCAAAAATTATCGGTACAGGGATCAATTCAACCTAAACAGTTTCGTTTTGTCATAGCGAAATTGATACTAACCTGTATGTACCAAATTTTTTATATATATCTTGAGATTTAAGATCAGATGGATAGCTAAGGCTGCCGAAAACTGTGAAATAAGGGGGGGGGGGGGAAGAGGAGGATTACGTCGCGTTAACTTTTGTCTCACTAATGTTATGATGCCAAAGACATAGAAACACTATCAAAGTAATCAATTAACCTTGTCCTAATGAATTGCATTTTTGGGAACTGCACCACTTTCTCGACATACTAGAAACTGGCACTAACCTGTTGAAATTTACATCAGTCAATTTCCACTTGGTCCAGGCAGTATTTCAACCTTACCATGATGTCTATGACAAAACGAAACTGTTTACGCTGAAATGATCCCTGTACCGATAATTTTTATGTTATTTTTGCAGTGCTGATAGCATTTCGCAATTGCTCAGCCTTTCATATTTCGGCACTTTTAATTTAATTTGTGGTGACTTTTCCGCAATACAAGAGCGCAAAACGTGAAGAAGACATATTGACGAAGCAATTAAACAAAATTTCAACAGGTTAGTGCCAGTTTCTAGTAGGTCGAGAAAGTGGCGGAGTTCCGCATTTTTTTATATAGACTATAGACTATATAAAATTGTAAAACAAACTTCGTTCAAATATTTCCTGACTCAGTTCACCACCATTAGAAAAAATTAATTTATCATTGAGAAAGAATTCAACTTGAAACTTTTAATAGATAAAATATAAATGCTATAAAAGCACCGAAAAATATGTTACCCTCTGGCGTTTATACCTACTTATTTGATGTATATGTTACCGTGCAAACCCGATATTCGGCCATACTCAATTAGTTTCATCAAGCCATTCGTAAATAAACTTCTTCAACGTCCACCTTCAAATGCCGTATTTGTATAGGCCTACGTTATTGGCGAAGCAGTCAGAGAGTGATAAACTCTGAGGCCTAATATCGAATTTAGTCTAGGCCAGTGGTTCCCAATTATTTTTTCCCGAGTACCACTGCAAGAAGGAGCTCAACCGCGCGTACCCCTTACAGTTGAAATGATAAATAAATGAATTCGTTCATCCCAGTAGAGTGCTTCTCACAACCACAGGATTACAATGATATAATTGACACAAACACAGTTTATCTTAAAATATATTTGGGTGATAGTAATGTTTCTTTTGGCTGATAAAAGTGGATTTTTTTCAATTATTTTAGTGATCACCTTAGCCAAGAGACTACCGTGCGTACCCCCTGAAGAAACCTCACGTACCCCTGGGGGTACGCTTACCCCTAATTGGGAACCACTGGTCTAGACCAAACTAGTTTGACACCATATCGGGTTCGGCCGGTAGCCTAACATATAGGCCTACATTAGTGCGAAAATTTCCTGTAGGGATAAATGGTTTTATAAGTTTGCAATCATCACAAATTTAGTTTCCTTTTAGAACGGCTTAGGGCACCAAAAGTAGAATTTTTATTTTTTTAATGTTCGAAAGACATGTAAATTAAAGACTCTACTCTCCAGAGACCGTAAACTCTATAACCGAAATTATCCTCTATACCGAACGTAATTCACACAGGTTTACCAATGCATCCGCCTTTAAAGATGTTAAACAGTCGTAATTACTGATATTGAATCGAATTTAGATCGCATTTAATTTATTTGTGTTGGAGCGCACTACTCGATCACAATTTCACTATACACCCGTTTTCCTCCTTTCTTGTACCCACCTAATATTACCCACTACGAATTTTTATTTTCAATTCTTTCGTTGTTTTTGGTAAATTATTCATTATTTCCCTTGATAATTTACTACAATCACTGACTTCGCATTGTACAAACCTATTTATACATTAGCTGTTCGAGAGTGAAATTTTTTAAAAAGGATTCTCTCATATGTCCAGAGAATTTTCGAATCAAAATAAACTATTCAAGGACGTGATTTAACATGTATGCTAATGACAGGGGCACGAACATTGAAACAAAAGCAAACCGATGTGTATGGAACATTTCAGATAAGCTTCGTACGTAACTAATAACTTTATAAAACTGCTATTAACTTAAATGGTTAGCTTGCAACAGCATCTAATTTTATTATTAAATGTGTATATAATGAGAGTTTCCCCCCAGACCGAACATTATTGTATGGTGTAAAGGGAAATAAATTTACGCAATGCCATTAGAAGTAATAAACAAATTTTCTTGGAATTTTAATTTTCCAGACACATCGCCATATACAGTGGAGACCTGAAAATTATCGGAACATATCTGTAACCTAAATTAAGTGTGCCAGGAAAAATACTCTTCTGGAAATTTTTGCACTATATTTTCAGTGAACAAATGGCTTGTTATAGTGCGTTCTTGGGATTTGTGTAAACAGACCATTGAGATGATTGCTTCTTTTTTTCAATCATTTGAATGTTTTAGCGTCTACTCTGCTCTCATGAGGTCGGTGAAGCAAATAAAATATGCAGTGGATCCAATTGTATCATTTTCTTAAAGCTACAAGAAGAAATCATAGTTACAGTCAGGTCCCACTTTTCCATTTACCACTCTAGGCTAGTGCTCAGATCCCCGCGATCGATTTTTTTTGGGAGGCTCCATAATTCCTGTCAGATTTCCACCCAATAACCGTTATTACCGATAAATGTATTTATTTTGCGAAAATCAAACTATAATTATTACTGGCTATGTTACTCCTTACTTATTTTCAAATATTGAAATTGCATCGAGAATCTTTTTTTAAACAAGATGGTAACTATTACTTCTTCTAGAAATTGAAAAGAATAAAAAATGAATTAAGAAGTACAATGCTTCAAGAAAGATTGACCAGTCTTTCGCTGATTTGTATAGAATGTGATATCCTGAATGACATAGCTATATTATGAAGCTCAGGTGATTGACGATTTTGCTTATCTCAAAGCTAGAAGTGCATACATTTGTAAGCACTAACCTGCGTATAGTACTAAATGTTAAAAGAGTTACTTTTCTGGATTATATTATAATTACCTATTAATTTAATGTTACTGTAAAAAAATAAAAACAACAGTTTAATAAATTTAGAATTTTGCTGGTCTACACCTTGCTCCTGTTTTAATTAAATAGTCATAAGGGCCCCACCCCATTAACCTAAAAAGCCCAGGGCCACCAATAGATTAAGGACGGCCCAGAATGCAGTAGGATGTGTTTAGATGTTGCTCTGTTCCACTGGAGGAGTGCCTGTCGCCCTCAATCAGAGACAATGGCGACAAGTTTCATGGGGGCAACAGGGCGGGGGAGGGTAAGCGGGTCAAATGCACCCAGGCTGACGGTTGCAGGGGCCCCCAGGCGTCGAAAAAAAAAAGGTCGCCTATTTTACCCCGGGCTCGAAATTCCTAGCGCCGGCCCTGGGGGGCAACGCTGTATTGTAATCACTCAGCGAGTGAGAACCAAAAAAGTTGGAACATTAACGAAGACTCTCGTTATTTATAGTCAAAGATTGTGTCACCTCTGCATAGTAACGTGTCGGGCGTAGAGGGCGACGGAGAGGAAGTTTTGTTTCGCATTGCATTACCATATTGTAGGTATAAATGACTGTTATGATATCTCTGTGTTCAAAGTCCAATACCAACGAGGTGGATACGTCAATTTTTTTTTTTTTTTACTTATGGCTTTACGCCTCGTCGACCTCAAGTTCATTAGAGGCGGGATGGGACAGGGGTGGGGGCGCAAGGAACGGGAAGGAATTCGGTCATGGCCTTTTTGAAGGAAGCATCCCGGCATTCGCCTGGAATGATTTGGGGAAACCATGAAAAACACAAATCTGGATGCCCGGATGGGGATTGGAACCCGTGTCCTCCGGAATGCGAGGTCAGAACGTTAACCGTTCACCCACCATGATCGGTGGATATGTCAAATCTCCCTGGTATTATCAATACATTTTGATCAGCTCTCTGAGTATCAAAATGGCTGCAGTGTGCATTTTTAAAAGCACTTTGTTTTTTGATACTTGATGTTACTCGTGATTTCGTTCATTTTCTTTTTAAATTACAAACGATTATAAAATTAAGTGAGATCTTCTATGGAAGTTACTTCATGGATGGAGCCAGCTTTTAGACAAGAATGTCACAAATAAACAGAGAAATCCATTGAGGTTACTACTCTAAAAAATTAGTTAAATGGCTGATGATGCTGATTTACAGCTGGTTAGTCAGCCTTTTTTTTCTAAAAACAGTCTTTATGTACCGTAAGTGCAGCTACATAATTTTTTAGCAGTTCTATAACCGTTATTAACTAATACCAGTATTCATAAATTCGTGTATTTTTAGTGACCTACTGGCAGAATTTCTTATGCGTTGTTCAATCCTCCTCATTTGTGAAGGGTCGGAATATTCATGTGATGTCGATTTTTTTTTAAAATTATTTTTGTAGCTCTATTAGAATGTTGTCTGAATAGGCGGCAATCTCCAGCTTTTTTCCCCCCAAAAAACAGAAGACAAGGGTTAAAACCTGAGCTTATGAAGTTTTGTGTGGTTGTTGAATGAAAGAAAAATTGGTAGTAGGAAGCATAAAATGCTAATTTAATTTTAAACTTAGTTATGAAAGTCAGGTGGGGGAGGTTGTGTAGGAAAAGGCTTTCATAAGCCTGCAACTATTGGAGAGGGTAATGAGGGTATGTACCAAGGAAGTGTGAGAGCTGGGATGCAGAACATTGCTGGTGTATGGTGGAATAGGTGGAACTTACATTGTATGTTTGTATTTAGTGAGGTTTCAGAGGAATAGGGCTAGATCTGTTTTGGAATTTTAGTATGAAGTAACTGGTATGATAAAGGAAGAGAGCTGAGATTGCATAAGGCGTACATTGGTTATGAGGTGTGGTCATATATTGGGGGAAATAAATAGGAGTAGTACGTGGAAGAGCTCACCCAATTGTCATAATTTATGTAATAAAAATTTAAAGTAAAATCCCTGTAATTAATAAGTAGTAGTGCAGAAAAAGCATCAGTGTAGTCGTAAATACCAAAATCTGGAAGAGTAGTTCCAGCTTTCAGGGACAATTTTTTGTGAGCTTTATAGTTTCCTGAGTGTTTACTGTCAAGCCAAATCATTCATATGCTTGTTTTACACATTCAAAGGGTACTGTTCATCTTTTTGTGGTTAATCTTTGTTAATTTACTTTCACTGTCAAACCAGTACCTAATTTCTGTATCTCTGAGTTGTTGCTATGGTCAGGGCCGGATTAAGACAGTGAAGAAGAGGCCCTTGATTTTTGCCGTCCGAGGGAAAATTGTAGAGCTAAAAAGAAAGGTCGCCCAAGTCTAAGTGCAGGGCCCCCTAGGAGGCGCGATGCCCGTAGAATTTGCTACCTCCTGCTACGTGGTTAATCCGGTACTGGCTATGGTCCAACTGTGCTTAGAATCCTTCAAAGATATCATTTTCATCAAGATCCTGATTAAATATTATCATGATAAAAAAGTGCAGAGTTGCATACCTCATGGTTTTCATAGGCACAGTATCATATATGCCTTTTACAGTGGCATAGCTAGATCAACAAAAAAAATTTATTTTGGGCCCTCAGGCCAGATGGGCGACCATTTTTTTTGCTTTGTGTTTCTGGTAGGAGCCCCCTGAGCTGTGGCTTGGGGCCCCTGAGTTGTGCTCGGGGCCCCCTGAGCAGTGAGGGCCCTTAGTGAGAGGCTCCTTATGTCTCAGGGCCCCCTTAGACGATGGTAGAGCTAAAAAAAAAGGTCGCCAGTTTGCGGCGAAGGCCTGTGGGCCCTCTGAACACCGCCTAGCCCCATAGTAGCTAGGCCCCTGGCCTTTTCCAGATCTTACACCATGTTCTTGATGTTACCTTATACAAAAGATAGTTTAGGTACATAAACAACCACAGATACTGAGAAAGAATTTTCCAAGAGATATGTTGAAGTCAGTTAAACAGTATTCTGACAAACACTTTTGTTACTATAGAGAACAATATTGACATAAAATGTGTATCTTTTTATTTTTGAAGAAGGTGACTATAGTTGTGTGTTATCAGCAAGCATTTTCTGGTATTCAGTGGTAGACATGGTATATAACTATCGTTAAGGAAGAATTTCTTTTGTAGTTGTTGATGCTTTTAACAGTAGAGTGTTTAAAAACTGTAGATGCATTACTCAGTTACCTGATTCATATATTCTAATCTCTGTCTTCCTATACAGTTTTTTCTTCAACTGTTTCCTTCAGTTGCAAACCAACAAATCATACATGACTGGATATGTGACCTGCCATCCTATATATTCCTCCCAGCATCACCAAAACACATTAATCTTATACTTCATCTTTCATTCTTCTACTCCACCTCATTTCAAATGCTTCACTTTTCCTTATTTCTGGTATTCCTAGAGTCTAAATCGATATTTGAAGACAATGATTTCTCTTTTTCTAGAAGGTTCTTTTCACTAATGTTATTCTTCTCTTAGCATCATCCCTGCTTCAGCATATTTCACTTTCTAAGTAACAGAACTTGTTACATCTGATTTTATTCTTATATTTAACTAGCTGGTGCCCACAACTTCATTCGTGTTTGTAAAGAAATTTGATTGACTGCTACCAACATGCAACCACCATAGTGCATGATAGGAGACTCAAGGCTATTACCTCACACAAACACCAGTGATCTGCACAGGATATGTATGGCTGTAAAGTGAAATATAGGGACACATATTTCTTTGGTGGAAATACGAAAATTCCCTTGGTCAACTACTTTCAACCTTCATATCTCCCACACCCCCACAGCTACCGACATGCAACCACCATAGTGCATGATGGAACACTCAAGGCTACCACCACACACAAACACCAGTGGTCTGTGCTTAGTAGATCTGGCTGCAAGATGAAATATAGGGACACACACATCTTTGGTAGAAACAGGAAAATGCCATTGGTTGACCACTTTCAACCACCATATCTCCCACACCCCCATAGCTACTGACATCTAACCACCATAGTACATGATGGGAGACTTCAGTACAAACACCAGTGGTCTGCACTATGTATTTGTGGCAGTAAGTGAAATATATGGACACACGTCTTTGGTTGAAATACGAAAATGTCCTTCATCGACCACTTTCAACCAACATACCTCCCGCACCTCCATAGGTACCGGACATTCGGCCAACGTTGTGCATGATTGGTGACTCTATGCTACTACCACACACAAATGCCAGTGGTCTGCATTAGGTAGTTTTGGATGAAAAGTAAAATATATGGACACACACTTCTGTGGTCGAAATATGAAAGTGCTCCAGGTCTACCATTTTCCACCACCATATCTCCAACACCCCCATAGCTACTGACATGCAACTACCATACTGCATGATGGAAGTCTAGATACTACTTCCAAACACAGACACCTGTGGTCTGTACTAGGTAGTTGTGGCAGCAAAGAGAAATATATGGAAATACCTGTTTTTTATTGAAATATGAAAATGTCACAGATCAACCACCATATATATATATATATATATAGAAGATCTACTGTTATTGCTACCATTTCATGATTTCGTCATCCTTTGGGCTTATGTATTCTCTCCCAAATGCTAATATACATAAATTAAGTAAATTATATTCACTGTTTAACTTATTTTCCTTGTTTATTTTTACAAATAAGGGGTTGTTAAAATTATTGTAACAACTATTCTGTATTCATAGAGAATTAGGAAATTAAGTTGTTTTTCACATCAGTATTTCTTTTTATTGCAGTTTCTAAACACCAAGATGCTTACAAACAGTCTTGTGTTTGTTGTTTTTACAACTGCATTAGTCAGTGGAGCGTAAGTACATAACTATTATTTTACAATAGTTTTATTAAGATGTATCTTGGCATAGTTAATAATTTATCAGTTGTTTTACAAAATTAGAATGTTCATTGACAAAATCTTATATTCCAGTATTATATCCAGTGTCCAAATTGATTTGCAGGGCTTAATATTGTTAGCAAGCCTCCTCACAGCGTATTAACCTATTTTCTCTTTTACTTACACCAAAATTGTGGCCTTTTTATAAGTTTAAGTGCTAGGTATTTGATTCTATTATATACCTAATGTCAACCGAACATCTGACTGTAAACAGTCATTTTTTATATTAATGAGTAACAACGATCTCAACACACTACATTGGGGAACTCCAGTTTTAACTTCCACCTCCTATCCTTAGAGCCACTTTTTTACTTTCTCTAATGGTTTCTACCTAATTTAGCACCATTTTATGGCTCATGCTATTAAATATCTTAGAAATATCTATACTACCAACTTCTCTTCCCTTCTCCATTTCATCTGATATGTCTTGCATAAAGTCCATCAATTGAGTCTCAAGATTTTTTAGGTACATTATCTATACCACAGAAAGTTTTCTTGCTTTGTGCAATTCAGTTCAAAGTTTTTTATTTTTCAGGCCAGTAGAAAAAGGTACTTGTGAATGTGCTGCTTTCTCATCATTAGATATAGCAGAACAAACGCCTTTGACTGTACACACAACAAAAGTAGAGGCAGACTGTGATCCAGCAGGAGAGGACCTCTGCAAGGATCTATGCATTTTCCTAGTAAGTAATTCAGTTTCATATTACTTCATTACTATTTCCAGAAATGTCTGGCATCAGAACAATATGTGTTTGATCAAGAGTTTGAAGTGTAATAATACAATAAAAGCTAGGAAATAAGGCACTTGTTTTTCACTAATTGATTAGTCACTGTAGATGGATGTTACTGCTTCTGCTAAAATTTATCTAATTTACAGGCCAAGTTACTCCTTTAAACAAGCTTTTCACTGTGGAAGTAGAGAAAATTAGATATAAAATATAAATTCATTTTAAATATAGTGTATTAAAACATAAATCCATGTTCCAAGCATGACTATTTTTTAGTTTCATCACAAAAATTATTTGGGTTTGATTGAATTTTAGAACCATGCAAATTCTACTAAAATAAAATAAATAATAGTGGAGAAATTCAAGTCTTATATTTGCAGAACTTAGGAGAAAAGCAATATATCATGGAAGAGTAATCAGTATTTAACTAAGTTTGAAAGAGATGAATTTGTTAGTAAAAATTGTATTTCTAGGATTTCACTATTAAATAATTTGAACTAATTTTTTTTCCTTGCAGGTTTCTCGAGATGAAAATAAAACTAAAGAACACATGTGCCGTTCCATAAGTAACTATCCACAAGAAATATTAAGTGAAGGTCTGAAGGTAATGAAAATCAGGATGTTGTTCTTAAGGAGCAGAAGCATATTGCTATCTGAACTCTAGAATAAATTTTATGTTGTAGATTTTTCATCTTTGTCTGTTTGAAACTCATTATTTTTTTCAAGCTTTATATTAGCTTGCTCTGTATGTATGTATGTATGAATGAAGCGGAATCTTTCAATTCAATTATCACCCACTTCCAGATGTCCCAAGTTTGTTTGAAATTTTGCACAATATTAAGAACTGATGACAATACAATAAATTCATAGATATGTCCTAATATTCTCATTACTTTGACAGTAAAAATAGAAAACCCTTTGAATGCAATGGAATATTTCATTTCAATGTTCACACACTTCCTGATGTCCAAATTATTTGAAATTTTGCACACATATTAAGATCAGAGACAACACAATAATTTCATTTCTGTGTCATAAAATTCCCATTGTGAACTAAAAAGTTAAAAATAATATTTATAGTTTAAAAAACTAAATTACACGGTTTGTAGCAATGTGAACTAAAAGGTTAAAAATAATCTTTAAATATAAAATTTTGTTGAACAGTGCTAGGAAGTCCCAGAATTCAGTATAACTTTCTTGAATAATAATAAAGTCACTGATTAAAAAGTTTAGTTTAATGTAAAAAAGTGTGGGGTGCTCTCTGCTTGTACATTGACTATACCTTTAAGATTAGCAAGTGATAAAAAAATTTAAGATTACAGATATATAGCACCCCACTCTTTTTTTACATTTATAGTTAACTTTTTAATCAGTGACTTTATTCTTATTTTAAGCTTATTCAAAAAAGTTATACTGAATTGTGAGACATTTTTATATTTAAAGATTATTTTTAACCTTTTAGTTCACATTGCTACAAAAGCATAATTTTATTAACTTTAGCACAATATATATATGCAAGAGTTGGAGGGGGTGCAAAGGAGGGCAGCTAGATTTGTTTGTGTAAATTACTGCAGAAAGCAGTCAGTAACTCATATGATAAAGGAGCTGGATTGGGAGCCTGGAAGACAGGAAGCATGATGAAGAGAGTAGTGGTATTGTACAAAGTTGTATGTTCTGACATTGAAATATGTAAATATAGTGAGCGGATGAGGAAATTCCACTCAAAGAAATTAAGATAAAAAACAAAAAAAGGAAAATACATGTAGAAGAAAATTGCTTCCTGAGCACATGCTCCATCACAATTAAGAAGCGTGGTATTTAATACAAACAAGTATTTTACTTTCTGTATTAGATCCTGATGAGTCATTACTATTAAGTCTTGTTGCAGGAAGTGTGTATAACTCATCATGGTATTGTCAGAATGAAATGAACATTAGTAGAAGAAACCACTTATTTTTTTTTGGCCAAAACCCTTAACAGAGATTTGCTGAAGTTACACAAGAACTGAATGCTGAAATGAATTGAATATGCAGGGTGTGAAGTTCACTAGATATGAGAATAATCTAGTGCACAGGTATCATTGTGAGGATGGAGTAAGCAGTTAAATATTGCAGTTGGCTAATCCTGGAGTATTAACATTGGGAACTGAAATTTGGGGGTTTTGATTCCCAGTTAAGCTATACAGATTTCTGTTTTGTGCAGTTTTCCAAAATTATCTGCGTAAATGCTGGGATGGTTCCTTCACAGATGTCATGGCCATTTTGCTTCCTATTCCTTGTCCACAGTCCTCTCCCACCTCTGATGGGCCATAAAGCCTATGTAACAATACCAGAGATACATGCAAACAAGAAAAGCAAATATATCAGCAAAAACTGTTAAATGATTAAATTGTTGGTGAAAACTTGTACTATTTTCATAGCCATTATGAACTGATAGCAAAACTGAAGGAATAACATACTTCTGGGACACTTGATGAGACAGTTCCCATGATGGACTGGTTATTATATCGTTATTCGATGTTTCCAATTTTTTGGCTGGTTATCTGGCCATTCACTTTCAAGGCTACACTTACTTGAAAGCAAGGCTCCATCTAGCAGTAGCGGATCCAGGGGGGGGGGGAGGGCTAGGGGGTTGAAGCCCCCCCAAAAGCACCAAGGTCACCCCTAACAACATGTATTTCTGTCGGTGATCCTTTCCTTCCCCAAGTCAAGCCCCCCAAACCAAATCCTAGCTCCCCCCCCCCCCCCCCCAAACAAAATCCTGGATCCGCCACTGCCATCTAGAACCAGCTTGCTAGGCCTGTCATAGTTTTGATGGATTAGCAAATGTGTTTCTATCCCTCAATGAAACTTTTAACCTGTGTTGTGCACGATAAGCATATTTTTGTTTGCGAAATTTGTAGTTTATGATTCAGAAAACTGCCTAAAAACTCAGGACAGAAAGTACAACATGCTTAGGATCTGAACTTACAACTGTTATACTTGCCTTACACAGTGTAGTGGAACCTTAATGCGCACAGCTGCTCTGGCAGTTACATAACAAACTAATAAAGATCCAAATATAAGATTTCTTTGTGATTAACCTGTTCCATTATATTTCTTTTATGGTGGAATTAGTTGAGTATTGTAGTTTTTGTATGTATTTTACTATGGATCAAAGTGATAGATGATTTGTGTCCTGGGTCATAATACTTGGTATATTCAAATTTTTAAGCTTGAAATGTGTAGGATTTTTATGGAGTTTAATTTCACAATAGGATATAACTTTTTACGTTCTTGCAAAACTTTTCTATTGTATTGGAGATTTTTTATTTTGTGTGTTCAAAAAAGTAATAACTTTTTAAATTTTATCACTTAACGTTACAAATTACATATCGTCATGTTTTTTTTCTGTCCTGTTATATTTGTTTAAAATTGTACAACATTAAGAAATTCTCACTCGTACTTGATGAATAATACAATAGTATTTCATAAACTGGTAACACATTTGGAAAAATCCATATTTAAATGCAATGTAACTAAATACTTGATTAAATATATGACACACAACATGTACAATATTTTGAATTAACTTTTAATATTTTAATTTATTGTGATGGAGGAAAAACTGCAGTGTTGATTGACCTACACATCCATTTTACCCTTTCTTCCTATAAAAATTACTTAGTATTGGCTGAATATTTAAACATGGAATATCATTAACAATTAATATTCATTTATAATTTACATCCTTAAAAGTAGAAACCCTGAAGAGTTTTAATATGCTCCTTTCTCTATTTGAATAAAAATATTAAAAATTACTTTTAAATTTGTCTATAAATATTTTAAAAATGTACTAGTACTTTTAGTTCTATCATTACATGTCTGAATGGGCTGAAGATCTTAGGCCTATTATTATGTAACTAAATGGCTGTTTATTATATTGGGAATAATATTTGTATGTTCTTTTTCAGATTTCACTTTTCTCACGTCCATGCGTAGGAAGTGCTTGGGGATATACAAATGTCACCAGCACATCACCAATCTGCTGTGAGAATGGAGAGTCTGTACCATGTAAATCAGATCATTCTTCACATCTATGATAGTGTGCTTCATAAGTGTTTATGTTCTATTTGATAAACAATGTTTTGTACTTAATGTTCAAGCTAGTTGTAGCAGGTTCATCTTTGACTAGCATAATTGTTCTCACCTGCAATTGTTCTTGTTACTTGTCTTCTGTTATGTTTGTCAATAAAGAGAAGTGTGTTGGAAACATTATTGTGTAAGTGAATCACAAAAATAATAGCAGTGAAAGAGAAATAACTCTGATACATCAACTTAGCATTGAAAAAGAAAACAACAATCCAGTAGACAACAGCATTCAGGTTTTGCGCTAGAGGACGTATCATCAAAATAAATGGGTGGTGAAAGTCATAACTTGTTAACGAATATCAGCCTTGATATTTACTGTGGTTGTGTAAGTACATCTCCTCAACAGTTTCACAGCTCCTATGGAAATGCCTTATTTGAAAATTTCTCAGCCTTGAACACAGATGTCAGTTCTATCAGCAAAAATCAATTAATTTCATGAAATTTTGGTTATTCTCTGCCAAAGATTCATAACAAATGTTATGATTTTATCATTAAAACATGGAATAAATGTATAACAATGGTCATGGTCGAAAACATTTCATTACAACTTTGGACCATCTCCTCACATAACTATTAAGATCTATGTGCGTTTGTGCTTTAGATTCCTTCACAAAGATGATTTTGTCAGGAATTACATGTACAGTTATTTCAGTCCATCACATACAAGAAGTTTGCCTGAATCTTCATCTGTATCCAGTTTCATCTATTTCCAGTTTCCTGGGTGCAGTAGAAGAGCACATTGTCAGTCCAGGTACATTTCCTCCTCTTGGACTCGGTATACTTCTGGTCTGTATGTCCAGTTTCACCTGATAGAACCATCTCCTCTTGTGGGCAGCCCTAGGACCTTTAACCTTCAGATCTTTTTCCTTGGTACTCTTCTCTCCATTTGACATTTTCCAGCCATCACAATCTTGCTTTGGTAATTTTTTTATGTGGAGTTTCGTTGACAGGTTTCTAATGGATCACTTCATGCCTGATTTTGTCTCTTCTGCTTTTCAATTCTGTTGATCTCAGGAACTTCATTTCTGCCACCTGAACTCTAGTATCATATCTGCTGGTAGAAGTATGTAGCTCAAGGCTGTAGGTTGTGATGGGTAAAAAGTACATATTATACAGCTAAAGTTTGGCTCTAAATGGAATATGTTTGCTCCACAGTAGCTGCCTATCTTGTTGATAGAATTGGGCTCTTTTTGTAATCTGTTAGTAACATCGTCCTGAGCTCGACTGTTAGAAATCACTTTCTGCCCAGGTAATGAAATTTATCAGCCCGGTTTAATTTTCTCACCCTAGATAAATCTGAGTGTGATATCAAGAATTACTTAATTGTCCTTTCCTTTATTAATTTCCATTAATAATGCTTAGAGCCCACTATTTACCCAGGTCTCCTTTTCACTCTCCTTCCAATGACTCCCACCTAACTGATTTGTACCAACTACAGTATCTTTGGTAACTGGAAAGAAAAATTTGCGTGCCATCATATATATTATTTCTATAAGGTATTTTTTTGTCAGAAGCCTATATCTTCCTTCATACTTAACCGAAATCAATGAATGAGGTGTCATTTTAAAGCTTATGGTCTCCACTTTGGTTAAATCGTATTTTAAGCAAGAAAGTTTTCGGAATTCGACCTTAAAGGGCAAAAAATGTAAATTTTTCTAAAATGCTGTTTTCTGTGTTACGAGTCAGTTATCTCCCTGGATACTTATCTGAAACAGTTTTATGAAGTATCGTTTTAAAGATTAAGATCTCCCGCTTTAGTGATGTCATATATTAAGCCAAAAAGTTTTTGGAATTCGACCCTTAAAGGGCAAAAGTATCAATATTTTTACAATGCGTTTTTGTGTCACGAGCGATTTATCTCCCTTAATATATAACCGATATAGATAAATGAGGGTATCATATTAAAGAATAAGGTCTCCGCCATGTAACATTGTATTTAGAAAGGAATTTTCGTAATTCGACCCTTATAGGGCAAAAAATGTCACTTTTTCTAAAATGGCGTTTTTTGTATCTCGAGCCTTTTATCTCCCTGGATATCTAACAAAAATCGATAAATGAGGTAGGATTATGAGGAGTAAAATGTCTCAGCTTTGTGACGACATATTTAAGAAGAATGTGTTTGGATTCAACCCTTAACGCCTTATATTCCTTGATATCTAATCGGATATAGATAAATGACATATCGTATTAAATACTACGGTTTCCGCCGTAGTAACATTAGTATTCTAAGAAAGGAATTTTTCGTAATTCGACCCATAAAGGCGAAAAATGTCAATATTTCTAAAATGACGTTTTTTGTGGTTTCGAGCCATTTATCTCCCTGGATCTCTAACCAAAATCGAATAAATGAAGTAGGAATATAGGAGTAATGTATCAGCTTTGTGAAATCATATTTTAAGAAAGAATGTTTTTGGAATTCAACCCTTAAAGGAAAAAAGTATAAATTTTTCTATAACCGATTTTTGTGTCACGAGCGATTTATCTCCCTTGATATCTAACCGATATAGATAAATGAGGTATCATATTAAAGAATAAGGTCTCCGCCGTGGTAACATTATATTTTAAGAAAGGAATTTTTCGTAATTCGACCCATAAAAGGCAAAAAAGTCAATTTTTCTAAAATGCGTTTTTTGTGTCTCGAGCCACTTATCTCCCTTGATATCTATCCAAAATCGATAAATCAAGTACGATTGTGAGGAATAATGTCTCAGCTTTGCTGACATCATATTTTAAGAAAGAAGTGTTTGGAATTCAACTATTAAAGGGAAAAAGTATAAATTGTTCTACAACGTATTTTTGTGTCACGAGCCTTATATTTCCCTTGATATCTAATCGATATAGATAAATGACATATCGTATTAAAGACTAAGGTTTCCGCCGTGGTAACATTATATTCTAAGAAAGGAATTTTTCGTAATTCGACCCATAAAGCGCAAAAATGTCAATATTTCTAAAATACGTTTTTTGTGTTTCGAGCCATTTATCTCCCTGGATTTCTAACCAAAATCGATAAATGAAGTAGGAGTATGAAGAGTAATGACTGAACTTGGTGACATTATATGCAACCTCACTATTCATCGCATTTTATTCGCGAAATTTTCGCACGGGTCGTCTAGTCTTTTACAACTACTACTATATTTCATATCCATAATGCAGGTCACACATACAGTGGCTTGAAAGATTTCATGGTTCATTTCCCCTGGTTTCCCAATACACACAGGGCCGGCGTTAGGGGGGGGGGGTAAGCGGGGCAAAAGTACCCGGGCCCGTGCGTCCCATGGGGGCCCTCCGGCCAGTATGCCTAAGTAATAAAAATCAAACGCAAATTCTACAATCTGCACCTATCATTGTGAACAAAAGGCGAGAGCGCTGGAGGCCCATACCTAATCTGCGGGATTGTTTTTTTTTAACATATTTGTATTTAACTAGTGATTAAATTAGCGCAAAATACTAATACACTGTGGTTGTATGACAAAAGCGCCCAGTGACATACCAAAGTGACAAACCCACACGGGGTGGGTGGGGGGTTTTACGGTATACCTGCCCTCTACTACCTGCACTTATTTCGATGTTATACTGCTCACAAGATACCACACCCGGCGAAAGGGGTATTTCCTCAAATCCAGTTGATACACGAAATCGATAATGCTTGGTGGGATATGATGCACATTTTTATTTAATTGACAAATCAATCGATATGGAACTTGGTTACTGGATATTAAAGTGAAGTAATTTGCAAAAAATTTTCTTCTTGTCATCCAAGAGTCACAGATTTGTTGTAAACATTAGCAACAGGCATTGCAAATGTTGTCGATGTATTAGGTGTGCTCGCAAACAGTTTTAACAAACAGAAAATCATGCAGTATTTTAGCGAATATGAATAACTTTGTCACCTCCAGTGAATGTTTCCCTTTCTGCACAATTGACAACGACTTTGTGAATTATAATATTTATTCCTAGTTTTAATGTATGTTTGAATTGAGGCTAAAGAGGGACCTACCACTACAAATGATAGCAGGGAGTATGTGCATTGCGCTGGGATTGTCAGTACACCGTCCGTGGGATATTTTCCGCTGATATCTCTTAGAGCACGTTTTTGTGACTTAAATAGTTTCTGTGCTTATAAAGATTTTCCCCAGAATGAGATCTGGGCGTTCCCTTATGGGACGCTACATTCTTCTTGAAAGGCATTTTTTTTTTTTTTTTTTTTTGTAAACTCTTGAGTAAGAATCTTTCATTCGTAGATTGCTTGGGTAATCGTTTCATCCACTGTAAAGGGGTGACTTTTTCAGCTACCTAGTTACTGCCTTCTGAAGGCTATCGTACATTAGTACTGATGGGTCAGTGTTTTATAATACAAGAAACCAAAAATAGTAAAGTTAAAAGAGGTTCTGCAGATTTACAGAATGGAAAGCTTAGCATTTTTTCAGCCTATCAAATAAGTTTTCTGTGTACACATATTTCTAACAATATATTCATTGTCAGTTATGATTTCTCAGCATTATACGCAAATGAGCGGAGATTAATTCCTATTAGTGCAATTATTATTATTTGCGACAGTTGCATCGTTTGAAAAACGGGTCAGTTTACAAATTTTTGTTTGCTGATATTTCTGGTGAGATTTTGGCTGATTCTAATTGTAAACAGAGCGTTCCATTTGTGTGACTAATTAGAAATTGCCCGACAGTTTATCCTAAAACGCACCTAGCCTTACCCATCGCCTGGGCTTGAAGGTGCGTTTTATCTGGCGACACCTCGTTCCAGGAGGCAGGGGAATGCAGACTCATGTTCGCTTATGTCACCTGTGTGCATTTAGTAGGACACCAGACACTATAGCCCAAAAATTTTAATGTTACATACGTGCAAGTATTGGAATATTTATAGACGTATTCTAATTTCCATCAACTGATACAAAATTTAATGAACGTATAAGAAAAACATATTATTAAAAGTCAGGCCAATGTTTTAAAAGTCAAATAATTTTATTTCTTGCCTTATAGAACATATATTACACACTCTATGTACTAGTATGCATGCACGAATTTTAAACTACACGTCCCTCGTCAAGTTCTATATAGCTTCGCATACTGACAGCTGCGGTGCTCGTTCTGACGAGTTTAAAACTTTATTAACTAGTAACATATTATCATAAAATAATAATGTAAAGAAAAATCATTATTAAAAGACTTAAGTGAGTGAAAACAATTTTTGTGTTCGGTAACTTTTAATTTACCCTTCAGACAAAAGTGTTAATTACATATAAGGTTCAATTCATTGATATCTCCAATTTATATTATAAAAATTCTTCTCGGGTTTTCTTCCGGATAATTCTCACATACAATTTTTATATTTAATACCTTCTTCTTTTCATCATTTGAAAGTGATTTTCTACTTCTAAAGCATTAGGACGACATTGTAGACAAAAACGTTCGCGCTTTGGCCATTTTAAAACGGTTTACGCTTCCACTTTTGTTTACTTGAGAAGGCGGCAGACAGGCTGAGCTACAGGGCGTCAGACTGACGCACAGGTGACAGCCGCACAAGGGTCTACTGTATAATCCCCTGCCTTCTTGGAAGGACGGTGTCACCAGAAAAACGCACCTTCCAGCCCTGACGACACCAAGAGCGCATAGTTTGCAAAAGTTTGTAGAACTTGCAAACGTTTGTGTGTTTGCAGTCGGATGATTTGACTGGTTGGCTCCACTAGCTAAATATTCGAAAATAACAGTTCGTGTGCGAACATTTGTCGTCGTTCAAACTGCTGCCTGCAGTGTCTAAATGGCTACGAGAGGAAAACTTATTGCCAGTGCTGTTATAAGTGAAGAAGAGGACATTATTAAAATAAAGAAGAAACTTGGATTTTGGATATCGCATTTTTAAAACAAAAATAAAAATTCGCAAGACGGTTGTATAACTCAAGAATAGATGATATGAGTGGTTTATTTAAAAAAAATTGTTGTATGGCACAAGAAGATTTTGAATTCGTAACTCTGCTGATTAGTCCAAGAATATGTAAACGAGATACAAATTACAGAAACACCATTTCCGTGGAAGCTAGATAGGCAATAACACTTCGCCTTTTGAATTAAGATGATTCCCACAACAATAGAAAACCTAAGCATATTATTTTATAAAATTACATACCTTTTCCTGCCATCATCGAGTTGTGCTGTTTAACTTATTCTCTTCTGAACGAGGTGAGCAAAGAATTTACTTTCCACTTAACAACATCAATAGTGGTTACCATATCTGTTGCGATTTCGCTCCAGGCACCATGGTTTTTAATTTTGTTGTAGTAATATTTGTGACTACTCTGCCTTATCTGCGGCTTTAATTTTTATGATTCAATTAAGAGTAAACACTTTTCACTATCCCAGTCCATAGTTATATTTAAAACGCACTTAAAACTGATACTATTCGGAACACGCACCCCTGATGTTGAACCTATCTCCACTGAACACGCACTGTCCGTGCACGAACAACGAATTCCTTTGATGTACCGACATCGGCTGGAACACCTGCAAACGCCCGCAAATCTTTGTTCCTGCGCTCTATTCTCGTCTCCACCTGACAAACTCTGAGTACGCAAATATTTCAAACGTTTGAAAACATTTTGCGCGCTTGGTGGATCCCCACATTAAGGCTTTGGGCGCTCTTAGCATTTACTGTCAGACGTTTTTTATTTAGTGACGCAAATGGAACGCTCTGTTTTCAGTTAGAATCAGGGTACATTTCACTAAAAATATCAGCAATAAAAAAATTTGCAAAAAGACCCGTTTTTCTATGGACGCAACTTTACCCAAAAATAATAGACTGCTCGGCTGCTGAGAAATAATGACTGACAAGCAATATATTGTTAATTTATGTTAGAAATATTAGTACACAGAAAAACTTATTTGAGAGGCTGAAAAAATGCTAAGTTTTCACATACTGCAAATCTGCAGAACCTTTTTTAACTTTACTATTTTTAGTTTCTTGTATTATAAAACACTGACCCATCAGTTACTAATGTACGATAGCCTGCAGAAGGCAGTAACCAGGTAGCTGAAAAAGTCACCCCTTTACAGTGGATGAAACGAGTACCCAAGCAATCTACGAATGAAAGATTCTTACTCACTAAGCCAGCAGTGTCAGCGAAGTCAGAAGGACGTGGAGATGACGTTGAGCCTTCCTTAATCGATACTATGCAGAAGTAGGATTATCAGAGACAAGGTGAGTCACTAGTCAATTTCACTTGTAACTGATTACGGTCGTTGTAGAGTAGCTAGTTAAGAGCTAAGAACTAGCCCCTCGCGACAAAAGTTGGTGCCATTTTTCTTAAATTTGCAATAAAATTATCATTTTGCAGATGCTGATATGCAAGAAATCTGTTGTTTACAAGCTTCTGTAGCATCGGCAGTACAGAAATGGGACCACGTCGATCAAGAGGACAGTAAAGTTGGCATTTGCATTAAGTTGCCAAAAAGTGAAAGTGACAGTATTAGTGCAAGCGACAGTGATAGGGACGATATCCTTTTAGAAAGTGAACATGTTTTAAAGGCCAGTTCGACAGGGAATGAGATGATTTTAGATTTTGATATCGGTCTGTGGAGTGAAAAAAAGTGCTTCAATAGTTGAGAGGTAGAAGAAGCTGTTAGGCGAGGACCTGAGCAAACACCGAAAAGACTGCCGCGGGACAGAAAATGTAATCAATCTTTCCCTTCAAATGTCTTAAAAAATGGGAAAGTTTCAAAAAGGGGCTGGCTTGTATGGAGCAAAGAAAAGCAAGCTTTGTACTGCTTTGCTTGCCGATTGTTTTCGCAACGTACGGATATCTCTAAATCGGATTTGGCGTTAGGCTACGGTTGGGGATTATCAAGAGGCTGGAAAAAACTGAAACAGAAAGTGAATGAACATGAGAGCAGCGCTGATCATAAAACGTCTTACTTAGAATGGCGCAAATTAGAATATGCGCTAAATAGTAGTTCAGCCATAGAAAATCTTTTAGACCGAAATATTGTAAGAGAAGAACAGTATTGGACCGAAGTATTGCATCGCGTAATCGAAGCTATTCTTTTCCTTGAGGAAAGAGGTTTAGCTTTGACAGGTGATAGTGACTTAGTCGGAGATCGTCAAAATGGTAATTTTTTGGGTGTCTTAGAGTTTTGGGGGAAATTTGATCCCATTATGAAAGAGCATTTAAGAAAAATTGAAGTGTCGCAACAAGGAGGAAAACGTATGGTTCATTATCTGTCACATGATATTCGAATTTATCGAAATAGCTGGAGAGTTTGTTCGTCAAACTATTTTAAGAGAGGTAAAACTTAATAAATACTTTTCTGTTATAGTAGATGCAACTCCTGATGAAGCCCAAATAGAGCAAAATGTTTTTATACTGCGCTACATCGCCCTTGATAAAGAAAACGAATATAGAATTAGAGAGCGTTTCCTTGGCTTCGTTGATTATGAAGAGAAGACTGGTCAGGCAATTGCCGGAATGATCTGCAATGAGCTGATACGTCATGGCTTAAAGCTTTCAGACTGTCGTGGGCAGGGTTATGACAACGGGAGCAATATGCGTGGCACCTATCAGGGAGCTCAAGCACATATATTAAAAGAAAATCCCCTGGCAATTTTTTCTCCTTGTGGCGCTCACTCATTAAATCTCTGTGGAGTCCATTCTGCGGAGGGTTGCGCAGATATAATCACTTTTTTTTTAATTGTTTCAAAAACGTATAATTTTTTTCATTCTAGTCCCAAAAGATGGAAAGTTTTGAAAGAAAATATTGGATCTTCCCTTCACGGGCTATCGGAAACGAGATGGTCTGCGCGGATAGATGCCGTGCGTCCATTTGCTAAGCATTTGTCAGGATTACAAAGGGTGGTTGAACTTGCATTTAACTTTAATTTGGCTGCAGAGGCACGCACTGAACTAAAGGGCATTCAGAAGTACTTAAAATCATTTAAATGTATCGTCATGTCTACAATTTGGTACAAAGTATTAACTGCAATAAACATACGTAGCGTTGTGCTTCAAGCAAAGGAAGCTACAGTCGATGTTGAAAGTGGTAATATTAAGAGTCTAGTGGAAGAATTAAATGAATTGAGAGACAGTTGGGATACCATTTACGCAGAAAGTTTCAAGGTAGCAGAAAATATTGGAATATCACCAGACTTCAATTTGACGATAAGCGGCACAGAGAAACAGAAAGGCAAAAGAAAACGCTTTGTAGATGAAACATCCGAAGATTTAAACCTGCACCCAGAGGACAGTTTTAAAGTAAATGTTTTTAATATTATTCTAGATACAGTTATGGGAAACTTAACTATAAGGTATGCTGCCATAGAAAAAATGATGGACACATTTGGTTTCTTGTGGAACTACATGAGCCTAGACCATTCTACACTATCAGAGCAGGTGGAATACATGGCATCTTTGTACCGTGTGGACGTTAATACGCAGGATTTAAAAGAAGAAATTTTGCAGTTAAAAAAGATTCATGTAGCTAATTTTGGATCCAATCTACTTCACCCTTTGCATCTTCTTAATGCTCTCCATAAATGCAATTTTAATAACATATTTCCCAACGTAATGGTAGCCTTACGTATTTTCTGCACTTTGCCTGTTACTGTTGCACAAGCAGAGCGGTCATTTAGCGTTCTTTCAAGAGTTAAGAATTGTTTGAGAACTACAATGGGACAAGAACGGCTTGTTGGATTAGCTATGATAGCAATAGAATCAGAGTTAGCCCGCTCATTGGATTATACCGCGATTATAAAAGAACTCGCATCTAAAAAAGCTAGAAAGGACGTATAATTTTGTAAAGTATAGAATTTATGTAAACAGAGAACATTAAAAAACTTTCTTAACAATGCATTACCTTTTTCTTTGCTTGAAATATTCTGAATTTATTTTAAAAAAATATAATAAAAAAATGACGGGGGGGGGGGCCCTAATAATGGTTACCCGGGGCCCGAGAATCCTAGCGCCGGCCCTGAATACACATGACTTAGAAACTTATCCTTAGCACCTAACATTATGTTCTGCTGATTTGAGCTTCTTCTCAAATGAAATTCCAACAATTCTATGTACTGTCAGTTTCTCAATTGCTTTCATGCAATCCATGAATAACGCAATAGTAAATGCACTACAGATGATCAGTGGCCAAACCATGAATTTTACAATTTTCGTATGTCAGTTTCACTGCACGCCTCACCCTTAAAGGTAGATATTACCATATATTGGCTTTCAAAAACCTTTTGAATACACATAGGACCTATAGGATTGCGAAAAACAATGACATTTAATTAGAACACATTTATTAGAAATATAATTGAATAAAAAATTACACTAGTTGCATTACCGGTATGTGAGTGACAAGGAAATTTTGTTGAATATGAGAAGGATGACAAATTAGTTGCAAATATTTTTAGTGAGGCATCTGCCACTGAATCTAGTCTCTTAGACTGGGAGTTATTGAGTTCCAAGAGGAAATGTTGTCAGAGGTAACAGGGCCGCATTTTGGCTTTGTGGGCCCATAGGCTATACAGGTGGTCCGGGTCATGTTGGCAGTGGCGTAACAATTTATGGTGGGCTACCCTTTCTTTCTTTCTTTTTTTTGCTCTACTATGCATCCCTGCTTGTCACGTCTCAGACTTTGGAAATGTATTGAATATTTTTTTAAAGACATAAAAGTCTTATTTATACAATATTATCAGGTACTCGTGGTGTAGTTTTTTCATAACATTTTGACGGTCAAACTATCCATCGCTATCTTCAAGTGAATGGTTGAACATACGGAAAGATAAACTTTATAACCAAGAGTGCGTGTTGTTGACTGTTGACAACATGCTGTTGAAGCTGCGGGGCAAAGCCGATTACACCTTCTGAATTCATGTAGATCATATTTCCAAAATAAACCACCAATGGAATCAGAACGGGATGAATGATATCCTAATGTACTATGTATGCATCGTGATACAAACGCGATGGACGGAAATGAGAACAGCATGAAATCATATTATGTCCGCAAACACAGAAATGAAAGTACTGCTAAGCGATTTACCAAATGATAGTGTAGGGTGTAGTCGAAATCTAGTTGTAGTCACGTTGTATGTGAACCATTAGAGATTACAAATAACTTTTTTTTTTTAAAAAAAAAAAGTACCAGCTGGCTGTCAAAACTAAATAACGTAGTTGTTAAAGTATCTGGCAACTCTCCAGCTATCACAATGCTATATTTGTTCAACCACCAACGATGAGCGTAACGATCACTGCTAGTTAGTAACTGCGATAGCGACCATCAGAACTTCCGAAGTCACCACAGTCGCAACTCGCTTTTTTTGCTTTGACAGGCCTTTCTTTTGTTTCACGCCTCGACATCTACAGACTCCGATTGCAGCATGCGATGGCTTGACACCGTACTGAATTCTCTCGGCCAAAGTGCATTTAAAATTCTGTAATTCTAATCATTTGTGTATTGCCGTGTCCCTGATCTGTGGAACAAACTTATTTGTAATCACATGTCTCCTTCTTGGCGTTGCAATATTCACAAACAGTAGTTTATAATATGACGTAGCATAAAAACTGCTACACAGATTTTAACAAACTTTAAGATGGGGATTATGATTATTTACTGGGATCTTAACAAAAAATTAAAATCTGATCCAAACATTAACCAAGAGATACATGTGACCAGTGGAGGCACGTTGGGAGGCACTGTGGGGCTGCGCAACCTCTATTTCTCCATTCAAAATTATCGTTACCCCCTAATTCTCAATTTGAAGTGGAGGTATATAATAGGTCATTAATCTAATCTATAGACCAGTAACGACACCCTAATTAACGAGTAACATTAAAAAAGAAAAAAATGTAAAAAAAAAATACTCTTATGGAACTATACTTATGACAGTGCGAGAAAAACGGCATTTTGCTGTCGTGCGCATCCACACATTTCCGACTTTGTCAAATGCCCATGTGCACAACAGCAAAATTCCTTGTCGCTGGCACTATAATTATGTTTGTACTAGCTTCGAGCCCGTCAAAAATGACGGTTTTAATGCAATGTCCTGGGAGTTCATTTTTTTTCAATTGGTTATATGGAATTGTTATTACATAATGCTAATGGCCTGGATTTTGTAATGTTCTATATATTTCATTTGAAGTTCATATAGCAATACAATAGTAACTTCTACTGAATTAATGGCGATGGAAGTATAGAACCAATAAAATTAAAAACAAATTAGGAATCCCACAAAAACTTTTGCTGTCAATGTAATATCAGTTTTATTCCTGGTCCAGGCACAATACAGCACGATAAATATGAAACTTCTTTCCCCCGCAATAAGTAATACTTCCAGTAACATGGCGCTTATGAAAGCAGTTTAAATGGTTTGTAAAACTCATTTCAGAGCGAATTATGCTGTAACAAAATGTGTCAGTTGCGATTCTGGTCAACTTAGCTCCAACCTCCATTAACATTGCATTCGAAAAATCATAGCTTTTATTACCCTCATATCAATAACGACAGGCAGCACATATGGTGGTAGTCTGAATTTATTGTGGAAAAGATTGCATGAAAAAGCGAATATCGACCATTTTTAATGAAATTTTCGTGATATGAGTACCATACTGTGGTTAGATTATCGGAGTATTTGACTATGATTTATTTAAATAAATACATTTTACTTTAATGACGGAAAACATAATATCAAAAACGGATAACGGTCATTTATCTCGGTGATACATTTCGCGATTCGTAAATTTGGTGTAAACTTTCTTCGAGTTTTTAATTAACTTCATTGTTACTTATCATCTGCCATTCTTAGGTTATGTTTTAATCTCGTTCTTATAACTGGTACAGATAAAATAACGCAAACATGGAATACTCTTCTCCTTGAATTAATTTTTGCATCTAGTTGTCATAAATAAACAAAAAGCAACATATAAATTTAAACGAACGTACCAATTGTAACTTTGTAACGTATGATCGCCTCGCATTAATTTTCTATCTCTGCTCGCCGCTATTTGGATGCAAGAATATCGTTGTTGAATTGCGAATTATAAATTGAATTCATTTTTAATTATATCTTTCGTGATATGAGTAACTTATTCTGGTTAGATTATCAGAATATTTGGTTAGATTTTATTTAAATAAATGCTTTTTTATAATTTCGAAAACGGATGACTGTTACTTATTTGACTGATACATTGCGCGATTACGTACGTTTCTCTGAGTTTTTAATAATCTTCATTGTTTCTTATCGTCTGCCAAAAAAATTCTTAGGTTATGGATTAACCTAGTTTTGATAACTGATACAGATAAAATAGCGTAAATATTGAATCCCCTTCTCCTTACATGAATTTCTTCGTCTAACTGATACGGATAAAATAGCGTAAATATTGAATCTCCTTATATGAATGTCTGCGTCTAGCTGTAAATAAACGAAAAGCGAGATGATGGTACGAATGTAATATGGTGGTTTATGATTGGCCGTTCTCTAGCCAATAGCAGTAGCAGCTATAGACGACGCATCCAGACTCCATGTTAGCGTTTTATATAAGGGGATTGTTATTATTTGTGAACGAGGAGGTAGCAATACGATACGCGTTTGGCTGCTTCTTAAAACGTACATTTGCACCGTTTATTCTCGTTGTAACGACAGAAATATTGTATCACAATATACAGATAGTATACACTGATCAGGCAGAACATTATTAACACCTACCTAATTGCCGGAACGTTCGCCATTGGAACCGATAACAGCGGCGACCCGTCTTGGCATGGAAGCAATGAGCCCTTGGTCTGTCGCTGGAGAGAGCTGGCACCACATCAGCATACACAAGTCACCTAATTCCCGTAAATTCCGAGGAGGGTGGCGATGAGCTCTGACGCCACGTTCAATCACATCCCAGATGTGTTCGATAGGGTTCAGATATGGCGAGTTGGGGGTCCAGCACATCAATTGCAACTCGCCACTGTGTTCCTCAAACCACTCTATCACACTCCTGGCCTTGTGACATAGGACAATATCTTGTAAAAATGCCACTGTCATTGTGAAACATGGTCGTCATGAAAGGGTGTGCGTGATCTGCAACCAGTGTACGATACTTATTGGCCGTCATGGTGCCTTGCACGAGCTCCACTGGACCCATGGATGCCCACGTGAATGTTCCCCAGAGCATAATTGAGCTGCCATCAGCTTGTCTCCGTCCCACAGTTCAGGCGTCAATAAGCTGTTCCCATTGGAAACGACGGATTCGCAACGTCCCATCGACATGATGAAGAATGTATCGGTATTCATTAGACCATGTAACGCTATGCCCCTGCGCCAACGTCCAGTGACGAAGTCCACGTGCCGCTTCCAGTCGTAGTTGCCGATGTCGTGGTGTTAACATTGGTACATGCATGGGTCGTTGGCTGAGGAGACCCATCGTTAGGAGTTTTCGGTGCACTGTGCGTTCAGACACACTTCTACATTGCCCATCATTAAGGTCTGATGATAGTTCTGCCACAGTTCGCCGCCTATCCTGTTTTACCAGCCTATGACGTCCGACTTCTGTAATGACGGCTGTAATGACCCCTCGACGTTTGGGCGTGGTTTCACCTTGTTTTCGCCACTTGTTGAAGACACTTACCACAGGACTCGTTGAACATTCGTCGTGCCGAGCCTCCGGTCAATCACAATCTGCTCTCGGTCAAACTCAAATAGATCGAGTGCCTTCCCCATTCTAAACACGGTAGCACACTCACCGATACTATATGCACCGTGCGTGTGTCTGACTAGCAATCATTCATCGTCAGGTGACGCTGCTATCGCCTGGACGGATTTATATAGATAGTAGGAAGGTAGTCATAATGTTCTGGCTGATCAGTATATTTATTGCGTATAATTGTTTCCTGGGTTTAGTTGGCTTCATTTTTCGTTTTATTTCCTTGTTAAAGTCATCTTGTTCATTGTGAACATGTGTTCCTATCTTCTTCCCATGTTTGTTCGTGTTTATTTTCTTCACTCAGGAATGTTTACCTGCAGTTAAGTAAGGACGTATGAAGAGGAAAGCGTTCGCAGTATTGCAGCGGGTCAAATGCCTCCTCATACTCGACTTCGCCGGTTGTAGAAACGACATATTTGGAGACCAACCAATGCTTAACGGACATCGAGATGCAACGAGATTTGATTAACACGACAATGCCATTCGCCATACAATTCCGATAACAGCTAAGTAAACGGCAGTCTGCTCAGCCCATGTGGTTCAATGAAGAGATGCAATTCGCAACTACTCTTGGGAATAACGAAGTAACCACGTACCAAAATACGTACCTATTCTAAGCTTAGGGTATTGGTGTCGCAAATATCCTTGTAAAAAATGGTCAAGAAAGATACAAAGAAAAATAAGAAGGGGATTTCATCTGCAACCTTTCTCAGCGTTACGATAGCAACCACGAATGTCAGTTTCATGCCCACCAACATCAAGATTGCATGTTCTGATCATGACTTGAAGTCAACAACTAAAATTCTCGTATCTAACAGTTCCAGATATGCAGCCGACCAGGTATGTGCTCCCATGCCACACCACGAAATCTCCTTCTTCAGTCGATCCAGAAAAGATTGAAGTGGTTCCTTCCAACCACTGCATAAGAGACTCCAACTAGAATGAAAAGTGCTCACATTCCTCCAATCGTCGTACAGTTTGAGGAAAGCTACATGAAGCTTCACGATTAGGTGAAAAACATCGCGAAGGATCGTTTCTCTGCCAAGGCAGCAGGAAGAGACCAGATCAAATTCACATTCACAACTGTAGAAGACCACATCTTCTTGACGAGAAAAAGCCATATTTCACATTTCTAACCGGTGTTGTGAAAATGCTGACGGTGGCATTTCGCGGTATACCACGGACATTTCCAGCTGCTGCGTTGAAGAAGAATTAATGGACATGGGTTATGAAATTTCAACCATTATCAACCTCTATCATACCCTGCCTGATACAATAAGACAGTGAAGGCGTAGGCAGTCAGTCTGTGACAGTTTCTAATCCCAATAGCGACCTTCAGATGGCACCAATGCCGCAAACTACTTGTTTGTTACTAATTGCGATAGCGGCCCAAGAGACGTCGCCCTTCTCTTTTTATCAAAACAATATTCCTAGAATAATTCACAAAATAAATCTTTTCTGTTATACTATAATGTTTTTCAGCATCTACAAAAAAAATTGTGTTGCTTCTTTTTTTTACACTCGTCTGTTTTTAATTGGATGAGAATACCGTTTTTCTGATGTTCACGATACCGGCGAGATTATTGTCTTCCGCATGTGAAATAAATAACATTTTAAAGATATAACGTTTGTCTTTGTATGAATAGATATGTCCATTTTTGTAAGTGGATTGTAGTGATAAAATCGATGTTTAATTAATTTTTAGTTTTAAAGAAAAGTTTTTTTTTTTTTTTTTTTTTTACTCTTTATCTGAATTATTAAGTTGTATATATCAATGATACTTAAATATTTATTTTATTGATTTACTTGTATTTTTCCTTATGATTTATAAACATTTTTCTGCTGTTTTGGCTTAAAAGTGTTTTACATTCCTTAGAATGTCTATCCGCTCTGTTGGCATTGAAAAATCATATGAAAAGGATAGAGTTGAGAGTTCACACATCCCATCTAATTTTCTTTTGAATTTAAAGATATGGGTAGTGTTATATTCATAAGCGTATATGCTGATGTAATGAATGTGAAATATGAACAGTTTATCTAAGATTTTTTCTTGAAATTAAGTAAGTAAAAAAGTGATTCTATATGAAAAAACTGCTAAATTTATTTGAATGGTTCATAAGTTCATATATTACCAAAACACCCGTGCTCGGTCAACGAGTTTAAAAATACATTTCTTATGATGGAATTAGGTTTAAAGCGTTGGTCACGAGTCGTGTGCTCAACTTGCGTACTAAATTATGATAATCAATGTAGTAAATTATGCTGATGGACAGTAAAGCTATTAACGGAAGCGGAGCGATACCCCTATGATTAATGTGGATTTAAGAAGCCCTTCTCCCATTACAGATGAGCTCAATGCAAAATTAGTCGATATATTTCAAAGTTTGCGAAAATTTAAATCTTGAAATCGACATTTGCGAAAAAGAAATTTACTATTCCGGTAAAACAGAACTCAATAAAGTAATGCTGTTGAGATTTTTTAAAATATAAAACTTCAAGGATTTTTTTTTTGGGGGGGGGGGGCAATTTGTTGAGCGTCATTGAATATTCACCAAATAATTAATATTGGAATGAATTATTGAAGGAAAATATTCGGCACAATTACTTAACAGAAGAAAAGAAATATCAAATTCATTCAATCACGAATTTATTATCATTACAGAATGCAGGTCAAGTAATTTTAGCTATGAAAATAGAGCCAGAGATAGCTTGGATCAGATCTGTCGAGAAATCTTGGATGAAGCAAAACGAAATTATTCCACAACTGACAGAAAATTATACAGCTAAACTGCCCACAGTAAAGATTAGCTCCCTTGAGGTCTTCCCTTTAGTCACATCGTATTTTAAGAATGAATTGGTTTTTTTTGTGTCAGGTTTTAACTACATCTTCTGGATCTTAATTAATCATCAGGTGATATCAAGAAAATAATATTTATCTTTAATCATTATCAGATATAAGTTGACATTAAAATTATCGTAATTGAAGGTTTCCGCGGGCAGAGTCAGTTTTCTCTTGGCTGTCCGCGTGACGCCGCGTCATGATGTGTGTAGCAGACGTGCCGTCCGTCGCACTGCGGTCTTCTTCTTGGGAAGTGCTGTCCGTGTCACGCCTCGTCATGATGTGTGCAATTCTGCCCAAGAAGACCTCAGTATGACGGTCGAAACGTGGGCTGCACCCATCATGATGCGCCGCCACCCGTACAGCCGTGAGACAGTAAAATTATTAAAACAAAGAAAGTTGGTAACAAAATTATCAAGCTTGTTGCAGAGTTATTTATTTTTACAAGAACAATTACCGACATTTCGAATTACATATTAAGGTCTTAGAGCAACATTTGATAAAATAAATAAATACAGTATCTTTCACAGGACACATTATAAAGCCTTGCTGACTTCCAGATGATATCGAAGTGTTAAAGGAGGTAAAATACGTCCTGAGTTGCTATCTGTAATTGTAAATTCATTACGAGCATAAAGTCGATCGAAAAGACCTTCCTTGTTTCCTAACTGAAAGAGACCTGAAAACTGGCTCTGTAGGATTAATGCTCATAACAATAACTAAAATATTTCTGGGAATTGCACACACTCTAACTAAAACATTCGAACCAATTTCAACTTACGAAATTTTGAGTTGGATAGTGAAAGCATTTAATGTGCCTGTTTCTCTTGGCCGGATCTGGATCATACTCTCTCAACATTGATTCTGTTCTTTCTTAAACAGAGTTTACAAGTAACATTTGCACCAAATCCCTCATTCCCGTTGCTTTCTCCACATAAAACGTGAACATATTCATGACACTCTTTACCACTTGTGAGATGTCATTTTGACAGATAACACAACTTTTTATTAAATTTTCAGCATTTTCTAAAATAATATGTCACTCGAAATGATACTGTATTGACAAAAATGCAAATGTTGCTCAAAGAATATAAACTGGCTCACTTTCCGGTTGAAAACGCTAGAAATAACAAAATATACAAATCACTGATTGTCGGGATTCATCACATCACAAATCTCAACAACTGGTTTGTATGATTGCTAAAATGAGTGCCCTCCAAACTTACCGTTCGATTTTGTCGTGGGAACAGTTTTTCGCAGAGTAATGAATGCTGCTCTTCCGAAGTACGAATTGAGAGGTAGTGCTTTTTTTTCTTTGTATGTTTGCTATAGTTTGTACAATAGGTTGGCTAAGATCTTTCACAACTGACATATCGTCATCCTGCAATTTCATTGCTTAGTTTGACCAAACATTGGATTTCAAAAGATTTTCTCAAAAAAACTAATTTGGAAGTATGAAGTCATGGATGAACGTCATATGAGTAACGAAATATCACCAAAGTTTTAAACTATTCTTGAAAAATGAGACATACATCACCAAATAGTGTATTGCATGGTTCGTGACTGTGGATCTAACGTGGTTAGAGCAATGCAGTTGTCAGGCTATGAGGATGTCGATTGTGCAGTAAACCTTATTTAACTATGTATTCGAGCTGGTGTTGTATCTCAAGAGTGACTCTAACTTACTGCTAAATTGGAAAAAAAAAGCCACTCATTTTAACCATCCGTGGTCGCACAAGCCAAGCTAGTAAAAATTCAAAAGGAATGCCATAATCAATCTGTTATAGCTGTCATTCAGGACTGCCCTATACCGTAAATAATCAATCATTATCCAAAATCTATCTAAGTCTGGTGGAAATGTTTCTGAAACTAAATGACTCGCTAGTCTTTTTCCGAAGCGCAAAGCCAGTCGCGATATTCTTCCTCGAAGAATATTCAAAAATTTGTGCAATTAATTATACCATTTGAAGAAATTACTAGAAACTCAAGTTCTCAAGTGAGTAATTCATCAGTCATATCCTTGATTAAGTTCTTATGACCACATTCTAACATGAGGGGACAAAACTGTATATTTCAGAACAATTCGGAAATTCGACAGGAATATTACACGATGAATTGAACGCAAATGAAAGATTTGGAGAACTGACCAAAGACCGCAAATACACAATTGCGTCACTATGGAGCAGGTTGAGTGCAATTAAATATGACCAGCAGCAGAACCAGTGAATTCAGAGGTACAGCGAATTCAACTCAAGATGATGATGGCATACCTTATCCAAAAGGCGCCAAAATCAAATTGAAGTGCAGCTACGTCATCATCATTACAACTGTTGGAATCCATGTTAAAGATGAATGAAGAACAGTGAGCTAGGCTGCAACTGAGAATAGTGCGAATCTACTTTTAGAGTTATAGTCACATCTTCGGGAATACAAAAAAAAAAAAAAAAAAAAAAAAAAAAAGTGATTACTTGAGAATCGCAATGTTCGCAAATAACATAATAATTTGTAAGAACGAAGACTTTCACGGCGTATGACTGCAATGTAGTCTTCACGGATGTACCGCCGGATAGTGTTGTGGAAACACAATATTTCGACGGCTAGCTCCGCCGTCTTCTTCAGGTGTAGAGACATCTGCACTGGTGCACCTGAAGAAGACGGCGGAGCTAGCGGTCGAAATATTGTGTTTCCACAACACTATCCGGTGGTAAACCCGTGAAGACTACATTGCAACATAATAATTTACCAATAGTAAGACAATATTTATCAAGTCCTTATTTATCAGCTCCTCCTAGAAGCGTAGTCCGTGAAAAACTATTTATTGGATCTGGTCTAATATATGAACACCGGTACAGATTACAATATGTAAAACGATCAAGCTACTTTTCATAAAATTTAACTTATAGCTAGTTAATTTTAAATATTAATTTAATAAGAAATAATGCTTGTTATAACTGTACTTTTTCTTTATAATATTTACACTTCCGCATCAACTTCCGTTAAGATTTACTTTTGACACCTGCTTCCGTTTCTGCTTCAGTCACACTACTTCCGTTTCATCACTTCTGTCAAGGTTATGTTGTGCAACTGTTGGCGGTCATTTAAATACTTTTCTTTTCACGTCAAGTGTGGAACGTTTCTTATAGTAAATGTGAGTCAATCCCAGTGTTAATACTGTATCTTTAGTTTTCTTTATGTTTATTTCCTACTGATAATGAACAATAACACAGAACAACAACCAATTTTTTTGTCTGGCGTCTAAAATATTTTAACGAATTCTTAGACAGTTTTTGCCGCTAAATTCGAAAATCACTTGTGTTTTTCTCTATCTGGTCCAGGCCTTTTTTTTTGTGTCTTTCAGGAAAATTAAGCAAGTCTCTTTCTTTCTTTAAAAAAAAACTTTATTTTATTCGTATAAGAAGCAAAGAATAATAAGCGATAAAGCGAACGTGAACCATAAACAAAATATAAACATATATTCAGAATTGAAAATCAACGATTTTGTCAGAAAATTCAAAGAATAATTTACGCTTCTTTGTATGCCATGATTGATGAGCAATAGAATTATCTCGTTTTAAGCACCAGCAATAACCTCCCATCATCACAGTACGACAAATTCCTTGATACTGGATTTCAATCTCCTTGATGATAGTATGGATCCGTTTGTTTGTCTTGATATCTCCGAGATTTTGGGAAAAGCAATCATGATGACTAAAATGAACATGCATCTTGTTTTCATACTCGCGCCAATATCATGAAAAGTTGACACCATGTAATTAATATTTCAAATTTGAAGAGATATTTCAGAGAACAATTCAGCAAATAGAAGGAAGGCTCAAGTACAGTAGAGTCAAGGTGGGAAGAGTTCAAGGAGATAACAAGAAAGAGGGAAGAAAAATTTATTCCAAAGCAGAAAATAAAGAGAAGTAGAGAACCTATGTACTACAATAGGGAAGTGAGGAAGTTAAAGAGGTTAGTAAGAAAAGAACATAACAGAGTAAAGAGACAGCAGGGTAGTAGGGAATATTTAAAACAACTAAACAAGGATATAATAACAGCAAAGAAAATGGCTAAAGATGGGTTTATGAAGAGTATTGTCAGTGCAGGAGGACCATTGACTGATGCATCTAGAAATTTCTATGGCTATACCAGGAAACTGAGGGGAAGGGAGGGTGTAGAGACACTTATAGATAAGGATGGAGAAGAAGTTACTGACGATTTGAAAAAGGCAGAGATTTTAAGTAACTGGTTTAGTGAGAGCATTAGGGCCAATGAATCAGAAACGGGAAGGTCTAATTCGGAGAACGAGCTTAACAATACGATTAGAAATGAAGATACTAAAAAATTTGAAATTCATCCTGAGGAAATCATGAAGGAAATAAGAAAGCTAAAAAAACATAAAGGGACTGGTGAAGATAATATTACTATAGATATCTTAAAGATAACCGGATGTGACATTGTACCTTATCTTGAAATATTATTTAAATTGAGTCTGGATACTTGCTGCTTACCACAGGACTGGACAAGTGCAATAGTAGTACCGATACATAAAGGAGGGGTGAGCAATAGAGTTGAGAATTACAGGCCAATCAGTTTGACATCAGTGGTAGGTAAATTAATGGAAAGATTGATATGCAACTAGATCAGAAATGTTTGTGAGGAACGTAAGTGGTTTTCGAGCAGGCAACATGGGTTCAGGCAAGGATATTCATGCGAAACTCAGTTGGTGGGATATATGCAAGATATTTTAGATAAAATGGACAAAGGGAGGCCAAATTGATAGTGTAGCACTAGATCTGTCAAAGGCGTTTGACAGAGTAAGCAGTAAGACATAAAATGGTATTAAATAAGGTAAAAATTATTGGAGTGGAAGAGAAAGTGATTTTCTGGCTACAAGAATTATTGAAAGGTAGAAAACAGAAACTTAGGGTAGGAAATATAGTATCAAAAGAAGTGGAAGTAAAAATGGGAGTTCCGCAAGGTAGTGTATTGGGACCATTGCTATTCATTATTCTAATGAATTATTATGTTGATTGTTTTCTATCTGAAATGAGATTGTTTGCAGATGACATAATGCTTTATAAAAAAATCAAGACGATAGAGGATTGTAAACAGTTGCAGGGTGATCTGGACAGGATATCTAGTAGGGTTGGTAAACATGGGATGAAGATAAATGCAAAGAAGAGTCAGCTTATTAGATACACAAATAAAAAACAAAAGGTTAATTATGAATATAAGGTGGGGAGAGAATTGTTTGCTGAAGACTTGAAATGTAAATATCTTGGCATTTCATTTGATAACAAGCTTAACTGGGCAGGATACATTGGACAGGTGGTAGGAAAAGGTTTCAAAGTTCTGCACTTGTTGGAGAGAGTGATGAGAGGATGTACGAGAAAAGTAAAGGAATTGGGTTACAAAACTTTGGTGAGACCATTGCTCGAATATGGTAGTGTAGTATGGGACCCTCATTTTACGTATCAAATACAGGAGCTGAAGAGGATGTAAAAAGGGCTGCTAGATTTGTTTCTGGAAATTATCACAGGATGCAATCAGTGACGGATATGATAAAGGCGCTGGAATGGGATTCATTGCAAGACAGGAGGAGGATGAGGAGGTTCATGGGAGTGTACAGGGCATATACTGGCGATGAGGAATGGATAGATATTGCAATAGGTATGAAAAGTAGTGCATGGAAGGGAAAATATGACCATGACCACAAGCTGGCACTCGATTTCAGATTCTCTTTTTTTAGGTAAGGGTGTCAAGGATTGGAATGAGTTACCAACGCAAATGATGAATAATTTACCGAAAACTTTGAAAGGATTTAAAGATAAAATTTGTAGAGGGCAAATGTAGGTGGGTGCAGGATAGGGGGAAGATGGGTGTGTAGGGAAATTGCCACCGGAGCCTGTGCACCATTGCAATTAAATTAATTTTTTTTAAAAAACAAGGTTTTTGTAATTTTCACTGTATTGTTTCCTAAGGAAATTTTGGTCTATCTCTACAAAGGCTCGCCAGGCAAGTGCTTCATTCTCGTGCGTCGTTTTCACGAAATTTGTGTCCTTTTTGAGTTTACGGATGAGAGTCCAGTAAAAACCAATGCTTTAAGTTTTTCAACCATCTTGTCTGGAAATTCATTGCAGCTCTACAAGCACTCCCCATGTTTTTCCAAATTGTTTTATGAATCCGAGTTTGGGAAGAAGTTTTTTTCTAGTTTAACTAAAGGTTCTGCTAATATACTGGCAGCTCTACAAGGAGCCATATATGTTCGAAGGGGCTAGTCTTTCTTCCTCTGCTGTCCCACATACAAAGGGAACAGGGGTATTTTGAATAACCCGTTTGCTGTCCTAAGAGAAAATTCCTCACCTTTAAGTCAACGCAAATGCTGATGATGCAGAATATTCTCTAAAAGGAATTTAATTGCTTCATGTTTTTCATATGTATGAAAAAAAGAACTTACATACTGTCACTCACTTACACGTAATTATAAAAATCATGCTCTTTGATTAACAACTAATATACAACAAAGGGATGTCACATAGATTAAAAAAAAGAACTGTTATGACAAAATGAATGACATATTTGGTATCAGGGGAATAATTTGTATATAACCAGTAAGACAAATCCACAGGGGTTCCAGAAACAACGTCAAGTAATATTCGCAGACTAATGAAATTTTTATGACAAAATTATATAAAAGGGTTCATTAGATAATTTTTATATTATTAATTTATTTTTTGTGGCAAAGCGACGAGGCTATTAGAAATGGCAAGGAAGAGTAACGATATCATTTATCGATTTACTACCGAATTATCCTGCCAGTCACCTAGAATAATGTCGGGATTCTAAGGAAATTCAAATATGAACGAATGGAATTAAATTAAAATCAAATTCATCCAAAGGGATAGTCTCGAACGTTATAGGGCACTCATCATCGATTTTTCCATGTAGCTTAATCATGTCTCTGAAACATAGAGAAAATAATATTAAATAAATAGTTACATTTCAGAAAATAGATGAGTCAGCAAAAAGACTATGATAACAACATCAATAATAGCAAAAAGTTACAAAATGATTTGAAATAGTCAAGAATTAAAAAATAATGCTTTAATAAATATATTTAATAAAAAAACAGCTTTTATTTACGGAAAACATGATAACAGAGAAGCTTGAGGCCACATTTTCAAATGAGTTCCATCCTATCTAGCATGTATGTATTTTATTTGCCTTCATTCACCTGTAACGTAAAAAAGAACACAATTATAGATTAAAATAGCATCCGCTTAAAGAAAGTACAATATGAGAGCCATCTTTATGAAAAGTATGCGATTTTAAACAGATTTTTTTTATTAAAAATTGGATCATACATAAAAAATTAAATATGTATTTAAGTCTCCATATAACATCACAGAATTTTTTTTTATCAAAAACTGGATCTTACTTAAAAAAAACTTTAAATATCACCTAGTAATATCAACTAGATTAACACTTTTTAACACCTGGATGCTGTATCAAGTTGTACTTCATGTGTCTACTAAATTTTCCTATGATTTGTAATTTATTGTTTTGTTTTTTTGTTTATGCAGTGTCATAACTAACAGCCAGAGATATTTTCATTTTCTGTCGCGATTATAGCAAGCTAAGTCTATATGTTTACTAATTTATGTTTCTCTCATTATGTTGTTTTAAATTTCAAATCAAACATAAAGACGAATATGTATGTCGTTTAAATTCACACCTTAATTATTTGTTGATTTTTGTTTATTAATATTCTATGGATGTATGTAAATGTTTCCGTTATATTCTCTGCCCATAGATATGGCTATTATAGCCATGGAGGAAGGAAATATATGGAGGAGAAGTGACGCTAAATCGGTGAAGCAGGCTCTTAACTCTCGCGCATGCGCAGTGGCGGCAGCGGCGATATTGCGATTCCAAACAAATGCGATGTTCACATTGTGTTAGATGCAGTGATTATTTCATTTTGTAATGTGTATAAGTGTTTTATAATGCCATCTTGTATTGTGTACGGTTGCACAAATAGGTCAGACAGGAAAGAACCTGGAATATCATTTCATAAGTAAGTTGAATTCTAATTATCGTTGTTGAAGTGGGCGGTAGAAGTTGCAAACTTTGGAGCATGTCTATAAATATTTAGTCATAGCTCTCAATGGGATGACTTTGTTCTCAAATTTTTTTGGTGTAGTGTAGAAAATCAGCATACCTTGATATTTTGCAAATAATAGACTAGCATTACTTTTTAACGAGTGTTCAAAATGAGATTTAAAGTGGTGTGTTTTACATCGCGATTCAGTGATTTTGGTATTGCGATTTCTTTCGTCACGTTCCAGTTTATACTGACAGTGTATGCTGAAATTAAATGTGTTAAATTATGCTATGCAATCTAGGAATCTTGATAAAGCAAACGATGTTGTTACTGCAAATACAGTTTGCGATTCAAATACGTGTGTGTGGGTATGTATGTCTACATAGTTTGATTCTGTAGCGGCAATTTAATGGAGATTGTGGTTCGGTCTAAATGCAGTCTGTACCAGAATGGTTTTGTTGTTCCATGAGGGACAAAGAATTTATGTATTACTGTTAGTAATTTCGTGAGAACCAAGTTAGTGACAAAACGTATATCGCGATGGAAACTACTTCCAGCCATTCCTAATTAAGCTTAATTGTATGTTAACAAGATAACTATTTTTATTCTGGTCTAGGCCGCATTTCAACCTAACCACAAGTGGTAGTAAAACAACTGAAATATCCATTCTGCATGTAATTCATTGTAGCTTTGGCAGAATTAATTTCTGGTCCAGGCCGCATATCATCCCAATCCCAGTATATCCCGAAAACTAAGCAAGATATCGAAAGATTTTATTCTTTATTTTCGATTTGTTTCGGCATGTTACATAAGAATCGATTATTAAATTTGACTTTTGCGAAATTTTTCTTCTCCATTTCAACTCAAGACACCTCACTTTTGATACAGTATATCTCGAGAACTAGGCGAGATATCCAAAATGTTTATTCTTTATTTTTCATTTTTCTCGTCTTTTTAAATAAGAATCCATCATTAAATTTGACTTTGACCAATTTTTTCTTCAACCAAAACCATTTCACATTTGAGACAGAATATCTCGAAAACTAAGCAGGATATCAAAAAAATTTATTTTTCATTTTTTATTTGTCTCAACGAGTTACATAACATTAAATCACCAGATTGCGCCGTCACGTTTATCTTAGAGTCCCCTTGAGGTTTTTGTACATATTCCCCGTGTCTGTATGGAAGCGGCAATGCCCCCCCCCCCCCGCCCCACTCCTCCTCCGCCCGGCTTCACTTCAATGCCTGGTGAAGGTCTCTTGCGTCGTCTCCATATATTTCCTTTCTCCATTATTATAGCAAGCTAAGAATTTGTTACCTATTAATGTTTCGTAGCGTTTCAATATTTTTTCTCTAAATCGAAATTTGTAACTACCCATAAAGAAATAATTATATTTCATTTAAATCTATAGTGTTGAATACAAAAAGGATTGTGTAATGAAATTGCCTTGAGCTAAAATATGTAAAACGTTCCAAAATAAATTTTATAAGCGTTATTTAATAATAATTCTACTTAGTTAACCAGCTGCGAAGAAATGAATTACCGGAACACTGCGTTCAACCTATTATTATTGATGGGCATTGAAGCTAGTGTATAATTATAAAGAGTAATTCATCGTCATCACCTGACACTTCCGTTTCTGCGAGTCATTTGGAACAGCCTCTTCCATTTTTGTCGGTATATCCAGCATTTCTTCTTCTCTATTTGTTTTCAGTCAATTTTATGATTCTCTAGATTTAATCACTCTGTCTAGTCCAAGGTCTCTTTCCCTTCTCTTTGCTCAGAGGCGCTAAATTCGGTATTCTTTCCTCTGCTTTAGTCATGACCTTAGCCAGTTACTGTAGCCCTTCCTTCATTAGCTTTTCTTCTAAGATATCAACTTTTGAGTTAACTGTGTTCTCAATTCTGATCCTATCCTCACTTGTGAAATTTTCTATATCTTTCAGGAATCTCATCCCTGCAGTCTGCTTACGTCTCTTCTCTGCCATGACCTAGGCTCAATATTTTAGCAGTATACTGAATAGAGCAAGATTTTGGCTTCCTTATTTATTTTAAACTTCCAGAGAGACAACTAGTGACTATTATCCTGTTATGGGAGGGAATGAATCCCTAAAACTATAAATGAGGAAATTACAAAA
>CM061920.1:285685120-285777071 GCA_031002005.1 Vandiemenella viatica
GAGCGATCAGATGAAAATTGTCACAACCGTACCCAGTCTCCCCTACTTATAACACGGTTTTCGACCTCCTTCCATATTGACATAGTTAGAAAACATTAAAACACTGCGCCAATGCGGTCGTGTAGTTACACGTCACAGTGCGGAGCGCCAAAATGGCAGCGTTTAAATCGGCGGGTCTGGATTTCAGTTTTAAAGTATTTATTTTGATGTTAAATCTTAATATTTACATCAATGTTATATTTTTTTACGGTTATGTACGAATTTAAATAATTGATTAAAAAATACATGCATATACCCTATTGGGTTACAAAACTTTGGTTAGACCATTGGTTGAATACGGTGATGTAGTTTTCGACCCCCATTTTCGTTATCAAATACAGGAGTTGGAGGGGGTGCAAAAAGAGCAGCTAGATTTATTTGTGCAAATTATCGCAGGACCCAGTCAGTAACTGATATGATAAGGAGCTGGATTGGGAGTAATTGGAGGAAAGAAGGAAGGTGAAGGGAGTGTTGGGAATGTACAGGGCAAATGTTGGTGATGCTGCTTGAAGGAATATTGTACCTCAAGGAAGTGTAATTGGACCACTTCTTTTCTTAATTTTTATAAACGATCTTGGAGACAAAGTGAAAAGCCTTTTTAGATTGTTTGCTGATGATGCATTATATATAGGGAAGTAAGAAATTTGGCCGACTGCTTAGAAATTCAGCGCGATCTGGATGTTATTTTGGCTTGGTGCGCTGAGTGGCAACTTACTCTAAATTGTAAAAAGTGCAAGACAATGAGCATAACTATCAAAAAGAATCCAATTGTTCAGAAATACGAGTTAAACAATACAGTTATTGATATGGTCGATTCTATGAAATATTTGGGAGTAACAGTACAAAGGAACATGAAATGGGACATACACATTAATTCGTTAGTAGGTAGAGCAAATTCTAGGCTGCGATTCATAGGTAGAATATTGAAAAATTGTAATGAAGAAACAAAGGAGATAGCGTACAAATCTCTTGTGCGTCCACATTTGGACTAATGTTGTGCCATTTGGGATCCGTTTCGTAAGGGGTTGATCGAAAGTATAGAGAAAGTACAGAGAAGAGCCGCTCGATTCGTGACCGCTTGCTACAGTCCTTATGAAAGCGTCACTGAACTGCTTAGTAGACTAGGTTGGGAGTCTCTGGTAGATAGACGACACACGTTTTGTTTAAACTTATTGGAAAACATGCGTACGCCCACTTTCACTTTTGAGTGTAGTGAAATACTTCTTCCACTAACCTATTTGAGTCGGAAGGACAGGAAAGATAAAATTAGAGAAATAAGGTGCCGGACTGATTCTGATATGAATTCTTTTTTCCCTCGTACCATTAGGGATTGGAATGCACAGCAAAGAGATTAGCTTTGGTGCTGAGCACCCTCTGCCACCCACAATTGTGTGAATTGCAGAGTATATATGTAGATGTAGATGAAAGAATTACAAATTAACAAGTTATGAATACTTTACCAAAAACACTTAAGGAATATAAAATTCAAATTTGTAAATAGTAAAAGTGAATGAGGGAGGAATTTAACATTTCAACTATAAAGGAAAATAATATGAAATGGTGTAATTAGATGACTAGGGGAATCGCAATTGAATCAATAATAATAACATCCTTAATCAAATAATACAACTTTTATTGTTTTTTTTTTTTTTAATATCTGTCCTATATAATTCCGCTGATAGTTACCTTTCTTCCAAGTACGAGAAGTTCTCCACCTTCTTACAGTCGAATGTCAGTGTTTTTTGGTACCACCAGTATCTTAGTTTTTTTCATACTCGTCTCGAAACCATGTTATCTTATTGCAGTCACCCATTTTTCAAGTCTCTCCCCAGTTTCTGCTTTGCATCTTCCCAAATCATTATGTTTTCTGCATATGCCATCACCTTTAACTCTGACGTAATTCTGTATCCATTAATTGCAGCAATGACTTTCTATAATATTACTTTAAACAGAATATGTGACAATACGCTTTTTTACTCCTTTTTCTGTCTAGAACCAATCCAAATGTCTATTCCTTGTTTGTACATGATTTTAATACGTCTTTTAGATGTTCATTATTTGTTTCATGACTTCTTCGTTTTTCCTCTATTTTTTAGAGTCGATCACGTTCTTTCGCGTTGTCCAATATCACAGGCCTTCCTTTTGTGCTAGAAAACTATAATGGCGTCCTTGTCATATTAGCACCTTTTAGATATATTATGTATGACTGGTGAGAGTAAACACTGAGTTTGTTGTTGATCTTCTTTTCCTAAACGTGAGATATAATGACATACGGAGTTTTACGTGATAAACACGTCTCCGGGAATTTACTATGTCCTTTGGTACTGCTTTAGTGGAGCAACCGTTATTCCTTTACTGACCTCTTCAACAAGTTGAGTCAAGTATGTGGACTATGTGGCTTTTCTACAGATCATATGATAGGAAAATATGAAGATTTAATCATTTAATGTTGTCGATATTAGTCTTAGCAATGAGCAACTCATATTAATGCTTATTGCAACATTTATACAGCCATTCTGCAGTTAAAACTTTCATTAGTCAACGTATATGGTGGATAAAGTTTTAATTACTACGAGGGTGGCTCAGAAAATAATGCACCAAATTTTTTCTCATCCCCCAACAGTGGTACGAATGCGAAGCTTTTGAAATGATTTCTTTGAAGTTTTCAGATTGCGTGAACAAAGTTTCCATTTCTTCCAACAGACAGCGTACTTGCAACAATAGTTCAACGTAGCGTCTGTGGGTGATGTACATTATAAGCAGCGTGTCGTCATTGAATTTCTCACTGCGGATTAAGAAACGGTTGGAAGCATTCACAAACGTTTATGTGCAGTTTATGGAGTTTCAGCAGTACGGTTAGTCGCTGGGCATAGTGGCTGAGGCCATCTGAAAGCGGTTCTGCAGAACTCCAAGATTTGCAACCGTCGGGAAGGCCACCCACTGCTGCAACACCTGACAAGATGCAGCGTGCTGATGTGCTCATTCGCGAGGACCGACGCTTAACGACTCGGAAGTTGGCGCGGGACCTGTCAATCAGCAAAGGAAGTGTGGGTGTAATCATCAGTGCTCTTGATTACGCAAAAAAGTGTTCACGATGGGTTCCACACCGTCTTACGGAGGAACACAAAACCCTCAGAGAAAACATTTCTTCTGATTTGCTTCAACGTTTTGAAGCTGAGGGGAAGCCTTCTTTTCACGGATCGTGCAAAAATAGGGAGTGTAGAGGAAACATCATTCTTTCTTGTGTATAAGTTTCACTGTGTTCAGTAAATAACTGTTAAAGACAAAAAATGTGGTACAATAGTTTCTGGGCCACCCTAGTAATATCTAAAAAAAAAAAAAAAAAAACTCAGTTCATATACGAGATATACGTAGATATCAAATCCATATTCTTCAGTGTGTGAAATGCTTCAAAACAAAAAAACTTTTACAAAAGTTAATCAATCAATTGGAAACACATTGTAGTTAGACAGAAGAAGGTGCTAAAGGTTGCCACTCTGGACATAGGCAGATTATTCTGGCAAATGAGTATGTTTTAGGTCAGTTTTACGTAATTCCCTATGCCAACACTGCAATAAACTCTACTTTCCGCCATAATCATAATAAAACAACGCATATTAGATCCCAAACTGAGTGGCGCTCCCCCCCCCCCCCCCCCCGTCTCCTAGGGAGGAGTGAAGACATGTCGTGTGGACGATACCTCACCTCTACACCGTCGCAATCACTACGTCTCCTCTGTCACCTCTTAGAATCGAAAACTTTTTTTTCTAATATCACATGGTAAATTTCCTCTGAGACGTCATTATTAGTACTGAAAAGTGGGAATTTACTTTATAAATAATAAAATTGTGACAGGAGGAGGATGTATACGGGAAAGTGTAGGAACCCCTCTATTCTATGCTTGTGTTCTTTGCAGACTGATAAAAACACTAGCTTTGCACCCTTATGTGACATTTTCCTAAGTGACTAATGACTTGTCGACAAGTCTTGAGAACATTGCAATGTTTACTAAGAGAAATTCTGAAACAAAAGATCTCTTGCATTTGGTCAACATATAGCAATTTTGTGCCTTCTTTGTTGAGTAGGGGCTAAACTATGAATGCTGGCACTTTTAAAAAAAGATAAACTAAATATATGTATTACAATCTTTATATAAGTATTCTAAGTTACTTCCTGTAGCGTTAAAATTAAATAAATGTAAGTTTCTATACCTTCGTGCTCATCTCTTCAATCTTTGAGGCCACGTCTTGATCAATAAATGGTTGAAAACTGTCTTTGTCAACATTGCCCATATACCTACAACAAATAGTCGAAGAAAAGTATGTTGGAGAATTCAGTAATAAACACTGTTGGGTATGAGGTATTCTTCTAATTTAAATCAATATGTATTTTAGACATTAACTGATTAAAGTCTGTAATTTACTGTCTTAATTTTTATCACTATCTGAAAAATTTTAATACCTCTTCCCTGGTCTGCTCCTAGAATATACCAGTATATCCATATTTTACGCATCTTTTGGTCTCAAAAATACCTGGTGTGATACCAGCAATCACCCATCAAAGTTTCGTAGCGATTTGCAACATTTTGTTGTTAAGTTATCTGCACTGTCCCACTGTGCGACTCCATTTAAATTCAAATCCATAAAACTTATAAAAATATAGTTTTTCAAAATTTGAAATTTACGGAGTACTTAACCAAAGGCAATAAAATTATTGTATTAACTATAAGGCATGACACTAGTATATGAAAAAAAAAATTGTCTTGTACTTAATACTAATAAAAGACAAAATACAATTTAAATGCAAATTTAACTCTGTAACCTTAGAAATATACAGTCTTTACCCCCTTTCTTCTTCGTAGATATAATATTCAGAAGGTTGATCTCACAAGACATTTGGAGCCATAATTAGGAACTTTAAGAAGTATTATTTAATTAGGATAAGGATAGGATTAAGTAATTCCAATTAGTTAGTGAGAGTGAGGCGAAGAACTTTTTTTTATTATTCTAAGATTTTCAAGTGGCTACAGATTACTGTCATGGCGGTTAAGACGTGCTGGAGAAGTTCGGGCACCCTGCTTCTGCCCAGAGTTTGGCGGGGATACGGTGGTACAGTAGCCACCCCACAAACACAAAAGTAACCTCTTTTGTGGGGTAGTATCGGTGTAACTCTGTGTTCCCTCCCATTTGGCAGAGATGGTCCTCTCACCAACGGGAAAGTAAGAATCCAATGTTGGTAGTACTCCCCCCCCCCCCCCGAAGAAGATCAGCCCACCCAAATTCCGTTAGGTGGGGATTATATAAGGCCTCACAATGGGACCAGGGGCCCTCAGTATTGATCAGTTCTGCTACATGTGTTGTTCGGTCTGTGCTCAGATTGCGATGTGACCCGAATTGTCGGGTAAGTTTGAAGTCATTCTCCCCGTAGAGATTCATCGGATCGCTCCGACAGAAGAGAAATCTTAGGCCGTGTCATCTAGCCTTCCTTTGCCGTTGCCGAGATAAAGACATCATTCCAGGCATTCTCAACATCAGGCATCACATCACGACGTCTACCGCCCGCCGAATTTTGAAGAGAAGTAGCAAGGCTCTTGTTCGTGTATGCATTCACTACACGCGGAGTGAACTGGCAGCGCTGGAAGTAAGAATTCTTAGCCTCCAATTGTTCCTTAGTAACACATTAAACTTCGATGAATGGAACTTGCTGGACAAATTATCGTGGAATCAGGCCCATGACGCATTTAAAAAAACTAAAAGTAGATAACTGGTTAAATTCTCCAGACTAGAAGAAAAGCAACACCCAGAACCAGCGGACAATCTGTTAAAAAGACGCGTGATCAATCTCACAAACAAGACGCTGGACACTGATACGAACTCGGTTCTTGCCAAAGGACTGAATTTCGCTATAGCGCCAGCAAAGTTACCAGAGTATCAAGTCATCGCTGCCATCGAATCTTCAATTTCTTCTCTTTCTTCAGATGACGCTCATGAGATTCGCAGTGAAACGGGGAGAATATTATCAATTTCTAAACCACCGCCTCAGAACCTTACTCGAGGGGAAAGAGCCGCCTTGCGTCGAATGAGAGAGAGAAGAGATATTGTGGTGTTACCTGCTGATAAAGGAAATTCTTCAGTCGTAATGTATTCGGAAGAATATCACCGAAAGGTAGAGGCGTTATTACAAGATGGAACGTATGGAAAGCTGCCAACAAATCCTATACAAAAAATTCGGCGTAACGTTTCAAATAAAATACGGGAAGCATCCTCAATCGAACCGGAGGCCAAAAGAAAATTAATCACCTGACAACATGACTAGTACAGTCGTGGTGTCAGGTGATTGGCAGTACGACTGCCCAAGATACACAAAGATGGGGTCCCTTTGCGGCCCATTGTGAGCGCATTTCAGTCTCCAACACATCCGCTGGCAAGATATCTGGCGGATAAGCTAAAAAATCTGACTAGCTCTACTTTTACAGTTCGAAATTCTTCTGATTTTATAAACAGGATCAAGGACAGAGGTCTGGAAGACAGCGACTTACTAGTTAGCTTCGACGTCACGTCACTGTTCACAAATGTGCCAATTGATGAAGCCATCAATATCATCAGGGAACGACTAGGATATCTCAGTCTGCCAGAAGAATGGGCGTCACTGACTGAATTCTGTCTTAGGACCACCTTCTTTCAATACCAAGGAGACTTCTACCAGCAGAATGAGGGAGGAGCGATGGGTTGCCCACTGTCTCCAATTGTGGCCGACGTGTATATGGAGGAGTTTGAGGCTGAAGTGCTCAACAATTACATTCCGAAACCTTCTTTGTGGTTGCGTTACGTGGACGACACATTTGCTATCTGGCCTCACGGGCGAGAATCCCTCCAGGCTTTTTTCCAACACTTAAATAGTGCCCACGACAGAATTAAATTCACCATGGAAGTTGAGGTGGACAAACAACTTCCTTTTATGGACGTGATCGTGAAACGGAAGGAAGTTGGCTCCCTAGGGCACGGAGTTTACCGCAAACCCACGCACACGAATCGCTACTTGCATGCAGCCTCTCACCACCATCCAGCAGTGAAACGCGGATTTTTTAAAAACATTAACCGTCCGTGCTTCCATAGTCAGCGACGAAGCGAGCATAGCCGCTGAAAGGGAAATTTAAAGGAGACGTTTCTGGCCAACGGCTACAGCCTTGACGTCATCAATAAGGCCACCGCAAGGCTTCTACCTTGAGCATCACCATGTGCTCCGACACCGGAAGTTGAAGCCAGAAGATGAACAGACGGACCCACGGCAGTATTACCCTATGTTCACGGGGTGATGGATAAAATCGGCCGTCTTTTAAAGAAGAAAAATATCCGTCCAATATACAGAGCACCTAGGAAGATTTCTGCTGTGCTTTTAAAAGTCAAAGACCATAGGGAGAAGTTGCAGACAGCGGGCGTATACCAGATACCCTGTAGCTGTGGCCAAGTGTATATCGGCGAAACTGGACGGACAGTCAAGGAAAGGCTATGTGAACACATGAGACATCCTAAAAATAACGACGTCAGCAAATCAGCTGTAGCACAACATTCTGCTGACAGTGGGCACGCAATTTTATTCAGTGACATCAGTGTATTGGTTCAAGAAAGCAGGTGGTGGCCCCGGCGTGTCAGAGGAGCATTGGAAAAAAAAAAAAAAAAAGACCAAATGATATGAACGCGGACGGCGGGCTACAACTAGACCAGATATGGTAATGCTTGATCAGGAAAACGCGGGACGCAGGCCACCATCGGACCGGCCACGCTGGCGGCGGTAGTTTGAGTGACGTCACTCCAAACGGTTAGCGCGTTCTTCGGGAGCTATATATAGGCGGCAGCAGATCCAGCCGTGACGTAGCAGCACAACCTGGATTTCTTCGCATTCTTCACGTTGTCGCCGGCTATTATTGGACCACGCTTTCTACTGGACATCGCCTTTTGGACTCTCTCTTGGATCTTCTACTGCTTGTGTTTGGACCCCGCCTACTGCCCCTGGACTTCGACTACCGGCTTGTGGAACTCATCTGCATCATCGGACTACGCCTGCCCACTGACCTCGCTTGCCTGCCTGCCGACCTCATCAACCCACGTACCTCGCCTGCCTACGGACTTCTGCTCTCTACCGACCTCGCCTGCCTACGGACTTCTGCTCTCTACCGACCTCGCCTGCCCACGGACTTCTGCTATCTGCCAACCTCGCCTGCCCACGGACTTCTGCTCTCTACCGACCTCGCCTGCCCACGGACTTCGCCTGCCTACGGACTTCTGCACTCCGCCAACCTCGCCTGCCTACGGACTTCCGCTCTCTGCAAACCTTGTCTACGGACTCCGCCCGCCTCCAGACCTTCGCTCTCAGCCGACTTCGCCTGCCCACGGAACACGCCTGCCTGCGGACCACTGCTTGCTGCCGACCTCACCTGCCTACGGACCTCGCCCGGACACTCCAAAATACGGTAACACCATGGACCCCGAAACCAACCCAACCATTCTTCCACCCACAGTCACTACTAGTCCCCACCTGTACACCATGGCCACATCACCAATCACGACCACAACCACCACTAGCACCATTACTACCTCTTCAACCATCAGCCCCGCCGCATCCGCTCATCAAAACCTCCCTCAGATAATTCAAAAACCATCACGTAGCACCAGCTATCTCCAGACTGCCAGAAACAAGGCACAACCCTACGGCCCAACCAAAAGTGGCCCATTACCATCATCACAAAGCCACATATCTACCAACGCAGCTGCTGAAGAAGATATGGATACCACATTCTCACCTCCCACTACTTCACAAACAATTAGAACATACATTCTAAAAGGAACTTTCCCAGAATACACAAACAGCAAAATCCTCACAAAATTTATCAAACGACATATACCAAACATATCTGTTCACCAGCTCGTTCCCACTAACAATGGGATGATCATTAAAAGTAACGAACCAGATTTTCCCAAACTCATTAAAACCAAAATTGGACTGTCCATCTTTTGGCGACCACGCCACATTAACAACCGTCGCCCCACCCCCACCAAAGCAACCAACACCGCCAAAACGACCCCCCACACTCTCTGCTGTCATCCGTGGGGTAGACCCATCAATAACAGAAGAAGAAGTAGTCGCTGAGCTCAATTCAAACAATGAGTTACATGTCAGAAAAGCCCTCCGTATCAAAAACAGTCTAGGACCTACCTACATGGTCAGAATATTCACAGAAGACGTGCCAACCATCGACCAACTACTAAACAATGGAGCCTTAATCTATCATCAAAAATACAGAGTGGAACCGTCAAAAACCCCTTCCCCTCAACCCACTCGATGTGCACGCTGCCTAAAATATAACGACCACCGTACCTCTGAATGCAAAAACACCCTATCTGTCCGCACTGCAAGGAAAACCAGTTCCTAAAAACATGTCCGAACCTACAAAAAAACCCAACCTGCAATACCTGTAACGAAAATCACCCCACCTATTCCTTCAAATGTAAATCAAAACCAGCACCTACAAAAGCCGAACTCACCGTACCCATCCGACCAATAGACCCTCCTACGCCACCCACCAACTCCATACGCCCCCCCCCCCCCCCCAACAATAGAGGACATCTTAAGATTCATCACTATCACCCTACAAAACTTAAACCCCTTTTCACGCGACCACACACTCTCCCAAATATCAATAGCAGCCAGAGCAGTCTTCGGAATTCATATTAATGCCACCTAATCACACAATAATGTCCATTTCCAATTTCTCCCTCTAGAAACTCTCGTCTAAAGCCCCCCAACTCCCCACCCAACCGAAAGCCCAAATATGCCACTTTATCATAACATTTTATTCAATAACATCCGCTCACTACCCACCAACAAAAACCTCCTCCTACACACCCTTACCACACACGACATCCATTGCCTCCTACTAAACGAAACCTTCCTCACACCTCGTCACCAGATCCGCATGCCCCCAAACCATCTCATCCGATCTGACAATCCTACCCGGGCGGCACGCGGAGGCGTGGCCATTGGATATAATAATCACATCCCCACCCAAATACACCCACCCCTAAATCACCCATCCGAACATGTCATCGTCACCGTATTTCTAAAATCCCTCACTGTCACCTTAGTCACTATTTACATCCGGCCCGCGTTCCACTACCTATCAACTTTCTCTCCTACATAGACAACCACTACAATTCATATATCATCATGGTCGACATAAACATCCATAGCCGTACCCAACAAGAACTTCATCAACTCCACCACACCCTAGCAGCCATGAGAGGTGATCTCATTAACATTCCATCACCCACGCGCCCCGAATCCAATACAACCCCCGACATCGTCATCGCCTCCCCAAACATCCTCACACGCTCCACCCTTCATTTTCTGGACCCCATTGGCAGCGACCACCTTCCAATCATGCTCGCCATTCAATACAACCCCCCAAACACCCCACGTCCACCAAACCAGATACTCCACCGTTACATCCAGAATTATCACAAGACTAACTGGAATAATTATAGAAAATTCATCGACGACAAAATTGACACAGACAACCCATATATCACCGACACAGACAGCCTACTAAAAACTGCAGACTTCCTCGAACGCACCATCACTGACGCCATCGACGCTCATATTCCCCTGACCCCGATCACCCCTCACAAACCATCCCTACCAGCACGAGCCCTCCAACTTCTTCATACTTCACGACAACTATTCCGCACCTATCAACGCACCCATGATCATCAGCTCCTCACCCTTCACCGCCAGCTCCAACGCACAGTTCGCAATTACATTACCGCCCATAAACGCCGTACCTGGAGGGACACCTGCAACCAGCTAAGCCTACAATACATTCAGAACTCCTCCAAATACTGGTCCACCTTCCGACGTATAACTGGCCTCAAAACCGCACCCACCTACCCCCTTCTACATAACAACCATCCCGTATCCAATGACATCCAAAACGCAAATCTTTTCGCTGACCATCTCCAGAAAGTCCATACCACACCCAACGACCCCCGCTTTGACTATACAGACTCCCCCATAATAGAACAGCGTGCCGATACCTCCTCACCCCCCCTCAAGCCCGACTACAACTACATCCATAATGTCAGCCGCACTGGGCTTAACACCCCCATCACCACTAACGACATCCTTTCCGTACTCCACACTAAAAAAAAATACAGCACCCGGCCCCGATTCCATCACCTACATACACATTAAAGAAGCACCCCATTCATTTCATCAACTCCTAGCTCTCCTATTCACATACATCCTATACTCTGGTATCTACCCCCCCAAATGGTAAACCTCGAAAATTCTCATATTCCCCAAACCCAATAAGCCCAAATCAGACCCCACCTCATACCGACCCATCAGCCTTACCTCCGTTTTCAGCAAGATTTTCGAAACAATACTATCCAAAAGAATCCATCAACACCTATCCCAACACTCACTCCTATCCCCAGCCCAGTGCGGCTTCCGCCCGAAATTGTCAACTCAAGATCAACTCCTGAAATTAGTACACCTCCTGACTACGCACCTGAACACCCACCGATCCGCAATCCTCGTCCTGCTAGATATCGAAAAAGCATTCGACACAGAATGGCACGCGGGACTCATCTTCAAACTCCAAACCTTCGCCCTCCCCATCATCTTCATATGCACAATAGCCTCCTTCCTCTCACACCGCACCTCCTTTGTAACTATCAACAACTTCCTTTCCCGTACCTTCTCCCCTACCGAAGGTGTCCCCCAGGGATCTGTTCTTTCACCCCTCCTATACATCCTATACATTTCCGACATACCCTTCCCCACACCACCAACTTACATCCTTAAATACGCCGACGATACCGCATACTTAGCCATCCATAAATCACTGCAACAATCCCAAAAAGCAATACAAACCAAACTCAACAAATTTGTGCAGTGGTGTAATTGATGGAGATTGATCATTAACCCCAACAAAACGCAAGCAATAATTTTCAGCAAAACAAGCCGAAGATATCGCCTCACGGATTTTCACATCACCATCTACAACCACCCCATCCCGCAACAACCTACAGTGAAATATCTAGGCGTAACCCTCGACCGGCACCTAACATGGACACCCCACCTCAACACAATCATAGCAAAAGCAAAAACCCGCCTCAATTTACTCAAATCACTCACTGGCACATCATGGGGACTCCGCAGCAACATCATCATCAATACTTACAAAGCATTTCTCCGCCCTATTCTCACCTATGGTCACCTCTCATGGATATCCGCTCCCGACCGTTTTTACAATAGACTGCAAATAATAGAACGCCACGCACTCCGCATCGCCTACCGCATCCGATTACCATCACCTACCAATCTACTATACAGCCTTATAAAATTCCCCCACATCCTCATCCACCTCGAATCGCTCCCTATCAAATATGCTATCAACAGTATCCATAACAACAATCAACAATCCTATAACCTTAAAACTAATCACCGAACCAACCCATCTCCCCAACTACTACAAACAAATACCTCCCACTCTCCACCTCCTGAACATCCTCATTCTCACCCAAAACATCGACCGACCGCCACCCATATCCGAGCGACAGAAGCGCCCAAAAATATATCCCACGCTATAAGCCAATCAGCTTGAAGTACCAACTCCAGAACCGCTCCTTAAAAAAAAAAAAAAAAAAAAAAAAAAAAAAAAAAAAAAAAAAAAAAAAAAAAACGTAAAACAACTGTAAACACAATTATAATGTCTATTTGTAAGCAAATGCATATGTTAAAAACAATTGTATATTTTATGTAACTCACTAGGCTGAAGAGCGCTACCAATGCGCTGCCAGCCCGCCTTCCCCACCGGGGAAGGAATGAAAAAACGATAAATATATATATATATATACCAGCCGTGACAGTACTCTGAAGAAGGCCAAAAAATGATGGCCGAAATGTTAGGTTTCGACAAATTGACGTGGTTCAACCCGGACAACCAAGATTACATAACTGATATAACTTCTCTGATGCAATCCCTCTCAGTTCCGAGCAAGAAATCGGTCAAGATAATTTCCCTGTATGTTAAATGTACTAAAGGTGTAATTTAAAATTCATTCGAATATATTGTATGAGGTTATTGGCTGTATTAGCCTTTGGCTAAAGCCATAAAAAAATAAAAAAGGTTCTCTTTGGATTCAACAAGGAACTCATATCTTTAAATAAACAATTCATGTATACTAACTGACCCATGCGAATATTTCACACAATATCATGATCAATCACCAAATGGTAATATAATAATGAGGAGATAAGTAAATGCAAGTATTTATTCATGAAAGATATTTTATTTTGAAGATTAGTAATAAATATAGTAATAAGTTGTTAACATTACATAGTACATATTTAATTGTAAAACATTTCAAAAGTAAATATTTTTTAAAAAAATATTGGCTTTGTCAGAAGTCATTTTTTCAATCTTCTTTACATAAATTCTCTGAAAACAAGCTATTATGTGATCATCATTGATTTTATGATCGTATGTGTATCTAATTCAAAAATAAATATTAATGAATCTACAAACTCGCGAAAAAGCCACATACGTGTATCCATACGAAAAAAACAGGTTCTGATTAATATAATCCTGCCTTTTCAAGCGTCTGACTTTGTTCTTTATTAATGTTCGAATTGTTTTCTTATCATTTAGAAAGGCACGGTTGGTGGTGTGAGGTTAATGTGAGATAAGAGCATAGTTTTATCGGAGTGAATTAATTTAGCACTCATGATGTGCTCGTCTAAGAGAATTACCACTAACCTTACACCATTAATTAATCCCTGATTAGCATTAATATTTCTATTTAACATAGTAATAGCATTTTTCTTTAAAAACAATTTATAATGTGGTAAACCAGACGATTTGGATGAAATTTCATATGTAGATAACGATTTGCTTTCCAAGTTTGTTATACGATTTTATAAAAAAATAAACAAAATAAAGAATCAATTCTTGGATTTGGTATCTCGTAAACGGCTCTAACCATATCTCGTAGGATTTAGGTACAAATAAGCCTACTGATGTTAGTTAAGCTTCTCTTTGCAGGGAACTGTATACTTAAAAATGCCTATGAAGCCTTCGAAAAAACCTTTAACTTTAATCAAACTTTACTCAAAATCTTGTATTTTGAACATAATTCGGAAGATACCGAGTGAAGATCTGTCGCCCGGTACTGATGAATTAAATCAACGTAATCATCAAAGATAAAACAAGATTACAATTAAAAATTTAGGGTGCATTTAAAAAGTACTGTTATTATTAAATCAGCGTCATCATAATCCTCTTGAGCACCTTCCAACCATTGGTCGGGTCTGCTTGGAGCAAAAGCCTTTCCAACACTCTCTCTCCATCAACCACCTTTCTTCTTCTAGTCAGCGAAAACGAGGAGAGAACGATCAGTATTGGTTTGGGCATTTTACCTAAAGCGATACTGCCCCTAAAAGATAACATTATCAGGAATAAAAGGAAATGTAGCAATCATGTTGGTGAAAGTCTCAAAGTGGTACGAATTCCTAAAGGGAGTTATGCAAAATCTTAGAAAAAGAAAAAAAAAATAAAAAAAACCTTGCGGCACTGGGTGAAGAAATAGGCAATAAACGTACAGAGACATTAAAGAAACATAGTTAACGAATTCAGACACAGGGCCGAAAGTAACGAATCTAGGTTTAGAAGTCCAAAAGACAAACGAAATTTAAAGTAATATGACGAGTTTCAAGGTAATTTCATTAAAGAAAAAGACGAACATTAAACCAAATAGAGAAATAAAAGAAAAATGCTTTAAATTAAAGATTTTTTTTTTTCCTAAATAAGATTACAGTAGTTTGAGATCGTTAGGCTGAACGGAAGTATTTTAAAAATAATTTCAAAGTAGAAGTTTTAAGCGCATTGGGGTGGAACGAATCCATAAGACGACGTGAAACTGTTGTCGAAGGAGAAACGAGAAAAGTCAAATCTAAATCAAGCTGAATTTCTGGGAGGCATCCAATTTTAAAGAAAGCGCCATTTTTTAAAGTGCGTTTGATATATAAGTTTCAGGTTGAAGGGATTTAGAATGGAGGAAGAGACATGAAAGTGATCGTAAAAAATATGTATAATTTTCTAATATGAAAAATGAAACGGATAGTTTAGACAATAAACTTAAAAGATAAAGTAGGCCTACTTAAAATAATAATGGCTACATTTTTACAAAGTTTGAGGAAAATCAGAAATTTTTTTAGGGAAAAGCCTTTAGAACCGAAGCCAGACAAACAGATGGAGAGCAGACTGTCACAGATGGCAAGCGTCAGACGCATTAGTGAATTCGACTGACTTTGGTATCCCCTTTACCGAGCGTGGCGGGTGAACGGTTAACGTTCTGGCCTCGCATTCGGGAGGACGCGGGTTCGAATCCCGTCCGGGCACCCAAATTTGGGTTTTCCATGGTTTCCCCAAATCACTCCAGGCGAATGCCGGGATGCTTGCTTCAAAAAGGGCCACGGCCGAATTCCTTCCCGTTGCTTGTCCCTAGTCCCATCCCGCCTCTGACGACCTTAGCCGTCGACGAGGCGTAAAACAATAACTAAAAAAATAAAAAATGTCTTCCCCTCATGTCTCCCCTCTATAAGCAGTTTCAACACGACACTCAGCCGCTTTGTTTTCGACGGGTGTCAGGTCGACAAGAGACAACCAAGGAACCAGGTCTAGATGTCACAAACTTCCTTAAAAAACGCTGTAGTGCAATATGGGATAGAGAATGGTCGGAAACATCACAACTTAAAGGTCGCCCCTACACTTGCACCCACCTCCAGATACCAATACTGGAACAACATCACAAATTTCATGAAAACACTTTTACAAGCAGGCATTCAGTCACCAATCAACATGAAACATTTACTGAAAATGTTGTTATATCGCTTAATCCTATCATTCGTCAGAAATAATAACTTAAATGTTTAGAAGAGTAGGCCTAAAATTTTACTTGGTATGGCTGTATGACCAAAAGGTTAAATGCAAAAAAAAGGTAGGAGACATGAAGGGCAGCCATTTGGGGTTAAGCTTTGAAGATTTATACAGGAGTCAATTTAGTTTTGGCATGGAACTTAAGAAAATTAAGTTTTTTTTTTTTTTCTTTCTTTTTTTCCCCAGCTGAACACTGGACACAGGACACATTGGGCATGTAATTGTGAGCAGATTCAAAATCATACAGTTACTCAGTTACTGGAAAAGTTGATGGGGGGATGTACAAGGGAAGTGAGGGTATGGGAATATGGGAATACTAATCCTTCATCAGACCATTACTTCAGCATGGAGTGGCAATATAGGATTAGGTTACGGATATCAAATACATGAATTAGAGGCATGTATAGAACACCTATATCTGTTTTCGTACTTTATGGCAGAACACAATCAGTATCCAATATGATATGAATAAAGTTCATGATTTGATGAAAAATATGTGATGGTAGATTCTTACTGAAAATTGAGGCTAGCAAGATGACTGGTATTAGTGGTAACCTAGCTAATATTTCCAGAAAGACTTTCACCACAAAACGTCAGACAACTCCTTTGTCTCAGTATCAGGTAAGACCATACCACCCTTTCAAGCTGATTCTATAAAATTAAATTAGAAAATTGCAAAACTGTGAACACTAAGTCTACATAATAACTGCCAAACAAATAATTGTACATCTAATGCTATTAATATTAGTTTGTTCTCTTGTAAAATTTTATGTTTGTTACTTACTGTTCTATTTCATAAAGTTTTGATAATTCTGCCTGAATCCTTCGTACTTGCTCATTACGCTGTAACTTCAAGTGGTTAACAATTTCTTCCTTAGATATATCACAGTCTGGGGGAAAAAATGTACAAACTACCCTTAAACAAATAATTTTATCTGGTATTTCATGTTATAATATTAGTATGATAAGGAGATAGAGAAATATAGCTTTTCAGCTGAATTAAATGAACTAATGCAGTAAATTAATTAGTACAAACATTGATGTGGCACTTGCAAATGAGATACAAGTGAGATTATTGTTTAGATAGTAAATTCTATTGATAACTGTAGAAGGAATGCAAAAAAAAAAGAAGAAAATGAAAAGAAAAAAGAAAGTAGTTATACTTAATGTGTCACACATTTGAGAATAATTAATTCATGCGTAAATTAAGTTTCTAATATCACAATTAGCACTTATCACTATGACATCGCAACCCCTCTGTCATGGAGATGTAAAATGATTTGGTTGGTAGAGGTGTCATAAAGCTGTTGTATGCTCTCCGGAGGCAAGCTGAACCACAACTGTTGTAATTGCTCCTTGATATCCTGGATACTGCCCCTGGGATGGAGTTGGCATCTAAGCTGGTCCCACACATGTTTTATTGGGGACAGAGCTGGGACTGTAGGAGTACTCCATCATCATGCAGATAGTTCATAACGACACGTGGATCAGCATTGTTCTGTTGAAAAATGGCACCATTATACTGTCACATGAGAGGTAACACATGAGGATGACAGCGACATATTGATGTGCCGTCGGAATTCCCTCAACAACTACCAGCCATGACCAGAAGTCATACCTGATGCCTCCCCAAACGATGATGAAAAAAGTAACACTGCTATGTCTCTCCAAAAAACTGGAAGAATCTAGTTAAATTGGCAAGCTGTAAAATACCAAATTTTTTTTAAAAAATCAATAGATGGCTAGTGACAAAAATCAATTAATGGTGATCAATAAGAATGTCTAGCAAAGAAGAGAAAAAATATTAATATGTAATGAACAGGGCCGGCGTTAGGGAGGGGTAGGCGGGTCAAAAGTACCCAGGCCCGCCGGCTGTTGGGGGGCCCCGCTCACCAACTGTAGGGGCCCTGAGGCCATGAAGCCAAGGATCTGCCTCATTGTCACCCAGCCAGTTTGTAGAGCTAAAAAAAAGGTCACCTGTTTACCCCGGGCCTGAAATTCCTAGCGCCGGCCCTGGTAATGAATGATCATTTGAAAGAATGGGATGAATGAGGTAGGCTATTAGAAAAAAAATAATAATAATGATAGAAAACAAAGCATTGAGTATTTAAGAAGAATTATATGTGGTAATGTTTAGAGTAATAGGTAGATACTTGTATAAGTTAGTTTATGCTATGGTTAAACAAAGACAAATGAAATTCTAGACTGCAAAGCATATTTCAGAATGGATATAGACTCCATCCATAATATGATAATAATAATGTACTGTACATACTGAAATTAAAGAGAATATGGAAGCAACACAAACCAGAAAGACTCAAAAAGACAAAATTAACAGAATGTCACATGAAACAGAAATTTACATAGATTGTAAATGTGAAGCTAAGAATTAACTGTGAAATAAATTCAACCCATGAAAAAAGGAATACAAATATATAATAAAGAAGAGATTCACATGGATTTTAATGAAAGTATCACATTCACAGTTAAAAAGAGAGCACGAAGTAAAACAAGTGAAGGCTTTTGCACAAACACCTGATTATCCAGGAATCAAATTTCTTAAATAGGATGTTTATACTAAAAAATAGAAAGTTCAATGAAAATGATGCTATATACATGGTGTATACCAAAAGTAGTAGGACTGATTTAAAAAAAAAAAAAATATTATTGAAGATATCTTTACAATTCCTTAATCCTCTTCGAAATAGCATCCTTGGGCAGCTACACACCTAGAATTACACTGCTACCATTGGCCGTACGCCTTCTGGAAGTCAGATTCGGGGACATTGATGAGAGCCCTCGTCGATGATGCTTGAAGGTCCTGAATCGAGTCATATCGCTGTCCCTTCAGCTGCCTTTTCATCCGTGGGAATAAAAAAAATGTCAGTTGGAGACAGATTGGGACTGTAGGCGGGGTGCAGCAATGTGGCAACGCTGAATCGGGCCAACAGTTGCCTTCTTCATCCTCCCGTCCAATGAAGGCTCGCATGAGCAAATCAAAGATCAAGACAATGCTGATCGTGTTTTTTGACCGTCGCGGGGTGATTCATAAGGAGTTCGTTTCCCCTGGGGAAACTGTCAATTCGAACTTTTACATGCAAGTGCCAGCCCACCTGTGAGACCAGTGAATCCCGTCTGACCAGTCATCTCCGCCAACTGGACTCTGCATCACGACAATGCGCCGTTCCAAGGCGCGCCGTCATGAGGCAACTGTTGGCCCGAATCGACATTGCCGTGTTCCTGCACCCCGCCTACAGTCCTGATTTGGCTCCATCTTACTTTTTTTATTCACACTGATGAAAAAGCAGCTGAAGGAAGAGTGGTTTGACTCAATTCTGGACGTTCAAGCAGCACTTTGAGGGCTCGCAACAGAGTCCCTGAATCTGACTTCCAGAAGGCGTACAGCCAATGGCAGCAGCGTAATTCTAGGTGTGTAGCTGCCCAAGGGTGCTATTTCGAAGAGGATTAAGGAATTGTAAAGATATCTTCAATAATTTTTTTTTTTAAAAAAATCAGTCCTACTACTTTTGGTATAGACCTTGTACATATAAGAAAAATAATGATTATTGCAACATACTTCACATTAAGCTGCTGCTAAAAAATGATTGTTCTTGCTGCAATGAGTGAAATAGTGAATGTACCGCATAGCGTTATTCCGATTCTTGTAGTAGAAATTTTATTATTATCTGAAGGAAACTAACCAGTGCAAGTTTGTAGCAGTTAACAGCAAGTCCTTTTGCAACTGAAACTTCAATCATATTCAGTGAATGACGCTGTTCCAGTTATGCAATAGAAGAAATGAAAACAGATGATACTGGAGAAGTGGTCAATGAAGGTCTAAGGACCTTTATAATGATCAGCACAATGTTTGTTGGCATCAAGTCTTCCCAGAAGGCTTCCAGCAGCAAGCCAGCTATTTAACCATCAACACAGTAGAATTGACAACTGATGAACTAACTCAATGTGTAAGAAGCGGACCATGCTATGTGGGAGAAACCCACAGAGGTAAACTGTTACTGAGGTCACAAATATTAGAAACCAGAGCTGATATTACAGCTAAGAAAAATAAAAATTCACGATTTTGGATACATCCATCAGGATATGTTTATTTTTCCTAACAAAATGTATTTAGCATATTTAGCGTATTATCTCTGTTTAATAATTGCAGCTACAACACAGTGCAATTCATGAAGCAAGTAATGAGGATTGGAAAGTTATTGGCAGGAGGACTATGAGTAGTTCATGAATGGAAACAGATGATCACGACCGTAAACTGCTAGTCGATTTCAGGCATAAGGGAGCCGGAACTTTTTGTTTTATATGTAGGGGAATCAGGGATGGGAATAAATTACCAAGGAAAGTCTTGAATAATTTACCAAAAACACTAAAAAATTAAAATTAATAACAGATAAAAGTAGGTGGGTGCAGAAAATACATTCAAAAAATTATGATACAAAAATAAATAAAAATGAAATAAAGAAAGAAAAAAGGGGGGGGGAAATCATGAAAGGTGGCAAGTGAGTGGGAATTAAAATTAAATTAAACATTTTTTTTTTTTTTTACTATATAGCAATTTGACATTCCCATTTCTTGAAGTTCTATGGATTTCATTAACTTTGTCTTTGAATATCTTGAATTATCTTTAATTATCCGCAAAATTTTTAATTTACACTAACATACCAAAAGACTTTGGGTGCCCCTCTAATTATGTGTGGGGTCTTATTCAGCTTGGCAGAGACAAGAATTTAAATTGATATGGACCCAACTGGTTGGTGTTAATTACCTCAAGCAACTTTCAATCACACTGTCTTAGTATACATCTCCAATTGTGGGGTTGTTGTAGATGTTGGACCCTGTACACCTGTGTGTTGATTATATACCAAGCAGGCACCACAGAACTCTTGTATGAGTGTTCAAAACTCAGTTAATTCTCAACTGATTCTGTTGTCACATTAATAAAAGTTTCACAGTCTACTCACAAGTCCAACAGACATCACTGCTGACATGACAGTTAACCCCATTGGATTTGATGACTTGTATAATTTGCATCCTGTAATCCCATCTTTTGGCATGTTAGTGAATATAACAACTATAAACTTCTGCAGTTATGAATGATACTTACCACATGCTACATGAGAAGAGCAGGATGGATATAGAGACGCTTCATTTGATGCAGAATAACTCTGATGCATTAGACTTGCCTGTTGCATTACACCTGGCTGCTGCATCATTATATCATTGAATGTCACAGATTGTTTTACCTGGCATTCCATTAAATAGCAGCTGTAATTGCAAAGCAGTTTTTAGAAGTACATCTTTTTTACACCCACTTTGGGGCTGACTTATACACAAGGTATGACCAAATATAAAAAAAGTATTTGAGTACTTTTATAGCAAAGAAAAACTTTGTGAAACAAGATCATTCTCAGTAACATTTTTGATATTTGTATTGGCTTTTGGTATCCTGAGACCTATCACAGAACAAGTTGCATGAAGATAGGCAAGATAGGGGAGATCGGGGAAAGTTGACAATGTTAACGATTAAACAATTTTAATAAATTCATTTTTTGAAGAGAATATTTCTTCATTGCAAATATTATTAGTCTGGTCTTTTTTTTGAAATGTTTGTAATTATATATAATTTTATTTTCATATTATCAAAGTTTTTTTATTAATTTTATAAAGTAATGCAAAACTGTCATCTTGCCCCAGTACTGGGGCAAGAAGACTTTGACCAAGGGGCAAGATGACACTTAATGAAACTGTAATACATTTTTATTGTTAAACATTAATTTGTATCATTGTTGTACTTACATTAACAGAAGTAACATGCAAATTTCCCTCCTTCACAGATTGAACAGTCTTTGTGCCACCATTTAAAGCACATGCAACACTGTATCCAGTCTTCTGATGGAGGATCTTCATAGATCTCATCACATCCAGGACACTGAATTAAACTTTCTTCAGAAGCATTTCTTGGTGTTATCGCAACTCGTTTTTTTTTTTTTTTTTTTTTTTTAATTCAGAAGAGGTAAACATCAGTTTCTTAGAAAAACTTCTATTTCTTACATCCCAAGACTGTCGTCTTTGTTGCTTAAGAAGTTGTTGTTTCATCTTCTGTGCTTCTTTCTGCTCTAAACAGTCTTTCATAGGCGTGCTTGTTAGAACATTAGCACATTGTTTGTGAGTTCTATGTTTCTTCATATTTGGTTCTTTTTTTGGCAATGGTTTAAAGTCAAAAACACTTCTACATAATTTTGACTTATCTAGATGGGCACTTCTTGAAGGTCCTGCTTCATCATTCAACATTGTAAAATGATCATCTTGTGAATTCATTTTGCTTTTATGGGGACTGGACATTAGGTTTTTCATGTTCAGTATTGTCTGTAGCAACAGCATGGTCTGTGACGTCTGCTGCAGCAAAATCGTGCTAATTAAATACAAGGGGATCATAAGGCTCGATTCCACATGTTCTGAATCCATTAACTGCATTATCAACGGTGGCTGCTTTGAAATAGGCAATGCTCATCAGCTCACCAATATTTTTGTCAGTTATAGCTTGCCCTGGAGGAGTGACCATAAAGTTATCACAAGCTTGACTATAATAAGTTTAACCATATCTGGATAATAATGTATCATAAATTAATGAAGTAGCGCACTTTCAAAATGTTAGGAGAAACTGTGTGAGTCATGGAAGTGAAGACTGTTACACGAAACACAAAAAGGCACTCAAAAATGGAAACAGACACAGCAAAAGTCATCTGGGGCAAGATGACGAGGTCATCAACTTACCCCAGCCAACTTGCCCCGAACTACAATGTTAGAAACTTTCCATTATTGTGGCAGTTTAAAAAAGCATGAGATCCAAATACACAGCCTTTATGAAAAGCACATTGTTTAAGACACTCATGTATCACAAAGTATAAAACAATATCTTATCTGTTAGTCTGCGAAGTCTTAATTCAGAGATGTAGAAAATTATAGCACATGACAGAGAATTCGCGATCAATGTATAGCTAGGAGCAATACGGCTCGAGCGGCGTCAGTGCACTATATTTTAGTTCCTAGTCGTGTGGAAAGCTAGTAGTATGCATACAGTGCTGCTACTTAGAAGTGGGACTTTAAACTAAACCATTTTTCATCTTGCCCCACTCGTCAACTTGCCCCGATCTCCCCTACATCAGTAATTTCCTTTAAAATTATTGATCATAGGTGAAATTTCTAAAGAAAATGTTGCAGAACCATTTCTGTTTACTAAGAAGTTTTTGAATGTGTTAACCCCAGTTAGAGATGCCATCTGTATTCACAACCAGAAACATGTTTTAAATATTTACACTGACCTTTTATTCTAAAAATTCTACTAACTATTTTTAAATTGGAGTAATCACATTACCACTAGATAGCAGCACCACATATTACAGAGATATTGTTAAACTGTGTGTGTTTTCTAGAGTAAGAAGCTTTTTGAAATTCTATTTTCTGTTATGGAAATATTTCATCATTTATAATTTCTGATGTATTTCAGAATGACAGCAAACAAATAATGCTACCAGCAACATTCGTATCTAGGAATGACCGTGAAAATAAGATAAGAGAAATCAGAGCTAGAACCATTCATTTCTCTACTCATTTTTTCGACGAGCGATTGGGGAATGGAATAGAAAGGATTTGCCTGGTGAGTAAACTTAAAATCCGACAGGAGTAGCTCTTAATAAATCACTCCAGCCATCCTGATCTGGATTTTCCATGGTTTTCCCGGATCACTCCAGGTGAATGCTGGGATGGTTCCTCACAATATCCCATGGGCGCCTCCTGTCATGTCTCGTATATCCCTTCCAAACTATTACCCTTTCGGATTGGTGCAATGCACCCTTCGCCAATAATTGTTTTGTCAAGCTTTGTAAGTGTTTTGTTATGTATCTGTTTCAGTTGACAAATAAACAATTGCTATTAATGAGTTAGTTCTTCTTTCATCCAATTCACATTAACACAGCCATATTTGTAAACATTTAGTTTTCAGTAACTTCAGCTACTTAGGCAAAATCCTCGACCCCACAGGGGGACTGAAAATAGTGCAGAAAAATCGTATGTAAATTCTTTGGAGAGCCTCTGATAAACCTACAACAAAAAATAGTTTTTTTTAATATATATAAACACAGATGTCAAGTATTACAACACAGTTATAAAACCTAAAACCCTGAATGCCAGTGAAACCCCTACACTCTGCATAAAAGGGGACCTGGATAACACCCTGAAAGAAGAAAATATTCAGTAAAATACCAGTCTCGGAAAAAAATACAAATACAGATAGCAATACAGAAAAATTACGGAACTTGATCGAATCTCTCGGCACACAAGGTTTTATGGACACAACACAGACTCCTATCAAAAATACAAGGTCAAAAAATTGTGGCATACGCAGAATAACTTAAAAATATGTTTTGGGTCCAGCAAGTCAAAAAAGACAAAAGCGCACACAGACATAGAATTAACATTGGGAAGTATAGCCCGAGAATGAAGTTATTAAGAGAACGGGGACGAAGTGTACTGAAGAAAAGAAGAAAATCAACGGGGATAAAATGATAGCTGCATGGAATCTCACAAAGATAGTGAAGGCGTGATCCGATTGGTTGCAATCGTACACAACAATAATAAAATACGAGGAGTGATCAGAAGCTAAGGTTACAAAACTTGCAGTGAATCGTATATGTTTCGTTTCATACATACAATAAAGCCATAAAGCAGGTTATTTGCGACATAATCTCCATGTCTATTTATCACTTATCGCTTCGTGAGATGAGTTTGAATATTGCTTTCTGGTAAAAATCTCGTCCTTGCCGGTTCAGCCACGATGTCGGGAAGTGTATCACTTCCTCGTCTGAAACGAATTGTCGGCATCTTAGGTGTTCCTTCAAGTGAGGTAAAAGGTGAAAGTCTATGATTTAGAGAGATTGGTCGATGATCCTCGTCGGTGACGTTTTCTCTACCGGCCGCAAACTTTCAACACCATTCTGCGACACGCTGACGAGAGATTAGAGTAAACCTCTACCAACTGTAGGTGAACTTCAGTCGCGTTTACCTGTTTCGACCACAGAAATCGAATAATTGAACGGATTTCTTGGCGAGACTAGTTTTTCCAAATGACCGATTGTGTAACGGTTAGCGTTCTCGCCTCGCATTCGGGAGGACGGCGGTTCGAATCCCCGTCCGGGCATCCAGATTTGGGTTTTCCATGGTTTCCCCAAATCACTCCAGGCACTCCTTCAAAAGGCCATGGCCGAATTCCTTCCCATTCCTTGCCCCCATCCTTGCCCCCCATCCTTTCCCGTCTCTAAAGACCTCGATGTTAAAAAGAGACGTAAAGCAGTTACAAAAAAAAAAAAAAAAAAAGAAAAAAAAGTTTTCCAAATGAGTCACCATTTCTGCTTACCTACAACTAGCACTGTAGGTGGCGTGTGGATGAAACTCTTCACAGTTGCCAACCGCATGTCTTAGAATCACCGCACACTACTATTTTCTCTATAACGCATGACACGAATATAGACCTTGTAACCTCAGTTTCTGATCATCTCTCGTATATGGGGAAAAAAAAAAAAGTTATATTTAGCTTCCAACATTATTGCTATCTGATTAATAATCGTAACATTATGTATTGAAAGCCGACTATGTTAGGCGATAGCAGGAAACTATGTTTGTGAGAAAAACGTTTGTACTTGTCCGATTTGATATGACAGCAGGTGTTGGAGGGGGCAGGCTCTCCGCTGATGGCTGCATACTGCTCCAGCATCCTGTCCTCAATCACCTGCACGCTCTGCCGGACGTCAGGAGTCATTTCTCCGTGGCGATTACGTATCCTCACCAGAAAGTCGCGCGCCCACTGCAGGTGAGCCAAGTCTGAGGATAAAATGTCGACTCTGACGTAGTAATCCTCTTAGAAACAAGTCTGTAAAGTTTCACTTAAGCTTTCTGCTATCGTACATTAATCTTTTTAACTTATTGTGATGAGAATTAAAAGGTACACACAGTGGCGTAGCTAGGTCAACAAGGGCCCCGGTGCAAAAAAATTATTTTGGGCCCTCAGGCCAGACGGGCGACCTTTTTTTTGCTTTGTGTGCTGGTAGGGGCCCCCTGAACTGAGGATGGGGGCCCCCTGAACAATTAATTCCGAGAACTTATACTAAAAAGAAGTGTTATGTATTGTAATATATTGGGTTATCACTGGTTGATTTCATTACCGTTAACTATTTAAGGAGCCTTTTATAATTAATTTATGTATTCAACGAACAAAATTAACTTTCCTTTTTAGCTGTTGATAACAAATACATAATATAACAACTGCAAATCTTACAATTTGTCATTTCTTAGAAATTTAAACAAGAAGGGCAGTTACAACAGAATGTATATGGCACAAATCTACAAAGAAAATAATCATATGGAAATCACGGAATTCGTAAATTGTCCAACCAAATTATAGTTCTGTTAGCTTGAAAGGTTTATTTTAAGCCTATGAGTTTCTTTATCTCTGCAAATCGCTCTGCGGATCGTTTTACGGAGTCTATGGAATTAACTGCAAGCTTCAAGAATGCCAGTGACTAAAGACCACATGCTCGTCAGGATTTCACAATTATCGAAGCACTGCATAATTTCAATCACTGACTGATAGCGGTAATCCAGTTGTAGACTCAGAAACTGACTAATCATTAATCGAAACTCTCAAGTTTGTAGACATGGTGTGTCGCCACGAATCTCTCACAAATAACTAGTCAGAGCGGATCTCTCTATTCCCTTCAGCTCGGAGGCTGGATATGTTGATTCTTCCCGGGTCCAGAACGCTCCCCTGCTCCCCACTTCTTTTCTCCAGTCACCAATCGTTGTTTTCTTTTTGTCCGAATATCCCTCGAGAACATACAGAATTGAACCTTTGGTTAGTAAAAGATACAACTTCTCTCCAGTTCATTGGTCAGTCACTCAACAGCTTATGCCGCCATTTTCGGAGTACCCCGAGTTCGTACGGAACCACACGAAGATAGCTTTCGTCCGACCTCGGTTGTCTTCCAGCTGATTCGATCCCTTGCGAGCGGGCATTACCGTTACTATTTTTTGAATGATGTCTCTCCAAGATTGTCCGTCCACCCGGACCTAACGGTATTGGACCCAAACGCAGCCATTTAAAGCCGCGTTCCCACGACCTCTTGTAATGGAGGCGGCACCTCAATAGTTTAAGTGCAGGGACGAGCGCGCGCCGCAGGTTAGCCCTCACTACCTCGCCGCCACCTCCTCACCACGTTGCCTAGTGTCGTTTGGCACAGAGCACTTTACAGCAACAGAAGGGGTGCGCACCGCTGCTTCAAACCGATGGCAACAGCGCTGAACTACACACGCCTGTGATGTTTACCGCCATAGAGTGGATAGCTGCGTCTCATGTCCCCTAGCAGAGGCGGCCCTGTTCCCATGGAGTGTTGTTGAGTATCCGTCCCGTCCCGCCTTCATTACAAGACGTCATGGGAACGCGGATTAAGAGCTATTGTTTGTTTGTTCTGCTTCTGGCGGTTGCAATTATCTCCGACCCTATTACTTATTTTCATTCACTGAATATTCCTAATATTTTACGCGGTACGCCAAATGTGTCTCAGATCACAACTATTACGTACAGTATCTCGTAACGCTTCATTTCATTTAATCTTAAGCCTTATTTTGGTGTGGAGAGTGGTTCGGCTGCCTAGTGGCAGAATTTTAATTGCTTACCTCTTCTAGCATTATATTAATGGAGGGTCTGAAGTGTCACAACTGGTTTTGTGAAATATCTTATATTTGTTTTGTATGATAAAAGTACATTTGTTTTAGAAATGAGGCGTATTAAGGACCGCCCCAGCATTTTCCTAGATGGTTGCAGGAAACCGACGAAAACCATAATCGGAATGGCCGGTACGCCAAGTCCGGGATGTGAAACTGGGATCGTTGTACCTATACAGTGCACCGTCAGTCACTAAGGTCACCAACAATTCAACTTTTTTTTATTTCTTACGTTCTTATTACTACTTCCGGTACTCTGCAACATCTGTCGAAGACGTCAAGCAGCTCTATTTGATTATAGTGGCAGGCAATGGTCAAGAGAGGGCGATTCTCAACCTATAGTCCGCTGACCACCTGAAGTCCTCGAAGATGTCACAGGTTGACTACAAGCATAATATTAAAACATTAATTCAAATTGAATTGAAGATATCACAACAAAAATAAATTAACAGTGAGTAATAATATTATTAGTCTTTGTCTTCCGCCGTCTCTCCTATTGTAAGATCGTAACACTGCAACATTGTTTTCACGGGCTTGTAGTCGGATATTTTTTTAAAACGATGACAACGTTTCGACTTCGTCCTCTGTTTGTCTTCATCAGGTATCTTGATAACGAGAATCTGTTAAATCACTACGAAACTGCCGGACATCAGCAGAGGCTTGTTTGTTCTCCCTGAGCCCCTGAGCACAGACATTCTTCAAACAAGTACATTCCTTGTTGGCATCATGGAGGAAGTTCCTCCATGGTTGGCATCACCTTCTTTTTTGCTAGACAGGATGTGTTTTTTTTTCAGTTTGGTATCTTCGTTTCTTTTGGGCCATAGGTAAGACTTACTTTTTTAAATTTTTTATTTATTTATTTTTATTTTCATTTTATTATTTTTTATTTTGTTCCCCACGCTTACCTTGCGTCTATACTCACAGATACACACATACACTCCGATATTCCTAGACACACACTCACCTGCGTCCTCTTAAGCACTAACGTATTTGCTTCTTGATTTTGTACAGATAAGTCGTGTTTTATGTGTACAGTACTTACAATTTTTTTTAACATAGTATATTGCTGTTATTGTACACACAAATTTTTGGTTTATGTGCATTCACAATTTTTAATTTATATATACAGCACATGTTCTCTCACTTATATGTATTCAATTACATCCACATTCACACACACACACACACACACACATTCATACACACACGCACCAATATGCTTATCCAAGTGACATGCATTCTTGCACAGTTTTAAACAATGTCGAACGGGAGTCGTCCACTCGTGGTTGCGGAATCACCTAATCAGCACGAAACACAGTATCTGGATGTAGTCGGTAGTCGAGAAGCGTAGCTTCTGCCAACGTCAACTGCCTGTTACCTTCGTTGACTTTTTTACACGCTTTATATTAGCTTGACTTGTATGTATGTATGTATGTATGTATGTATGAATGTAACAGAATTTTACAACTTCATTTTGACCCACTTCCAGATGTCCGAGCTGGTTGAAATTTGGCACACATGTTAAGAACCGGTGACAATACAAGAATTTCATAACTATATCCTGCTATTCTCATTACTTTGACAGTAACAAAAGAAAAATGGTTGAATGTCGTGAAATTTTGCAATTTAATTTTAACCCAATTCCAGATGTCCGAATTGTTTGAAATTTTGCTGATGTATTGATAACTGATTACAATACAATAATTTCATAGCTATATCTTGATATTATCATTACTTTGACAGTAAAAACATAAAAAATATGCACACGTTTTAAGAACCGTTAACAATACAGCAGTCTCTTAGCAACGTCCTGCTATTCTCGTTACTTTGACCATCTCCAGTTTCCCGGTTGTGATTTACGAGCCTTGGTTGCTGACGACGATCGTCGTCCACTGTCTCCTATCCAGAAAGGTTTCTCTGTCTGCAGTCACTAAACGTGATGTTGAATAGTGAGTATTCGAAACATTACTTCGTACTATTATAGAAGAGTAGTCTTCCACATTTACCCTGCTATTGGACCTCTGGCTGAGCTGCCATTTAATTGTATTTAACTCGTGGAAGTAATAATTAAAAATGAAACTACAACACAAAGATAAAGAGAGATTGGCGAAGAAAAGCCAACAGTAGGAAACATACTTTTGAAACTATCTGAACTAAAAAGTTAAAAATAAAATTGTAGTTTAAAAAACTAAAAACACGCTTTCGTAGTAATGTGAACTAAAAGGTTAAAAATAATCTTTAAATATAAAGATTTTGTTTAACAGTGATGGGGCGTCCAACAATACAGGATAAATTAATTTATTTGAATAAGCTTAAAGAATAAAGTCACTGATTACAAAATTAACTTTAATGTACAAAAAAAAGCGTGGGGTGCTCTCTACACAACTTTTAACAATGACTCTACCTTTACAAACAGCGAACGACAAAAAATATAAGACAACTTATATAGCACCCCATGCTTTTTTACATTAAAGTTAATTTTGTAATCAGTGACTTTATTCTTTAAGCTTATTCAAAAAAATTAATTTATCCTGTATTGTGGGACGTCCCATCACTGTTAAACAAAATCTTTATATTTAAAGATTATTTTTAACCTTTTAGTTCACATTACTACGAAAGCGTGTTTTTAGTTTTTTAAACTACAATTTTTTTTTCACTGCCTCAGCGGCTGTTTGTGAAGTCCACTACCTTCGGCAGCCTTACTTCTAGGAGTAGGGTAAAAGATTTTTGTTTTGGGACACTTTTTACTAAGGAAAACAAGGGCTATGATCATCTGGGATGATCTTAATGGCGAAAAACCTCCGCGGTGTTCGTATGTAGTGTTGGTTGATATAGTATACTAAGGGGTATTTTGTACTTGTGCCATTGCATCGGCATTGCTGTTCTTATTGATTCATTTCTTTCGTCTCTATAATCATTTAATTTTCTATGAAATGTTCTGTTAAATATTTCGGTATTTATTAATAATATGTTGGTCTCGTTGTGTAGAACTTCTGTGGGTGTATATTCTGGAGCGTTGAAAATCATTCTTAAATATCTGTTTTGAAGTAGCTGGATATGTTGTAAGTTGGATTGATTTACCATTCCACATATCTGGCATCCATGTTGTAAAAATGGGAGAATGATGGATTTGTATAGACGTATCTTTGTTTCTATCTGTAGGTTACTGCTGCTTAGCAATGGTGATAGATTTGAGATTACTGCTAAACCTTTGATTTTCCTGTCTAGAATATGACGTTTTGGTCCATGATGTTCAGGGATTCATTTAACTATGGCCTTTTCCTGGTAAAATAGATATAGACGCATTTCCCAGGATTAATTTTGACCTTGTGGATTCAGCAGCATTTGCTAAATTCGTCAATTCCTGGTTGTAGGTAAGTGATGTTGAGATCGTGTCTTCTTCCTGTTGTGTAAAAAGTAGTGTCTACAACAAACTAAGCCAGCTTCACGTGAGGTGGAGTCGGGATTTTGTTAATGTATATTTTAAAGAGTGGCGGTGAACCTTGTGGAATTCCAGCTGGTATCGGAAATATCGAAGATCTCTGCCAGCAACTTGCTAAAATTAGGGGGCCATAATTGTTGCAAGGAATTTCTCTTTGTATTTTTTCTAGATGATATTCATAGGTTCCAAAAAAGTTGGCAAGTCGAGAACTCAAAAGATTGGCTTCTGTTTTTATTCCACCATTTCTGAGAGTTTTCGACGAAAACCATGAAAAATGTAATTCTCCACTAAATGTTATCACAATAAAAAGTAATATTTAGTCTTTTAAATGATTTTCACAACGAAAACTAAATCAGTAAATTTAACAAAATCAGCCCATAAAGAATTTCATGAATGAAATAATAAACATGAATGACAATACATTACTTTTTCCATTGTATTTTTTGTTGGTGTATTTGAGTTGCATCATTATTTGAAAGACAATCAGAATAACGAAATCCACTTAACAATGTATTGTTATTGAAGATTTTTTTTTTAAAATGCAACTAATAAATTAAAACAAGACACTGTCAAATAGGAGAAGAAACCGAGGTTATGAAAGTTTATGGTGTTATTTATGCAGTATTGTGAAAGTAGGAAGCGTTGGCAAGTTGGCCGATTTAATTGCCAAGTAAGGGTGTATGCTTACCTTGGTGGCAGCGTGGTCGTCGGAAGAGGTTCCAGAGGACAGCGATGGTGTGGTCGAGCAGAATGTGGAACGGAGGCGAGCGGGCGACTTTTAGACCGTTGCCTGGGTGGTTCAGGCGGAAAACGTACGGTCGCGGTTCGAACTTCACATCTTCACACGAACAAGCCGGACCACTGTGAGAACAAGAAGATGTGGGCATACTGAACTCCTCCATAATAGCACGAAATCTTGGTAATCACACCAGACCTAGTCTTAGGCCGGCATTAAACTATAAACGATCTTTCTCAAAGATCTTTTCTAAACGATTTTATCACATTTATTTTATAAAAGATATTATATGATATTATATGATATGCAGGCCCAATGCACTAAATAAAAATTTTCATCATAGTTCTCTGAAATGAACGAAGTTAACTTGTATGCTTGTTCAGCCGAAGTAGGTGCAGCTGTCACAATGTGTTTTATTGAAGAAAAAGAAGAGAAGTAAACATAATAGGGTTAGATCGTAGACTGCAAGACTTGATATGAAAGGAATTCATCAAAGTTTAGTGAAAGATCTGCAATGTGAGGACGAGACATATTAAAAAATTATGCTTGAAGCTGCAGCTTAGGTCCAATAAATTCTTACCGCAATATTCTCAAAAATTTCTATATCAGAATTATTACCGCCGAACTTAACGATATATACTATTGGGTGTCTATTTTTACGGTGTATGTGCAATGGGTTGTACTCAATTGCTGGTGGTGGATCCACACCATTCTGCACTATGGCACTGTATTGATCAGCTATTATAGCCTACCAGAAACCTGTCAGGTACTAGCTTCTTAATTCATTAATTATCTTTTTCACGTCATCGACCAAACAGCTTTCTTTCATAGAACTGATTAACTTCGCAAGCTTTGCGTAAGTGTCCACCGTTTAATTCCTATTCTTATAGTCTACATATTTCTGATTGTACATTTTCTTCCGTTTATACTCAGAAATCAATATTTTCATGGATTCCTAACAAACTTCGGTAACTTTGTTTGCGTCATTTTCTTTGTTTACTTTGAAATATTAAAAAAAAATGTAATGCAAACGTATTACATTTTATAAAATAAATCTTTTATAAAATATGTCCCACTACACTGTAAAATATTCTATAAAATACCTTTTATGAAAGATCTTTGACAAATATCTTCTATAGTGTAATGCCGGCCTTATGTAAGGAAACAGTCCGAATAAAAATTTAAAATAAACAGGAAAATATTATTATCACTTGAGAAAAACTGAAGCATGATAGTGGTTCAATAAGAATTGAGAAGTAATAAATATAGTCGAAGCATTTAAGATACAAACTACTCGCCACGAAAGAGCTGTTAGATATTCACATACAGATCACTAACACACTCGCTAGCTTCTACTCTCTTATTTATATACAATTCGGAAACATATTCATATTTGTTCATAACACGTCGAATATTTACATTTTCATCTCACTGAATAGTTTGGGAAGAATATTATATTTCATAATAATCGGTAAGCTGGTTGGTTACCCCATTGTAAGACGTCAAACTCAAAATCTACACGCTCTGGGGACGCAGGTTCGAATCCTCGTCTGGCCATCTAAATTTCACTTTTCCATAGATTCTTGAGATCACGCCAGGCAAAAAACCAAATGGTTCCTTCAAAAGGTCTTAGCCGAATTCCATTCCGTTCCTTGATCACTATCTTTTCCCGCTTCTAATGAAGCTGATGTCTTCTACGCGTAAAGCATTAATCAAAATAAATAAATAAAACAAATGATATAAACAAGGGGATGGACTTTCGCCATTATTGTTTAATTTTGCACTTAAGAAAGTGATAAGAGAATGGAATAAAAATATAAAAAGTGGAATAATACTGGGTTGCAAAAAGAAAATCTAGAAATCAATTGCATTACCTTTGCGGATGATACGACCCTGTTGGCTGAAACAATGGAGGAAACAAAAGAACAAATTCTTGAATTAAAGAAACATGCAGCTAAAATTGGTCTTAAAATTTCCTTTGAAAAAAACAAAAATTATGACACACAACAAACACCAAAATAAATATTTAAAAGTTCAAGAACAAAAAATATAAATAGTGAAAGAATTTAAATATCTGGGGGAATGGATTAGTTGAAATCTAACAGAACACAAGGCAATAGAATCCAGAAAAAATAAACTTGGCTTTCCAATCGACAAGAAATCTCTTTCGTGGGGGCCAAAATTAAGCATTACAAAACCGTGGTAAAGCCGGAAGCAGTGTACGCAGCAGAAACTCTGACCATGAATCGCATAGGGCAGATTAGAACAACTGGAATTAAAAGAAATTAAAAAAAAATCATAGGAACAAAATTTTAAGATAATAAAATAGTATACAGTAAGAATGAAACTCTTTAAAAAAAAACTGAAAAACTCTCAGATACTACGCACAAAAGGAGACTAAATTTCTACGGACATCTTCTCAGAATGAACTCTGGTAGACTAACCAAATAAATTTTTGATTTTTTTCCAGAACCGCATAACCAATTAGTTTCACAGAAATTGGAAAATATCTAAGAGAATTAAAAATTACAGAAAAGTCATTACTTGATAGAACAGCGCAGATAAGATTTAAAGATGAAAAGATAAGGTTCCAAGAAAAATCTAAAATAAAGTCAAAACCCATTATCTCGGAAGAGGAGAGAAAAAGGAGATCCGAGAGGATGAAGAAATACTTGGCTCAAAGGCAGGAACAGCATGCAAAGAAGTGACTGATTCTTCGTACCCCAAAGACTGTGAAACGAAAGAAGAGAGACAGATCCCTGTTTTGAATCCCAATCTCTAGTGCGACTTTCAACGGCCGTTAACCCATCCTTCGTTTCTGGCACCAGGACACTTAAATGGTTAGTATTCGACTTAAAACTGTGGGTACCATTTGCCTGTGGGATTACCGCGTTGGGTTGGTGGTTATGGCGGAGTTACATTTGGTAGCACGTAGGAAACTCTGTCAGTATGTTGTTAGAATCATTCAAAAATGTTACTATTAAGCCAAATATTGCGAGATTACAGTGAGAACAAAGACTTTCCAGGATAGTAATTACACCGAAATTTGTTTTCTGCATTAGAGCTGGTAGTATGTTGAAGCAACACCGAAATTAGTTTTCTATATTAGAGCAGGTAGTACTGTATGTTGAATCAAACAGTTCGCCATTCCCTGAACATGTTCGTATAGGAAGTTGTGGTTACAAAGCAAAGATCGGCGGTATATCCGCGAAGACTTAATTACGAGATTATAATTATATATTTTGTTTAGAAACGAATATGTAAGAATTAAACTTTTGTACTTCTAGAAATGAAGAGGTTAGCACAGGATAGGAAGGGATGGAGGATTGCATCAAACCAGTCGAAAGACTGACGACAGCAAAAACGACTTCTGCCCTTTCCGATTACACATAGCAACAATTTATTGTGGTAATTATTCAACTAAATACAGTTAGGTGGAAGAAATCTTTAAAATTATAACTGGAAAAGTAATTTCAGTTATGTTCGTAAGGTGCAAATATTTCAGAAATGCTGGATTTCTACTACTGACCGACCTGGGAACATTAAAACTTGTATCATAGGAGGATATTTTTGTCTATGTATTTGTTGACAAAGAGATAGCGTCCCTTTGCAGCGCTACTTACCACACGGAGCTGGTTTTCTACCTAATAGCAGCAGTGTGCAACAAACTCGTTTGTTGTTTACAGTATCGTACGAACATTGCGTATCATTGTGAAAGTGAAACAATCCATTCGTTTGGAATGTGCTGAGCTGAGTAACTATTTTCTTATAAATAAAATGGAAAGACCTTGAAAAAAAAATGAAAATGGGTTCCAAACGCGTTTAATCGAAGGAAAAAAAGGGAAGCTTCTGAGTTGTTATCGAGAGGACTAACTTCGCAGGCTACAGCTTGTCTTCAGAAATATTCGGTGGCAAACGAAAACGAAAGAAAAGTTTGGTGGGTTGCTTGAATAAGTTACTTCTCAAATTACGTAAAAAGATACGCTACAGAGTAGTGCGATTTATTTGGAGCGAACGTCCAATGTAACTTAATTTAGTTTTAGTAATAACCTTCAAAAATTATTTTACCCTTCATTCTTCTTCTTTGTAGTTATGGTTTTTTTGGTGTTTCTCGGAGATCTTCATATTTCCTACAAATATCCGAAAAATTAAAAACATCTATTAGTACACATTTGAAGACGAGGGGAAACCCCCCATTTTTTTTCGAGGTTGAGGTATTGTTACAGATCTTTTTAGACTGATCATACACATCAGTTGAACGGAAAGTTTTGCAAGGGGAAAGAACCAAGAAAATCAAGCGCACAGGGGAATGAAGCAGGCAAGTCAATGAAGACGCAGCAGGCCAGGAGAGGGCCAACAGCGCGATAAAAATACTAAAGACAGACAAAGCACAAATGTCAGGTGCGAGTTACTTTCGCGCTATGAGAATTCAGTTCACAGATGTGTATTCAACTGAATTCATTTTTGTCTTTAGCTGTCAATAAACATTAAGTGCTGTTGCTGAAAGGGCCGGCGCTAGGATTTGGGGCCCTGGGTAACCAGTTGGGGGCCCTTGGCGAATTCATCCGTTAGGGCCCTCCATCACACCAAATGGGCGAGTGGTGGACCCCTACAGCCAGCGATCGAGCCCCCCATCAGCCGGGTGGGCCCAGGTACATTTGACCCGCTTACTTCCCCCCCCCCCCCCCCGCTAACGCCAAGCCTTCGTGTAACAGGAAATGTTGAAGAATCCCTAGGAAAATACATTTTTAAAAAAATATCTGGATGAATTTTTAACTGATAAAGTCTTTCGATACTGTTTTAAAGTGCATTCCAAAACCTTATTGGTTATTGTAGGATATATTTCTTCAAAAAGAGATCAATGATTTAGTGTTGCATTGGGAGAAGTGCATTCAACTGAATGGGGATTATTTCGTTTAATATTATATTTAATAAATGAATTTTTAACTGATAAAGTCTTTCGATACTGTTTTAAAGTGTATTCCAAAACTTTATTGGTTATTGTAGGATATATTTCTTCAGAAAGAGATCAATGATTTAGTGTTGCATTGGGAGAAGTGCATTTCGTTTAATATTACAATTTTTAAGTATGGAAAAAGCAAAAAGGTAAAATTTGAGAACAGCCATCTGATTTACATTAACCTGGAATTACATTAGTCACACAAACTCCCAGCTCGCTCCTATGAACAGACCAGAAAGGTCGTTAACAGGAAATTCTCCATAGAGTACTATAGTTTCATAGGTCCTCAAAATGAAAATTAGAAAGTGCGTTGTTCTTGAACGCATTCTCAATTTGACTAACATATCAGTAATTGATGCCTAATCGTATTGTTTTTATTGGCTTTGTTCACTTTGCATATATAACAGTGGTTAAATTTACTTTTGCAAAATAGTGAATGTATTCTTAAACGTGCGATAGAGTTTTCGATTTTCAAGCATCAAAATTAAGGGAAGTTGTTGTTAAGTTGTAATGGCAACTGACACTATATGGAACAGCTTAAGGAAGAGGTATGGTGTAAGATACAAAGATTTTAGTATTTGTTTTAAATGTAAGTTGCTCTCATGAGCATCATGTTACTGACATCATTGCTAGAAAGGAGTGAAAGTCATTCACAATGTATCGAGATTTATGCAGCCTGGACCACATTTATTACTGACATTATGCATTACAGCACAAGTTATGTGAATATAATTATTTATTTTTATTTTCATTGCTTTCATGAGTGCCATATTGCTACATATATACCGATCTATGCACCCCGGATCGGAATTATAGCTGACATTGGGAGGTACTGATGAAGGTACTAGGATTTCAATATTTATTTTTAATTCAGGTTGCATTCATGAGTTCTATGCTACCAACGTTATTATGTAAGACGAATGCAGACAAAAACTGAATCTTGTGGACTATTTCGTCAATTGCGATATAATCAGTTTGTATGAATAATTAATGACATTCCAAAGCAATTGAATTTATTTGACAATGGTACAATAAGAACGTGATAAGAAGGAACTGTGCTATTCGCTTGAAATTTATCACACACATTCCTCTCATTTCAAAGATTGTAATCCAGCCTGGACCAGAGTGAAAAGAACAACCACTTTTTTTTTTTACAGAACAAATGCATTACATTCGTCATAATACTGTAGCAGTATATTCAGATTACATCAAGAAAAATTGCCAGTGATTTTAGATTAGTAGCTGGAGTGTGCAGATGGTATTTGTGGCCTGAAAAGTGTTCGGAATTGGTGGTCTATACTGTTAATGTTGTACCGTATAATAACTTTCATGCACCATCACGTCTAAAGTACGCTTCATTTTCCTTTAAAGTACACTTTTTCTCTAAAGGTTTGTGTCACAAATTTCAATACCACAATTTCTTCTTACCTCACCCTTATTTTACCGTCACCCTTTATTTGTTATTTATTTTTACCCAACGCGTATCACTTCATTCTCTGAAGCATCTTCAACGATTCTATGTGTTGAGTTTGTATACATGTAATTAGTTTGTTTTATGCTACAATTTACACTCTAGTTCCTAGTGTATGAATCGTTTATCAGACTTTCCTTTGTCAAATTTCAATCTACTGGATAGAACGTACCTTTTGCAAGCCATGATGAACGCAAACAAAGATCCAGTCAATCACTTCATTAAGTCATTTCGGTTTTTACTTATTTATTACTGCTCATTGCGTAACAAAACACGAGAAATTTTTAACTTGCGTCAGCTCATGTGATTCCAGAGATGTAACTAGGTGACTGTCCCTAGAGAAAGAATTTCTTTGCTTTTGATGAATTAACAGTAAGACATATCTTTCTTTCGGTTTTTTAAAATTATTAGATATCTTATTAGGAGGGTAATTCCGCTTTGACGGCGATTGATAGGCTATTAGTGTTAATGTGTTTAAGATATATATTGAATCTAATAAAAAAAAAAAAACGCACTCTGTCTTGTGTGCGTATATGTTGCATCATTTCTTCCACGCTTCTGAAGCAAGTTGCTGGTCTAATTAAAATTAATTAATTAATTAAATTGCAATGGAGAGCATGCTACGGTGGAAATTTCCCTAAACACCCATCTTCCCCCTTTTCTGCATCCACCTACATTTACCCTTTACAAATTTTAACTTTAAATTCTTTCAACGATTTTGGCAAATTATTCATCATTTCTCTTGGTAACTTATTCCAATCCCTGACACCCTTACCTAAAGAAGAGAATCTTCCTACACCCTTGTGCCTGAAATCGAGTGCCAGCTTGTTGTCATGGTCATCTTTTCCCTTCCATGCATTACTTTCAATTCTTACACCAATATCTTTCCATGCCTCATCACCAATATACGCCTTGTACATTCCCATGACCCTCTTCACCCTCCTTCTGTCTTCCAATGAGTCCCATTCCAGCTCTTTTATAATATCTGTCAATCTGTCACTGATTGCGTTTTGCGATAATTTTCAGAAACAAATCTAGCAGCCCTTCTTTGCACCTTCTCTAACTCCTGTATTTGATACAATTAATAAATTATTTAGTGTTTACATTTTTGGTGTTGCATATGATAGCCTGGAGTAGCTTAAATTTAACCGCCTGAATCGTATAGTGTTAAACCATTTTTGAAGTGATAACTTCTTTAGGCGCGTTGGGCGATTTTTGGATGGGGAGAATCTTATGATTTCGCGTCACTGATATGCTAATGCTAACAGTATATCTGTAGCTATAAGTATGACATCTTGCGCGTATGATATTCATTGTTTTATGTTTTCACTTCTGTCGGCTGTCCCCAATAACTGCCAAATTTTTCTTTAAAACTCTGATTCGGATGGTAAACATTCATTTTCATAAAGTTTTTCATTAGAAATTTAATCTCCTTTTTGAACAATTCATGAAAGTGGCTTATTTGCTCGGGAGGTTGTTCAGCTGACTGAAGTTAAATTATTTTTGATTGCGCTGTAACGCTGCTTGTAGTATTTGGGTGTGTATGGATGGCTGACACGTAGGTTCTATGGGGTTTTCCTCACCATGCCCTATGACTTGCGCTGACTATTTTCTTGAATCTTCGTGTTTCTTCTGCTCTTGCGCTCTTGTTATTCGGACCGGTCCTCTTCTTCTCTCGTACTACTATCAACTACTAAATAAACATGAGCATCGAGGGATGAGCTTGCATCTAGGAGATAGAGCGGACAGCTAAAGGTTACTTGAATCAAATAACAACGTCAGGAAACCTCGTTTAATTTGTACTAAATCGTAAACCAACTTCAGCCGATAATTCAAAGTAAATAGAGATATTCCGTAACCCGTGATACTGAACAGAGGGATAAGACTTGGCACTACAGTACGACCATACAGCTAACAGAATGGTAAGATTGGTGTAGTGCAGGGTACACGACCCAATTTTAAGTAAATTTTTTTTTTGTTACCCACCTAACCAAATATCAGAATGGGAACTGTTGTATGACCTCGATACGCTATCGACTATCCTATCTTGTCTTCGTGCAAAGGATATACTCTCAACAAAAACAAGAATTCATAATACATAAAACATATATACCGGTAGATTCTTGGCTGTCCGGGTGGCGCCGCGTCATGTTTCTTGAAACCGACGTTTCAACCCTCATTCTGGGGTCTTCTTCCAGGGCAGAACAGTTCTGCCCTGGAAGACCCCAGTTGCATTTTAATATGCTGATCGAGTTCATTCTAATCGTGGAATTCCGGCAGTCAACTTGATGAGGTAATGGTCTGTGCAGCCGCCTACCGGTATATATGTAATCGTAGGCTTCCGCGGCCAGAGTCTGTTGATTCTTGGCTGTCCGGGTGGCGCCGCGTCATGTTTCTTGAAACCGACGTTTCAACCCTCATTCTGGGGTCTTCTTCCAGGGCAGAACAGTTCTGCCCTGGAAGAAGACAGCAGAATGAGGGTCGAAACGTCGGTTTCAAGAAACATGACGCGGCGCCACCGGAAGAAGACCCCAGAATGAGGGTTGAAACGTCGGTTTCAAGAAACATGACGCGGCGCCACCCGGACAGCCTTCTGCCCTGGAAGAAGACCCCAGAATGAGGGTCGAAACGTCGGTTTCAAGAAACATGACGCGGCGCCACCCGGACAGCCAAGAATCAACAGACTCTGGCCGCGGAAGCCTACGATTACATATATACCGGTAGGCGGCTGCACAGACCATTACCTCATCAAGTTGACTGCCGGAATTCCACGATTAGAATGAACTCGATCAGCATATTAAAATGCAACTGGTCCACCAAGTCGCTTTTTGGTGGAAACCACCTGCAGACCAGATTTTAGTGATTTATTGGTAGGTTTATCATTGTGTTTTACTGCGCCCAAATGTATGAAAATATGGAACAGGGGAGCAAGAAATAGATGAAATAAAAGATATATTTTTGTTGTAAAAACCTCGATTGTTCCGCGACCCAGCAAAACACATGCCGCGACCAATCAGTGGGTCGCGACCCATAGTTTGGGCTTACGGCGGCCCTGGTAGTGACTAACTATTCCGAGGCCTACTGGTAACTTATTGCCCGACAGTGAAGTGAGAGTGATCTATGTATTCTGGCTTGCGTGTAAAATATCGACCTGCGTGCTCAGCACCACACGCGCAGCTTGTATTTTGAACTGATGATCGGAAGATTCTGAGTCGACCAAACAGGCCCGCTAGCTGTTTCAGCGCCCGCGTGCAATACCGATTATGCCGCCCCATTACAGGAACAAAAAAGTAAGTTTCATTCAGTGCCGGAATTAAGGGGGGGGGGGAGGAAGGGCAAACCGGGGTGCGTGCTCCGGGCGGCAACTTGAGAGGGGCGGCAAAATCGTGTTTGAAGGGCGGCAAATTTATGTCCCGACTACCTTTTTTTTTTTTTTTTTTTAAATCCACTACTGCCCCGGGTCGCAACAACGGGCGATCTCATTTTGCCCCGGCACGGAAAATTCCTGCATTCATAGATTAGTATAACAGCGTCATCTATGAATGGAGCACGAAAGCATCTCTGGTATATAGTGACTCACGTTACTGACACAAAGACCAGGCTGGCCTTTTATTAGTAAACTAATTAGAATTGTAAATTAAATTTGAAAGCTTCTCGTATCAGTAACAGACGTAAACCGGTAGCTTAAGTCATTAAACTATCTTTTATATCAATTGGGTAAACTTAACAGTCCAGATGGTCCCGTTCAGTACTAACAGGTCATTCAAAGTTAGCTAGCAGGACTCCAAGAGCTAAGATTAAACGCCGACCTGATGGCTGTGAGGACGTCAAAGTACGGGTAGTGCTTACCCGCTGGCATTCAGCTACTGCTTTGTACATACGTTGAGTGCACCCCACTTGGGACGGGGTACAGCCAATTGACAAAAGCGCCCCTGCTTATTATAACTGTTCGGGTTGTATGTTCAAACCTACTTATTTTTATTCCAGACTGACACAGAGATTTTAAAATACTGAACATTACGGCTGTTTCTCACAGTATTTTACATACGCCGTCTTTGAGAAACATTCTGGACACGCATTTCATCAGACTTTTTTTTTTTTTTAATACTGCTTTATGCAGCAATAAATAATCGACACCGTGTACATGAAATCGATGTTGGTATAATTATAAAAACCTGCGTTTTTTCAACGATTTTTTTGTACTAGGCTGTTTTGTAATTTAGAAAAAAAAAAAAAAAAAAAAAAAAAAATGTGGCTTTGGCTGGGGGATAATAAGGATGCTCTACAATTTTCACTAACTCAGCTTTTGTCTTTTCGTTTCTGTCACTGTCGCTAACCAAATATAACCCAATGGGTGAATGTAAGAGTTGGTGAGCCGTGTAAGTTATGTTCTGTATGATAAGAGTCATTTTGCTCTTGTAGAATCTGTAAATTTTGACGAGGAAATTCGAATCCTATCACTATCGACTTAGATAATTACGAAAAATCAACTATAAACCATAATCAGGTCGACAGGTAAATCAAACCAAAAGGTTGAACCGGGGCCACCATTGTGCGGTATTTTGACGCTCACAGTCAATCCGGCGGATCCAGCCTTGATAATCTGATTATGCAGCAAGGAACAGAACTTACAGCCATAAAGTGACAATAACGTTTTGCGTGAAGGAAAAGAATCTGACATTTAAGAGCCCCAGACGGCTTACTTAGACGAGTGACGGTTCATCAGTGGAGGAATGCCATTGAAACTCATCAAGTAGTGTTTGTATCACAGATCATAGGAAACTATAAACAGCTTCTGTACGACGATTTTAAAGGCAGCTGGACAGTGTATACAAGTGAGATGGACCAAAAGGAAGGAAAAGCCAAAATGAATTATCTCCCCCCCCCCCGATTGTGGATTTGATGAATGTATAGCTCTTGAAAGTGATTATTTTGATGAATAAAAATAAATTTTGCGAAATAAATGTTATTTTCTTAGTTAGTCCCGGGACTTTTTGATCGTTTCCGAGCCACACGACAGAAGTGCGAACCGGGGTCGCGAATGGAATAAGTGTTAGGAGACACGTTTATTTCAGCGACCACGCCTTCCACCAATCATAGCAGAATCACAAGACACGTGATTTAAAATGTGGGTTTTCTCTGTCCATGGGGATCGTCTTCGACAACGGAAGCTGGGAAGAGGTTACCTGCTGGCAGGAGCACCTACAAGAAGGGACTTGATCGCAGAACGCGACACGGAGAGAATCTGGCTCGCCTACGCTTGAGGTGCTGATGGAAGATACGCCACCACCTCTGACTGGGTGCGGCGCGCGTCGCTGATCATCACATCTACTGTAAAGTGTTATCTAACCCAGGCCTGCACCTGTCTCATGAGACTGCTTAATGAACCCGTAAGCGCTCTGGAGACAAGTGGTCACCTTGTTCAAAACTGAGCTTGGTGAACATTGGTCACAGACTATTCTGGTTCCTTGCAATTTGTTTAACAAATTCGGAATGGTAATTGTTCCCATTCCGATGGCACCCAGTACAGGGGCGTAGCTACTATGGGGCTAGGCGGTGCAGTGCACCGGGGCCCCTACGCTCAGGGGGCTCCCAAGCATACCTCTGGGGGCCCCCAAGCGCAGTTCAGAGGCGAGCCTTCATGGCAAACAAACGACCTTTTTTTTTTTTTAGCTCTACAGTCGTCTAAGGGGGCACCTGGGACACAGGAAGCCCCTCACTAAGGGCCCTCTCACTGCTCAGGGGGGCCCTAACCATTGCTCAGGGGGCCCCTAAGCACAACTCAAGGGGCCCATCCTCAGCTCAGAGCCTCAAAGCAAAAAAAAAAAAAAAAAAAGTCACCCATCTGGCCTGAGGGCCCAAAATAAATTTTTTGTACTGGGGCCTTTGTTGACCTAGCTACGCCACTGACCCAGTATCTAATTTTGATTGTTTAAAGAACACGTTTTATAGTGCGTGTTTGATTAATCATTTGTTCAATTTCATAGTTATCCATTTGAACTAAGGAAAGTTAAAGGCAACGATTATAAGATTTGCTAACGGCTTATTGTAAACTCGGGCCTTGCTTCATATTAATTTTTTACATGTTTATAATAAACATAAATGTGCCCAGAGGTGTATACGCCATAAGACACAATAAATTATGATGTTTATTTACCTGTAATCCCGCACAACTTGAGATTCTTGCCAGTAGAAATTTTATAATTAATGGAATTAACATCCAAACATCAATTTCAATAAATAAATTAGTGAGAAGCAACCACCCACTACAACTGGCGTTATTTAATAACAAAAACCAGCATAAATTATCTTTCATTATTTTATGAAAATTTGGTTGTAGTTTTAACTGGGTAGTTAGAAGAAGAAAGAAATTGAAAAATTATAATGAGCAGAATAAAACGGTTTAATTTATTCTACGAATAACAACCGAAAGCAGCCCTTCTAACCATACGGAACATTTCAGTTTTACGATAGTTAGAACAGCTCCTTGTAACTATGTTGTAATTCTCAGCCCGTTATTTGTATTTACTCCACTGCATTTCGATACAAGGTGTAGCAAAAGGTTAGAAATGTGCAGCGTTTCCGTAAGCCCCTTATATATTTCACTCAATCCTCTCCGATACGGATCCTACACGCCACTGGAGAGATCACCTTTCGCTCAGAACACCATTAAATGACGGGATTTGTTCTCATGGCTGGTGTAAGCCCCGGATTCTTCCGATACAGCAGATATCGGTTTGTGTTGGACTCGGGGATTGAGCCTTCTGATTCTGCCCACAGAGGGGATAACGCAGGTCGATTGTATCTGTCCTGGAACAAGGGATATTCCGAGGCTCTACCGGATGTATCATACCTTTAGTACTGAATGGCACTGCTATAGAGAATGTTAATGGTCGACAGCCTGGCGATACATTGTAGCATTAGGCCATACAAAAAATGTTAGGGACTGGTTAAATTTCTGTTGATGTTATACAAATTTATTACGTACTTAATTTCACGGTAGCCAATTTATATATTTAGAACTAACTAGTGGCTTGTGTATTTTATTTATTTGTTTGGTATTTTTGCATAGTTATTAACCTCATTCACCTCGTCGTTCCAGAGTGAATATCATGCCACAGACAATCTTCTCAAATACGAGATCTTTTCCTGAAATCAGTGCAGTATCTAGAGAATGTAATGGAAGTATGCAGACAATCTAATTTTATAATAAACAAGTCCGTCATGTATGACGTCGTCTGTCACGTCATGACGCCACTCTATGACGTCACGCTTAACGCAATTTTTCGGTTATACACGTTATTTAATAACATTTCTAAGCATCCGCGAATAAATTAACTGACAGAACACTGAAGTATGTATTGTGTTTAAATCAACATAATTATTAGTTGCTTCGATTTATTTAATATTAGTTTTATGTAAAGGTATTTGTTGAACTCTTTGGCCACAGATATGTAAGATAATAGCTTTAATTTTCGCAATGTTAGCGACAGTTTTGATAGATTGTTATTAGCACTGGTACTTGATGTTACAGCGGAGGGCTTGCTTATTTTTTTTTTATAATTTAATTTGTTTTCTGTTACATAAATCATTACTTCGTTTTAATGAAAGTGTTGCTAACATTTTGCGGTTGTGGAGCGTCTCACGTTTCTACAGTGTCAATTTAATTCGTGGTGACTTTTCCGAAAATGGAGAGTGCAATGTGAAGAAGATGCCATTTAATGAAGTAATTAAAACAAATTTCAACAGGGCAGTACCAGTTTCGGGCCGGTGGAGAATATCACCTTCGTACCATTAAAACTAATACTACGTGAATGACGTAAGTTGTTAAGATTTATTTTTAATTTTCTTTGGTTTTACTGATGCCTTATTTCAGCCGCATGTAACTGTGTCAGCCATTCAAAGATGTTTGTATAATTCTGAATAACGAATATAAAAATGGAAGAACCCTTAAAGATTTTTGATTTAGTTTATATCGCGATGCATTATTACCACTAAAATGCGATATAGTACATGTTAAAATGAATGTGATTGAAGTATTGTTTCTCTGGCGGCAAGTTTCGTACGTGGCTAGGCTGAAATGCAACCTGGTCCAGGATAGCAACGAAAACCTTTTGTTACAGGGCAAGGCACTAGGAATCGCATTGAGCTTTATTTTATAACAATTCTATGTATTTAAGTAATTGGTAAGAAATGTAATGCTACAACGGCATATTAATTATCAGGTTTTTTTTACATGAAATCATTATTTGGTTTGAATGAGTTCCAAATTGATCACGATCTATGCGGCCTAAGCCACAATCAAAACTAATATTACGTGGCATAACGTAAGTTTTTAAGATTTATTTTTAGCATCCGTCGTTTTCATTGGTGTCATTATTTTAGCGGGATGTAAGCTGTGTCAGGCGTTAAAAACCCGATCTTCATCATAGACAATAAGAAAGATGTAAGAAACGGTGAAGATTTTGGATCAAGTTTGTATTGCTATGCATGATGACACTGACATGCGATACAGGGAATGTAATAATTCGCGTGTGATTGAAGCTTTGATTTTCTAGCGGCGATATTGGCGGAGACTGTGGTTAGGCTGAAACGCAACCTGGACCAAGTTGACAAGTGAAACTTTTTTCTACATAACCAAGGACGAGAAATTACAGCACACTGAGTTTATTTTATAACTATTCTATCTAGGTAAGCAACTAAAAAGAAATTAATTGCCAGAACACTCCATTAAACCCGTCATTTTGGCGGGTTTTGTGGCTAGTCATTAAATAAGCTATCTTTACACAAAATCACCTAAATGTGTTTTTTTTTAAATTAATTTTTTGATTCGCGTTTGGTCTTTGTAGCCTTACAGCCATTCTGAAGTCTATGTGCTCTTATTCTAGCAAGTTACAAGACGCATGTTTGTTCCTTATACGTACGGAAATACATTAAAAAAGAGTTAGTTGTACACGTAAATGAGGCGCAGCACGCTTGTTGAGTTCACATCAATTCTTCTCGTCTATCAGCACGCGAGAAAATACACCAAACAAAAAGAAAAATAATTGTGCAAAATAAGTTGCAGGAGATTTAATTTATATCCTCCGACAGAGTTAAACCTTAGATGTTGATATTATTCTCCTCCACAAATTTCATTATTGGGTTATAGATCTTTCAAATTTAAGAAATTTTGACTGATTCACTGTATCACAACTGCGAAATGATATATTCAATACATTTATGTGGTCCACATGTTTTTGGAAGCATCCGCGGTTGCATTTTAATATAGCAGTGGTGTAAATCATTTTTCTTGATGTAAATTTTGTTTCGAGTCATAGCACCTGGTGCCAAGAATGTTAAATTCTAGAAGGTTGTAAGTAGAAAAATTTCCCAGAAACGTTTAGATAGCTTTAGATCATCCCCAGTACAAATAAGATTTGTAACCACGGTGAACCCTCAAAAAGATTTGTGATTTTTTATCGGATGATAAGGAGATACAAAGCTTGGTAGCAAATAGCAACGTAAGCGTCCCAAAAAATACTTATGAAGACGGAGTTAAGAAGATTTCCAGTAGTATTAAAAAAATGTAAGTAGACAATCGTGGGGGCAACAAAGAAAAATATTTTTGTTTTGGTTCCGGCTAAAGTTCAAACACAAGGTAATGACAAAAAATATACCTCACACAGTTACAGTTGCTTGGATTTTAGAATAATCCAGTTAAACTCTCAAACAAACTGTTCTAAGCGATAAAGCTATGAAGATAAACGTATTACTTCTCATTTCAGCAATTTTGTTTGAGAACTGTATATCCATTACGCAAAATTTCGTAGTAATTTTGCAGACGTGTTATACATAAGGTAAACTATACTTCTTGATGCTTACCTCAAGATACACTGAAGTAGAGCACCGTACTGCAATTATTGACCCGATCAGCACCTCACTATTCCTGCAGAAGAAGAACAACGCTTATAATATGCAGTTATGTACGTGACAAATTTAAACGTTGTATTTCAACTGGATCATACAATATATTAAAAATAATTAAAATAAGTAATTTACATCCTGTTAATTTGTAATAGTAATCTCCCCTTTTTTTTTTTCTCCATTTGTTTCTGGTAGCTTATAAAATTTCTGATAGCAAATTAATAGCCAACGTTAAAAACTTGTGACTTCAATTTTTTTTTTAAATAATGATTTACGATGTATTATATCGATAGTAAGCACTCTCCAATTATCTTAGCAAAAACACGTATGTTCAGCCTTCAAGACATTTTCTCTCCAAAATTTTGCGTAAATGGGTAGTATATGGCCAGTCCTGAATTCAGATAGACTTCACAAAAAAATAATTAAAAGCGGACTTAACATATTTTATTCGTTGGCTCTTCAAATGATGTTTCTTCTGTCAATGTTTCCGAAGTTGAGAGTGACATGTGACAGGTATTTTTGAAAGCTTTTATCAGGGTTAAAGTTAACAAAATATTCCTACTAAATTGTATATCAGGCCTTTCACTAATTTCTGATGGTTTGATATTTTATATTATATTTAATAATAATTCGTAGTTCCGCGGATGGATCCACGTGAAACACACTCATGCTTGTCTAGCAAATATCACAATGACTGAGATAGTTCATTATCCTTTCCCGAACATCGTCACTGTTTGTTATACACGAAATTCAAGCTATAATTCATATTCAAAAACTCCTTGTTATTTAAATTAATAATGTTCGAGCCTGTACTCGAAACAGCGACCCCTAGGTCATGAAACTGGTTCACGGGGCACCACTCTGCAGAAGCCTTTGAAGTTGGCTGTCCGGACCACACCCTGATGAATGCCTTCCTGATGGAAGCCACTACACCACCTAACTTGTAATTGGTTGAGAGAAGTTGCCACCTCTATAAACATCACCACGCTGAATTATGCGCTGTCGCTGACCACTTTGTGCGACACTGTATCGGTTGTCGAGACAGCAGCCGAGACAAACCGAGTCTGCTGCAATATACCATCCACGTGTGATCGGAATTTTGTTAAAAAAATTCTTCATTTGATTGATATAATACAAAACAAATAGAAAAATATTTATAAACGTTTCTCGGGAAACAAACCGAGTAATATTATTATTGATGCACAATATTTCGGCGACAATAAGCTCCATCGCCATCTTCAGGTGGTGTTGTAAGCCTTGAAGTCTGCCTTGAGCGTGTTGTTGAAAACTGGCATGGCAACGACAGACGTTGTTTGTTTCCTAGCAGCATCTCAGACGTCATTAGATGCCCCGAACACAAAAAGCAGAACGTTGATGACGAGCAGCCTCAATAACAGGAATCCATGCATCACTTATCTGAAACCCACAATCTGTTAACCAAATCAAACGTGAGGCGAATTCAAACGCTTCTTTAATGACGCTGTCCCAGAAGCTCTCGCATGTGTCAGCACCTTAGTCGCTTCGAAATCGAAACCATGTAACTTCTGCCAAACTATGTTCCGTCACTGCTGATTTGTCTTTTTGCCCAGACGAACATGTCGGGCGTGTTCCAAACAACGTTGTTGTACACACCGAATCGTCTGGCCGATGTATTTCTTTCCACATACACATGGGATGCAATAAACTCCGGGTGTACGAATGGCAAGGTCATCTTTTGGAGAGCGCAAAAATGTTTCTCAATTTTGTGTTGGTAGGAAAATAGTCTTAATGCCATTTCTTGCCAGGACCCTTCCGACCCTAGATGTTGTGGCGTCAGAGTACGACAAGAAGGCTAATTTATCATGTGGACCATTATCGTGGTTATTAGACCTGCGTTTATAATAACAATGTCCAAAAAGGGAAAGCAGCCTTCCTTTTCAACCTCCATCGTAAACTGGATGTTTTTGTTGACACTATTCAAGTGAAGGAGAAACGTATCTATGTTGTCTCTACCATGGTTCACACGATAAATTAGCCTTCTTGCCGTACTCTGGCATCACAACATCTAGGGTCTGAAGGGTCCTGGCAAGATATGGCATTAAGACCATTTGAATAGTGTCAACAAAAACATCCAGTTCACGATGGAGGTTGAAAAGGAAGGCTGCTTTCCCTTTTTGGACATTGTTATTATAAAGAAAGCCGATGGAACTTTAGGACACACGGTGTATAGAAAGCCAACGCACACGGACCTGTGCCTAAACGCGCACAGTCATAATCATCCGGCATAGCGCAAGTCAGTACTAACAACCCACAGAGCGCGTGAAATATGTGATAAAGACAGCCTTCCTAGTAAGTTAAAACATATACGTGATACCTTCAGAAAGAATGAGTACAATTAACAGTTGGCATTCCGGGAAATGAAACGCAGGCCTAATAACCACGATAAATTAGCCTTCTTGCCGTACTCTGGCGCCACAACATCTAGGGTCGGAAGAGTCCTGGCAAGAAATGGCATTAAGACCATTTCCTACCAACACCAAAATTAAGAAACATTTTGCGCTCTCCAAAAGATGACCTTGCCATTCGTACACTCGGAGTTTATTGCATCCCATGTGTATGTGGTAAGAAATACATCGGCCAGACGATACGGTGTGTACAACAACGTTGTTTGGAACACGCCCGACATGTTCGCCTGGGGAAAAAAGACAAATCAGCAGTGACGGAACATAGTTTGGCAGAAGTACATGGTTTCGATTTCGAAGCGACTAAGGTGCTGACACATGCGAGAGGCTTCTGGGACAGCGTCATTAAAGAAGCGTTTGAAATTCGCCTCACGTCTGATTTGGTTAACAGGGATTGTGGGTTCCAGATAAGTGATGCATGGATTCCTGTTATTGAGGCTGCTCGTCATCAACGCTCTGCTTTTTGTGTTCCGCGGGCATCTAATGACGTCTGAGATGCTTTAGGAAACATAAGAACGTCTGTCGTTGCCATGCCAGTTTTCAAACAACACGCTCAAGGCAGACTTCAAGGCTTACAACACCACCTGAAGATGGCGACGGAGCTTATTGTCGCCAAAATATTGTACATCAATAATAATATTACTTGGTTTGTTTCCCGAGAAACGTTTATAAATAAACAACGCTGAGAAAAATTGCATTCATTTATAGAAAAATATTTTCTAACGCCATCTCCACCGTTTTCTACTTAGCTTTTTCCATCGCGCTGTCATTTCTTAATTCCTTATCAATAAAATTTATACGTACTCAACTGCACTCGAACTGTTTTACTCCTTTGCTGTTTCAAAATTTTCTTTACATTTAAACTATTTTTGAGGGACCAAATAAATGGAAAGCACATGCTGACAATTCTCGACAGTCAGGATATCTTTTTCGAATTTCGCTTGCCTTGCTCAGCAGCAGTATTGGTCCATGATTTATCATCAAGAAGCAGAACGCTGTATCTAGTATCTATTAGACCGGTATGCATAGCTAGCTTAGAAGATTTCGCAATAGTAAGCAGCTTCGACAGTTCATCGTTGAAGCAGAAAGCTGACATAAGTTACTATTCACCTTTTATTTTCCAAAAGCTGATTATGAATATCATGCCGGAAAATATAAAGTTTCAGGCCCAAACTTACGCCAGATTAGCAGTCTAAACACTAATTTGATTTATGCAGGCTAGTTTGAGAAATTTTCGCCATGCAGGTCGTGGTCAGTAGTAAAGGATACTAATCACTAGAAATTGTGAATAAAAATCTTCGGTTAAATCCTAAGTCCTACACAGTGCATACGGAGTGAGGCCGTACAACGCTGTGGTTGGTGATTAATACATCCTATGGGGACGTAATCACGTGTGCACCTCGTTGTCTTTCAGAATACTAGGCCTGAATGATCTGAGACCGACTTTCATCCTCTCCCTTCCTTCAACTTGATAGACACAACACACTACACTTAACAACGATCACACATACAACAATATTTTGGCATACGGTGGAAAGAACTAAACGTCTTAGCTCTGTTTTCAAAACCAAATTTCTAGTAACATTACTTTAGTGAGAGTTTGAGTAGAAACCGCTTAGCTTTATGGAGGCGCGGACATATTAAAGTGTTTTTTGCGAATAAATGAATTGTTACGAAATTGCAGATTATAACAGTGGCTTAAAATGCTACGTAACATAATCATCCGTTATGAGTTTTCTTGTATTGTTTCTGTAAAGTCAGGACGCTTTGACGACTAAGACGTTATAGTAATCACATCCATCCGCTGATTACTGACAGGGTACTTCTGGATTGTTCTTAAGCAGATGCATACAGAAAGAAGACAAGAGAAAAAGTTGTCGAAACGTTGCCTTTTTTTTTTTTTGACACAATCCGGCTGCAAACCCGGGTAGACTATATTCATTCATATTTTTGCTTACACTAAGTAAGCACATTGCTTGCACCCTACTGTGTTCGGTGTCTAGTTGTCACTAATAGCCATATGGTATCAGTTACAACAGCGATGCTTTATGTTGTGTCAGTGTCAGTGTCCTTTCTTTGCAGGAATATTTACGTAGCCTGTTATAATGTAAAGGTCTGCGACGGTTACGATTCCGAGTTTCGGAGGACGGTATTAAAGTAGCTCCAAGTATTAGTTTCAGGGAAATAGTTGCAACTGGTTACATCAGCAATTTACTGAAAGCATTTAAACAAAGTGCTCTAGTGACAGATATTGTATAATGATCGAGGTAATAAATTCCACTTTTCATTCAAACAGCGATGCCAATAAATATTACGAAACACGCTCCGTTTGCATACTATCCATTGCATTTATATTGAAGCAGTTAGTCACGTTATAGTGTATTTAAACGTATTCTTGAAAGTTGCAAAGGACAATGGTTGAACGTAATTGATACATCTCTTTACTGTGAGGAGTTAGATCAGTTGTAAGATAAGAAGTAACTGGGAGTCTATTATGACGGATATGATGCTTACTATAAGTTTTAGTTTATTCAGAGTTTATTGCAATAACTGTTTCAGATTTTAATTTCTACTTTCTAGACCTATATCAGATGAAAGTTTTAAGTGATGTCAGAAATAGAGATCACGTTCACTTAAATCACACACTGAGACAGAAAAAACTACTTTTTAATAATAACAATAAGTAATTAATTATTTCGCAATTTTTTGCAATTTTTTATAGGAATGATTAAAAATGTTGAATAGTAAAAATGTAAAAATGACATTTTTCTGAGAGATTTAACTATATTATTTTTATAGACTGCAAAAGTTTTAATGGTATTACGTCGGGTTGCGTTGAGAGGTCAGTCTTTATGGTAAACTCTCCACCGTAATTTTCTACTGTCATGAACTCTGGCGCAGAAATTCATGATGTAACGTTGTCCTTCTGAGATGCTAAAGATATTTAGTACGCGTTGAAGATCGTAGAGGTCGCAGTCGAAATTTCTTTATTGTTTACCACCTCACTATGGCACCTGAAAAAATTGTCCGATCTGTAACTTTCTATCATCATTTTTTTTTTAAACAAAGAAAATGCAACTTTTTAGTTGAATGATAAAATTTCGATGGTGCTTCGAAAATCCATAATAAATACTTTACATTTCTTCTATCTCTTCCCTTTTTACATTACATATTAATAGTTTTCTGTCTTTTCGATATCAAACTAATGCCTTCAAACCAGTGAACTAAAACAGTAACATTAAATGTTTTAACTAGTAACTTGCATATTAATATCGTAACGCGGTATCGGGAGTGATTGTGACAACTTAGATATTTTGTTAATCAATCAATTAACATTTAAAGACTGCTTGTTACTTGAAAATTTTTCTCATAGTTGTCAATACAACACATAATGCCGAGTGTGTCTGATGTGAAATTTTTGCGAGACTATATCGCATTATTGGAGTATTAGTTAAAGGAAAGAATTCAATAAACTGAAATAAGGTAAAGAAGAAATAAGGTGAGAGGTTAACATTCGGATCTGGTATTCCAGGGGACGTTGTTTCGATTCCTGGTCTGGGATACCAGACTTCGGTTTTCAATTATTTCCCGAAATCACTCAAGGCGAATACCGGGATGGTTTCATCAAAAAGATTATGGCCGACTTGCTCCTTGTTCCTTGCCTCAATCTTCTCCCTGCTCTGAGAACACCAACGATTCGGAAAAGCAGAAGAAAAAACAAAAAATCTAGTCAACTGCTGTTTACTGTACCATGTTGTCAGTACCGTACATGATTACTTATTGCTCCATTTTTCAATACAGAGCAGAATTGAAACATTTCTGTTTGATCGTTGGATCAAAAATTATTTTACTAGTTTTACAAATTGTTTTACTGTATTTTTGTACTTTTTTTTGAACCTAAACTGTATCTTCAAATAAGTGAAACAAAAAAAAGAGTTGACTTTTTTTAATAATTATCTTCAGAAATCAGAGCTACTTCTTTAAACAAAGCCAGCGACATAGCAATCTCAAAATACAAATACCACCAATGAAAACTGTCGGAACAGTTTCTGTTTCAAAATACGGGAAATCGGTCACGAGCACTGAATCCAAAAGGATAGCTAGAATTAGCAAACCATTTCTTTTCCCTTGTTACAGAAATCCTTTTACGTCCGGAAACTTTTTTTCATCGTTAAGTTTACTAACCTCCCCACTTCTAGCGAACTTAAACTTCATGATATGTTACCGGTACAACAAAGTAACAACTGAACCAATAATCTACAGTCGTGATCTTGCACAGGGCTCGATTTTAGACGCGATACCTCGTTTGTAACAAATAATGAAAGGTCTGTGGTGTAAACATTAAAATTCCTCAACCCGTATCAGCGATATAATTCCTTTAGTTTTTGGCTCAGTGTACAAGAGGAAACCTTTGGAGACGAGGTAAGTGCAATGACGACAACCACACATGTAGGGAGACACGGTGAAATTAGTATTCAGAAAATCCTATATACGCGTTGTTAGTGGGGTCTTCCAGCGTCGAGAAAATTAATTTCTACACATTCCACAACTCATCCGCAATCCGGCCACAGACAATTTCCAGTTCCCCAAAGTATACTTTAACTGCTGTAGCCCTCTCACCAAGAGTGTGTAATGTAGAGTGATTGAAGCAAATCATCTTCTTCGAGCCTACCAGAACTGCAAACAAGATACTAACTCGTTTTTGTCAGAGCTGTAGTCACTGAACATGACCCTCCAACTTAGTATCACATGGTAAACATTAAAATTTACAGAAACGTTTAAAGCCGGGTTTAATGTTAGAGATTCAACGTCGGTGTTAACTTTAGGTAAATAATATCAATATGTTTCTACCAGCTCTGCAGGAATGCCAATCAAAAACAAATTTAAAGAAAAAAGTTCCCTTAACAGCAATTTCGTAATTCAGTAACCGAGATTAAGTTTTAAACGCTTAAAGAGCAACTTCCATTATTTTACAAGCAGCGGATTATTGGGAAACAGGTGGCTATTAATTTGTGACCGTCCATAGGAGAGCAGAGAAAATTAATTAATTGCTTTTGCGAGGAAAGTAAAATAAGAACAGTATTAAAAATGTAACGTTGCCTCTAATAATTTTTAACTTAGTAACCGTTATCATCACTATAAATCTCTTAAAAAAGAGAAATTTCCTCTGAAGGTAAATGTTACTGAATTTATAATCATCTTTTTGTACAATTAAGTAGAAATTTAACAGTGGGTTTAACGTTTTTTAATTTAATTTTGAAATTCGAGAAAAGCAGTACGAAAGAATAAACTTTTTTGCGTTGTTGGTGACACTGTGAGTATTAAAATAAGAAAAAAATAATCTTGTAAAGAATTATGAATTGGAATTTTTGTTGGTGGAGATCAATACACTATGAGCACTAGTTGAATGCGTGAGATGTGTTTTTCGGACAGCAAAACAGATTAATAAAGAAATAATAAAGAATTTGAAAGCCGGTACCTCCATAAAAAAACCAAGGAAACAAAATACAAAGAAGCCAGAGAGATTAATTTTTTGGTGTATCCTATCGAGTGTTATAAAGTTGAACAGGTATTTACAAATACAATGAATGTTTATTTGAAACATTTTTATTTAATTGCGTATTTCACAAAATGTGAGCAGTCGAAGTTGTTAAGAGTGTGTCCTCTTACACAAATTTTTTAACAACTATACTGAAAACTATAAAACATTTTAGCTGATGGCATTTATTAAGAACTTTAAATAATGAAAGAAACGAATATTTCACGGTGAATTAACTAAAATTATTAAGCTGTATATTTTCTACTTTATGTTTTTTTAATGCAGTAATTCTTACCAATGATTGAATAAATATTACAGTTAATGCTGATATTTCGGGCGAATGTAACCCGTTGTTTCGGTACTTCCGAATGCTTCGGTGGTTCAGACTCGAAATAAAGAAAAAAAATGTAGCATACAGTTGTGGAAGACATTTGTTTCTGCGCTGATCTGTTGGCGAAGAGCCCAGCTGTGAAACACCTAAATTCCAGCTGGAATGATTCTGCCGTCTTCTAGACCTCAGCTGAGCTGCGATTTGTTCCGAACTCTCTGCGAAATACTATAGTGTAAAGTGTGACGTATAGTTGGGGAGCATCAATATGGGAAATAAACAGGGAACTGCAGAGCACATAAATGGAATCGAGGGTGTGCCACTTACCAAACAAAACGATGAGATAGATTGAAGATGAAGGAGACAAGGGAAAGGGTTAGCATTATACAAATATTTGACGGCAGTAAACAATAGGAATATTGAGTTGGGAACCCTGTAAGGCAACAGCTCCAGACGGCTCCACTCCCCCATTTTTTTTAAAGGAGTGGAAATGAATTTGGTCAAGGACTTTTAAATGAAGCATCCCAACATTGGCCTGGAGTGATTTGAGGGAAACTATGGAAAACCCAAATCTGTATGCCCGGAAGGGGATTCGAACCGGCATCCTAACGAATGCGACACGATAGTAACTTTACCGCTCACCCACCACGTTCTGTAGCTAAATCCAAGTTTACACGCAGGGCAGCCGATCGCACTTAATATATAAGTTTCTCGTGCACTTTGATAAATTAACTAAAGCCGAACAATGCGAATGGCTTGCTATTTCTCTTCACGGATTAGATATTTTTTGTGAATGATTTGAAAAAAATCTTATGATTTCTATTTATGAAACGTTGATAAACGAATTGAAAACCACTATAACTTCATTTGCGTTGTTTCATTTGTTTTATGACCCCATATTCCATCATGAAATTATGTATAATTAGTTTATATCTTTCTATTGTAATCATATATGTGAATTTATAAGGAAATTTAATCTTTGGAAGTATTTCCGACTTTAATTTATCACGCAATCTTCAAGGGTGCAATAATGAATTAATTTAACCTAAAGGTAAATTAATCATAAAGTGGTAGGTATACCACAATGGGGCGTCCATTAATTACTTGGGGTGAATTAGGGGGGTTGTCCTGCGAAATGTCGCGAAATCTCACCAAGGGGGGGGGGGGGGGGAAGGTAACGACGGAATTCTCACGTCATTTCTTGGAGAACAGTTGAGCTAAAAAAAAAAAAGATCTACCAACGGTGGCGATACCGACTTTAGGGGGGTAAAACTGTCCTAGGAAGCAGAAGAGTTAAAAAATGGTGTAAAAACCTACGATGGCGGTCAGTAGGGGGGAGGGGGTGGATCGCTCAAGATGCCACCCCAGGAGTACGAACCATTGCTGTAAGACAAGTCAGAGAAGGTTTTACAATAAACAACGACAATGGTTTCGATATGGTAAAAACTGAATGTTTTAACACCTACTAAAGGAATCAATTGTATTGTGTGGCACCAGTGACACAGATGCTGACCAGTGCTGCTGACTCTAAAAAATATTTTATGACAAATGTACGATTATAATGCCAAAAAATGCTAAAGTTTTCGAAAAAAATGCTGGAAAAATCCCAACAAAATTAAAGGGCACATTAACATGCATACCAGAAAAATCTCTACCCAAAATAAACTCTACCATTAACAGGTCTACCATGAAAATACCGTCCATTCTATCAAAATGAAATCCTACCAAAAATAACTATACCAGTAAACAATTATACAAAATATTGTTTCTAGCTACTAACATCGCTTAAATTTACAAATCGTGCAGCATGAAAACTCTACCATAAACATCTCTACTAAACGCAATATGTACCATAAATATGTCTACAACTTTTACTCTCTACCAATTGTAAGCCTACCATTAACATGTCAATAAAATCGTTAACTTACCAAAATAAAACTTTATTAGAATAATTCCAAAACCCCCCCCCCCCCCCCAAAAAAAAAAACAACAACATACCTTAAGGTAACTTTGTCACTTTCTTTAACTGCCGAAAAACAACTTTACTACAATATAACCCAGAAAAATCGAACTTGTCTGTGTATCATACAATAAAAAGAGCAGAAAATTTTAATTAGCTTGCGTCTGTAAGACACATATCGTGATATATAAATTTTATGTTGTAAATTATCTGAAATAAAACTTAAGTAAATATTTTAGTTAAAAATAAGAATAAATAATACAGGTTTAATGTTTTATAAAAACTGAGCTATTTAAATTTGTTAAAACATTTTCTTCTTTAAATCCTTTTTGGAGATGCTTGCTTAACACTTGTAAAATATATAAAACAATCAACTTAAAATTAACAATTATTTCTAATAGATTATTCTAGTAAATAAATTATCAATGCTAACATTTTATCACTCCAAGAAAATCATTGACTTATCAGGAAAAAATTGTTACAGAATATTCTATATGATAAATTGAATTTTTTATCACTTCAAAATATGATAAATTTAGCCATAAAAATGCTAAATTGGCAACACTGATCTTGACACATTAGAAGACTGCGTGTTGACAGAGTCTGATAGGTGAGCGGTAAAAGTTTGGGCCTGACATTAGGGAGAACGCGGGTTTGATTATCCAATCCGACCATCCGAAATTACTACAAGTGAATGCCTTCAAAAGCCTTTGCCCGAATTTATTTCAGTTTCTTACCCCCTTTCCTCTTCCGTCTCTAATAACTTCGACATCTACGGGAAGTGAAGCTGTAAGAAAAATTGAGAAAGTGTGTATGACTATGTGCATATTGTGCTTTTACGTTAAGAAATTATAGATTCCAACACAGCGTGTTGCCAGAAAGACTCCAACACAGTTGGTTAAGTTTAGTTGATGTTTGAACATTCGAATGGCCTCTTTATTTTCTGCACAGTCGGTTCTGAGATTGGACTTTTCCTCATAGTCATTAATAATAATAATTACTGCAGATATTTGGGTTCTCTTCAACTTTTTAGTTGGGCGGGCGAGACAGAGTTGAAACTCAGCGCTGGGAGAAGTTATCGCTGTTGGCGTACGACTCGAATATTTCTGGTGACTGTGTGGAGGAATGTTTGCCTTGTGAAGAGAGTTTGCCGGCACAAAGAACGAGGGCCGTGGCCGTCGCTGGAAGTGGAGGACAAGGAGTCGGTGGGGGGAGCTGATTACAAGCTCCATTATTTTTCTTTGATGCGGCGGTGTACTGTTAAGGTTTTGAAGCATGCGCCGAGCCTCGGTGCCCTTGTGTCGCAAAATCGCCTGTTTCTCTTGACAAACCACGCTCTCTGTTCCACAAACAAAACCCTCACAACATCTCGCTTGTTTGCTGCTTTCGTTGTACAATTTGCATGACAGAATTACTACACACACGTGGATAATAATTAATTATAAATTTTAATCGTATAAGTTCCACAAACAGTAAAACGAATTATATTGCGATTGTTTTCGTTGGAACAGCAGAAACAGATTGATTTTATGAAGGCTCTCAATAAATGAACGATGAAAACGCGCAAATATTAAACTGAGAGAGTTTGCTGTGAAACACTGTGTATTACAATCTTGCTCTATACCACCTACATTTGCCCTCTACAAATTTCAACAGTAAAATGTTTCGCTGTTTCTGGTAAATTATTTATGAATTATCTTAGTAACTTCTTCCACTCCCTGACTCCCTTACCTACAAAAGATAACCTTCCCACATCCTTGTGCCTGAAATCGAGTGCCTGCTTGTGGTCATTAATTATATATTGGCAAGACTCTTAATGTTAAGTAATAAATAAAATTGTAGTTTAAAAATCTAAAAACACGCTTTCGTAGTAATGTGAACTAAAAGGTTAAAAATAATCTTTAAATATAAAGATTTTGTTTAACAGCGATAGGACGTCCCACAATTCAGGATATATTAATTTTCTGAATAAGCTTAAAGAATAAAGTCACAGATTACAAAATAAACTTTAATGTATTTTTTTTAACATTAAAGTTAATTTTGTAATCAGCGACTTTATTCTTCAAGCATATTCAAAAAAATTAGTTTATCGTGAATTGTGGGACGTCCTATTGCTGTTAAACAAAATCTTTATATTTAAAGATTATTTTTAACCTTTTAGTTCACATCAATACGAAAGCGTGTTTTTAGTTTTTTAAACTACAATTTTTTTTTTAACTTTTTAGTTCAGATTGTTTCAGAAGTATGTTTCTTACTGTTGGCTTTTCTTCAACATTCTCTCTTTTTTGTATTATAGTTTCAGTTTTAATTATTATTCCCACGAGTAACGTACAATTAAATGGTCAACACTACCAGAGGTCCAATAACAGGGTAAATGTGGAAGAATACTCTTCTATAATAGTACGAAGTAATCGAAAACGATGTTTCGAATACTCACTACTTAACATCATATTAAACGACTGCAGACATTATCGTAGCAGCTTGTATCAAAGTATCATCAATTGCGCATGTGCAAAATGTTACGCAACAAAACCATTTTTCTGTTGTTACTGTAAAAGTAATAAGAATACCAGGTTACAGCTGTGAAATTACTGTGTTGTTAAACGATCTTAACACGTGTGCAAAATTTCGAAAAATTAAGACGTCTGGAAGTTGGTTCTTAAATTAAATGTATGTGGCGATATTGGCCAGGAAATCTCCGAAGGGTCCGGCCGCCAAATGACGAAGGTTTCTCGAATTGCCGCGCTTGTGCACCAATGTCGCTGCTGCATTTTCCTAACTCGGCAATCCCATCAGGTATACGGTACCTGCAGTTTAACGTGAAATCCTAACCGTGGGTTATCCGTAAAAATTCCAACCGAAACCGGGATTCGGGCAGAGGAAGTCTGTTCGCCAGTCACGCGCTTTAATCAACTGAGCCACCAAGGGTGATGCGAAAGTGGGTGGCAATGAGCCACATCTATCATAAGACGGTTAAATCACTTAAATGTTCTTATTGTCAAAGTAATGAGATTACCAAGACATAGATATGAAATTATTGGATTGTCATCGGTTCTTAATACGTGTACAAAATTTCAGACAATTCGGACTTTCTGAAGTGGTTGAGAATTGAACTGAAATTTTCCATTACATTCAACCACTTTTCAGTTCTTACTGACAACTTGGTGACAGTGAAATTATTGAATTTTTATCGGTTCTTAATAAGTGTGCAAAATTTCAAACAATTCGGACGTCAGGAAGTTGGTGAACACTGAAATGAAAGATTCCATTACATGCAATCATTTTTCTATCGTTACCGTCAAAGTAGCGAGAATAGCAGAACGTTGCTAAGTATTGTCAACGGTTCTTAAAACGTGTGCAAAATTTAATGAGAATATCAAGACATAGCTATGAAATTATTATATTGTAATCAGTTATAAATACATGAGCAAAATTTAAAAAAATTAGGACATCTGGGATTGGTTTAAAATTAAATTTCAAAATTCCACAACATTCCACCATTTTTCTGTTGTTACTGTCAAAACAATGAGAATAGCAGGACATTGCTATGCAGTTATTGTATTGTCACCGGTTCTTGATGTGTGTGCAAAATTTGAAACAGCTCGGACGTCTGGAAGTGGGTCAAAATGGAGTTGTAAAATTCCTTTACATTCATTCATTCATACATACGGGTCAAGCTAATATAAAGCGTGTAAAAAAGAGCGAATAGCATTATTGACTAGGAGACCTCGAAGAGCAGTTTGACCGCCGGTTTGCTGGTTCCGAATTTTCGATTTACCACACATGCGCCTCTGTCGTGACTACCCTAACTTAACCCGGTGACCCAACAATTTTACGTAGAATCCGAACAGCGGAGCATCCTTACGAACTTCATATAAACAAAGCATAGCGTTGCCAGAAGTGAAGGGCAGTTTTGAGGCCAGCAAGAATTCCAGACGACACCGGGATTCAAACCAGGGTCCTTCCGTTTCCAGTCAAGCGCCTAAAACCAACTGCCACACCAGACCGCTCCAGAAATCAAATAACTAATAATGTTCTATTGGCTGGATGCTGCATTATAACAGCGGTTCCCAATTTCCTTTTGGCCATGGAACCCTAATTGATCAAACATTTTTTGGCGGCTCCCCATTTTTATAAGCGTAAGCTGAAATACCAGTCTTGCATCGGTGAGTCTTCACAAACGGAAGCAGAGCCATAATAGCCTTCTCACAGCGCGGTTATGACTCTTTTCAACGATCATTTTATTTAATTCTCGCACGAAACACGGAACCCCAGGGTTCCGCGAACCACCATTTGGGTACCACTGCACTATACTACAGACCTACTGGGATAAAATACACTAAAAGAAACATGATGCCATTTATTTTTGTTTAGTTCACCACTCTCATGTTTCCAACCCTTCCACGTACTGCGGTTTCTCACACCTACTACAAGATCCTCAGGAAACCATCATTTACTTAATCCTTAAATGGACGGGACTTTTTTATGCCTACTGGAAATAAACACTGCTTTCCTATCTTCATACCTGGAAATACCAGATTATGACTGGCAATTGAAATATTCTTTCAAAAACTTTGGCTCATAGTTTATACTTGCATATAGCCTTATACAACGCGGAAGCAGTACCTTAAGTTATAATATTCTGCTTGCGGACCACATGCTGAGAAACACTGTTCTTCAAATTAGGAATTCAGCAGGACTTACATTACTAAAAAATGATACTATGCTTATTTCACATGTTTATGGTGTACTTCATACATTGAAATCTAAAGCATACATTGTTTTATTTACCAATAAAGTAACAAAAAAAAAGAGAAGAAATTTACACAATGTTATTTTGAAAAAGCCTCCATTTGTGTAATGTACCATTGTCTTCTTTATGGTAAGTTACGTACTGTTTGAGAAAAATATACTTTTACTGTCAATTTTTTCATATCCGGAGAGAGTCGTTCGTTCTTTGTCATTTCTTGAAAGCATCACTGAAGTTAAAGAAGGATATAACTCACAACTTTTCATTGCCATTCTATCTTCTTATTGTTATTGTTGATTAATTTTAACGAATTCCCGATTGCTTTACATTTACTTTTCTACTCACACATATTAGATTCGCATTCATATTAAATGGATGAAATAAGTTAGTACGTTTTTCTGCACGTCATACTACATTAGCAAGCTCGACATGCGAATCCTTTATAAGGAACTAAGTTTAAATTGTTATCTTAATAAGTAGAGCGTAGCAGAATCTGGTAATTAGCTATAATCCTTTTTTTTTAAATGTACTTCCTATTTTTACGGTGTTTTTATTAATATTCGCGTGACTACTACTTGCCGCCTTGCCCTAGCTCCTAAAATATAACATCATAGGATGGACAAATACCTGGTCTGTCCTAAAGGTGATTTTGGCACCTCCTGTTACCAAGATGAGGCTTCGCTTCAAGAAATGTAATGAACATTGGCTTATAAATTATCGCTTGGATCGTTTGTCACGGGTACAATTTGTACTTATATGACTGGAAGATTTTTTTTGCTAATGCAAAAAAAAAGAAAAAAAAAGTAATTTGGTTTTGGATCTGCCACGTGACTTGATCAGAAAAACCAACCCTACAATTTACAATTTCACTTAGTCGAATATAAGCAGTTAATCACCATTTTGCCTATCCCATACTTATAATCAATGGGTTTATTATCTGTGACTTATTATTAAGAAAATAACTTATAAGTCATTCTACATATCTACAAGTTAGACACAAGTTAAAAGAAGAAGAAGTAGAGAAATGTAATTATCTTGCAATATATTTACGAGAGTAGATTGGGCCTGTAACACAATCATCAACTTGTTACTTAATTGAAATGAATTCTGGTCTCAGAGATCCTGAAGTTGTGATGAAAATGAATAACTTTTAAATTACGACTTCTAATAAACAGTGCTGATCGGACTACATATTCGAAAACAGATATCATTCTGTCGACCGAAGGACAGCATTGACTCGAAATATTCTGACTTGAAAGTTACTCCTTTCTGCCCAGTTAAAACATTTTTGATTCATTTTAGCTGTATCACAATATGCAGTCATTTTGTTACCTTTGTATTCAATATCTCATATCGTATAAAACTTGCTAAGTCCACTCTTCGTTATTTTACAGGAAATCTATTTGAATCCACCAATGACCATTTACTTCTCATTTGAGCGAAATTTTCTGGAGAAACTATTGCAAAGTTTAAACACGTTTATGCCATGAAAATTGGATAGCACATAGCATTCATTAATAACAACCAGATCACATTATATATATATATACATATATACTAGCCCCAAAGCCCGTCAAAAATGACGGGTTTAACGGAATCTTATGGTAATTTATTTCTCTGCAGTTGCTTAACTAAATAGAATTGTTATGAAATAAAGCTCATTGTAATGTATCGTACCTTGTGCTGTAGAAAAAATCTTCAGTTGTCAAATTGGTCCAGGTTGCATTTCAGCCTAACCACAATCTCTGCTAATATTGATGCTAGAAAAGCAAAGCTTCAATCACGCGCGAATTAATACATTTCCTGTATTGCATGTCAGTGTCATCATGGATCGCGATGTAAACTTGATCCCAAATCTTCACACATTCTTACACTTTTCTTTCTCAATACCTGTGATGAAGATCGATATTTTAACGGCTGAGACAGCTTACATCGGCTGAAATAATGACCCCAGTCAAAACGAAAGGTGCTAAAAATAAATCTTAACAACTTACGCTATGCAACGTAATATTTAATTGTGGTTTAGGCGACATATATTGCGATAAATTTGGAACTTCTTTCATTCAAACCATGTAATGATTTCAGTAAAAAAACTGATAATTAATATGCCAATTTAAACGAAATACATACTTTTATTTCAGTGTTCTGACAATTCATGTCTTAACAATTGCTTAACTAAACAGAATTGTTATAAAATAAAATTCAATGTAACTCCTCGTGCCTTGCGCTGTAGCAAGATTTCCCTTTCCATCCCGGTCTAGGTTGCATTTCAACCTAACCACGTACTATGAAAAACTTGCCGCCAGAAGAACAATACTTCATTCTCACGCATAATAATACATCAACTGTATCGCATTTTAGTGACAACAATGCGTAGTGATATAAATTTGATCAAAAATCTTCAAGGGTTTTTACACATTTCTTTTTTGTTATCCGAGATTCAGACCGATATTAAAACATTTGAATGGCTGACACAGTTGCTTAAATAATAGGCTCAGTAATATTACACAGTGAAAGCAAAGGAAATTAAAATAAATCTTATAAACTTACATAATGCAACGCTTATATTTGGTTTAAGTATTGTGTAAGATGCACAGATCGCAATCAGTGTGTTACTATTTCCGTTCAAACGAATTAATAATTTCAATAAAAGGACACAGTTTAAATTATTTTGAAAAAAAACTAAATTATTCATGCCCTCTGCCGTAAAGTCAAATGCCAGTTGTAATTCTGATCCATGTTAAGTAACAATCTAATCAAACCTTTCGCTACACTGATGCTCGAAATACAAAGCTTTTATCTTTATCTTTATTTAAGGAATACTTCTATATATCAAAAGAATATTATGTAAATATAAGAATCTAATGATTGATATGTCGACTTTAACGCAATACATACTTTTATTTCAGTGTTCTGTCAGTTAATTTATTCGGGGATGCTTGGAAATGTTATTTAATAACACACATTACAAAGAATAATGGCGTAAAGCGTGACGTCATCGCGCGACGTCATAAAGTTACGTCATGTCGTGACAGACGACATCATAGCTGACATAGTTGCTTATTATAATATTAGATATTCGTTCGCTTTTGATTGGCTAGGGTTGTTATGTAACGAATTAGCACTGTTGTAATGTTTCGTGTCCTAGTTATGTAGTGCCGGGACCTCGCACTTGCGTCTAGGATGTTCGTTTATATGGTATAAGCCGTCGTTCGGCGTGCAACCAGTTAGTACGTTTTCAGTTAATAACGGAGGTGACCAATTAAAAGTTCAGTGAGGTAGTATTGTGGAGTTAGTAGAAATTCAGAGACAAATGGCTCTCTTAATACAGCGACGCACGTAGTCGGTAGTATTTATGCCTGGGAGTAGGTTTGGAGTCAATATGCCAGATATTTCATTTGTTACAAGTACTAAATGAAGTAACTGTGATTTGGATATTAAATGAATTAACGAAAAGGTACTATGAAGTCTCAGGTACACTAACTAGCAATCTGTATCTATGCTATATAATAAAAATGTAGCAAAGTAGAGTCTGAACATGAAATTTATTTCAAAAAGAGTAATTTCAGTGCACGATAATGATTATAGAAATATCAAAACCATAAAATTTGGAGTTTTCTTCTGTCCGTCCGCATATACGCAAAAATTATTGAACTGATTTGAACGAAATTGCACACCAGGTAACATATGGGATACCATTTATGTACATTACTAACATAATTGCAATCATAAAGAGTTCAAAATCGTAAATTTTGGAATTTTTGTTCATTTGTGGTCGCTTAGCGCAAAAAGTAATTAACAAATTTCGACGAATATTCGCAAAGTGATAGCGTTTGTCATCGATTAACATACGAGATACTTTCTAGCTACATCATAACGTCTACACGTGCACGCCTATCGCAAAAATTAACGACTTAATTTCAGCTAAGCTGCACGTAACGACAGCGTATGTCATTAGATAAATGCAGGATATTATTTATCCCGATTAGTACCATATATCGTCACGATAAATAGAAAAACCGTATTTTTGTATGTGTGCGCACTTATCAAAATAATATTTCCAAATTCATTCATTTTTCTCCCTTAGTGACGTATTCAAAAAGCCACTGTTGGAATTGAATCGATATGCACCATCTTCTTTTGATACTAGCTTTAGAAGATGTGTTTATTGTGTCACACGTTAGCTGTTGTAATGTTTAAATCCTTGAAACGGATGTTTTAATACAACAATCACAAATTTTCCCGCTAACACCAATAAGGATGGACCAGAAATGTAGAAAGTTAACATTCATATTTGGGATAAAGAGGGGTTCTTATCCTCAGTGAAATAATTACAGAAAACTATACTTTTGCAACATTTAATTCCACACAAAGGATTCTGATAATAACACGAACATCATGGGAACCATAACTAGTACAATTATGGTACAAACAACAAAACACTTGAATATAACCGGTGCAAAAGTCAAGAAGTGGCGGACAGTTATTGCATAACGTTATTGTTCTTTCAAAGATATGCCGCGACTAGCTAAGCACGAACTGTCGGCGAGAGCGCAAGATTTCTCGCAATACGGCGCCGCAAGGAACAAAGTGATGCGGAGGCTGTCTGTAATTTTCCTATGCAACAGGATCAGGGCGTTTTCTGGGTGGGACACATGAATGACAATAGTCGCGCTATCACAAACTTCATATCACCAGGACGAGGTGACAGTTAATCGACCGGGTATGGCGGTGGTGGTTGCGCGGAAAGTCAAAGCTTCCAAAACTGTAACACAACAGCCCGGATAGGCGGTGTAAAACTATCACTCCACTAATACTAGCCCACAGACTGCAGGTGAAGTTGTCTCGTTCCTGGTAAGATCGCATCTTCCGCGACTGGTAGAGCGCCCTATGGGATCCACGTCGTTTCACGGAGAGAGTCGCCCGGTCAGTGATGTCCTGGTCTTGGCCACGGGGTCCCGGTGGAGGTGGAAGTTTCCTGTTATCACTCATGTGGACCCCGGTAGGAACATCCGAGACACATGCGATAGTGGCGTGGGTCGTGAGACTATCACCCACTGGCCTCGCATTCAGACACAGCGCGCGAATCCTTCGGCGCTCCTAATAGGTGCGAGGATATGTTGCGGGTGCAAGACTGCTTGCGCACTATATCTTCCTTGCTGTCCCATCTCTTGAGTATGTAACAATAATGGCGTCCCTTAGCCGTGGTCCATGCAAATGTGTCTCAGGGCTACTCAGCACACCATTTAAGACTGGAAATTAAAATATATAGCAAGGAAACGTGATTGAATTGTGGTTGATTGGAATTATGAACTAAATCTTCTTGGGGCACAAAGCAATGATCTAGGGCGTTTGTGGGTGTTCCATAGTAGGTGACAAAGTAAATTGGGACACAGAGTGCATTTGGAGATAGTTAATTATTGTGTCTGCTGCTTTATATAAGATTAATTAGTTGTTTTCATGCCTAGTCGTGAAAGAATTTTTTATCCTCAGGACATAACCAGCAGCGTAAGAGACGATAAGATGCATGATTCCTAAATTCCTTATCACCAAATTGTGTATCCAAGTCCTGGGTTAAATCCCTAACTTTCCCATAGTGCGATTAGAGTGAGGGTATACAAAGTGGAGATGGTGGTTAACATGTCACATGGGAACGTAAAACTCCATGGCCCTCGGTGTGCTTTCGGAAGAAAAGGACAACATTAATGGGATGGCACCGGATTTCAGCCCCTACTTTCTTTCACACACAGAACAACATTCATCACGGTTATTTACGGGAGGAAACTCAGAGAGGAAAGGAATTGGCCTTCTTATATATATATATATATATGGCTTTCGGTCTTTGCAACCATTTTGCCAGCTCAACTTTGTTAATGTACCAACTGCTGTATCAGGCTTTCACTGAGATATTGTGGACACTATACTGAGGACAGCACAAGACGAACACAACACTTAGTTAAAACCACCCATGCCCGAGGCCGGACTCGAACCGGTGGCCCTTGCAATGCGGAGCCAGCGTGCTAGCCCCTACACTGCCAGGGCCGGCATTGGCCTTCTTATATCTAACCGGTTGATCCATCCTGTTTTCGGATTGTAGTTACATGCTCAAATGAAGTGGTTCATATAAATAACAGCTTTAATGTAGTACCATAGTCGTGAAGATAAATTTATTCACAAAATTATAGAATTATTTTTAAACTGGGAAGCAAGTTTACGGGTTTCGCGTAAAATTGAAGGTCGCAGTGAGAATTATAGTAATGGTGTTTATAAGATAATGATTAACTTGAACGAACAAAGAATGAACAAATGAGTTAAAATTGATATGAGTACTTCTTAAATAAGTATCTTTTTAAAATTCTTTTAGCTCTACCGATTTTAGCGTAGTTCCTTTCATTGATTGTGCGCCATACTATGTTTAACAGATATAGAAATAGTGTTCTTCAATGAGGATTCAAACATTGTTAGTCAGTTAATTAAATTATTCCTATTTTCGCTTGGCGTGGCTACTTTTACCAGTATTGCGACCGATCAAACCAGATATTGTTTGGATAGCATCTGGCAGATTAGTTACCCGTATAAGGTCACGTGTTACATCTATACGAGAAAGCGCGCATCTGTTGTTACCATGCGGTTAGTGCGGCCACTAAATATGTATCTTGTTGGCGATACACGGCATTATGGACGAATATTTTGGGAACAATGTTCTGTAGGTGGAGCTCGTAATTGAAATGTTTCGTTAACTAACGTTAACTAACGTTCGAATAACCATCACTTACGGCAATCAAGGGTGGAGCTATTAGTCCGACCTTATTTCTTGACGGCCCTGAGAGAGCTGGTTGATAAAGACCAGCAATATCACTATTTTTTTCTGAATTTTGCAGGAGCATGAAATATTATACCATCACTTGCCTGACAATGCAAAAAAAAAAAAAAAAAAAAAAAAATCACACTCACCTACCTGCAGCAGAATCCTCTTTATAATTTACTTACAGATTTAAACGAAATACATACTTTTCTTCATGGTTGGTTTAGAATTTTAATGTAAAAGGAAAAAATATGATGAACAACCACAAAAAACATAGATAGAAAGGCAGTACCTAAATCATTACCTTGCTATGATAGCCATTTATATGGGGAGGGAATATAAAAATACCTCTATCTCAGTCGTACATAAATAATCAAAAAACAACTAATGCATGTGTATTTAAACCAAAATATGAACTTTTATTTATGGTTGGTTTCTAATATTATATTTTAACCATTACAGAAACAAAAACAAGGTAACCTCCATTCGTAGGTTGCAATAACATCGTTATCTATGGACAGACAGCAGAAGCATTTCTGGCTTTTATCGGCTCACTGAAGATGGGCATGCGCGTGACATAACAGCGTTACAGACGCGATGACCAATCTGGCCTTTTATTAGTATTGATTATGATGAATTTAGGTTAACAGTTAACTAAAAAAAGCACACAAAAAGACGAAAGTCCGTTTTGAAAATAAGCCGACTGATATGTATTTCAATGTTTTCGTGAAACGAAGCGTTGCTCCAAATAGCTTGCATTTTCACTTTCCCTCGTTCGAGATATTTATAGAACTTGGACAGGCATGCAATATTGACCATTTAATAGGGTGGATTCAAGCCCACCAACAGGTAAGCAGCTTATCGATTCATTCAATTATGGCTGCGCTCTCTGATTGGATATTGGTTGCAGCCGTAAATTTCTCGCCGTTGGAAGGAAGTCATTTTCAGATCTGACGTCAACTCTGTTAGTATCTGTAGTAATTTTAACTTGCATGTTAACATTAGGAATGAGGAACTAATATCAAACACAAAATTACTTACAGCATACATACCTACTGAGTATTATAATCATCTGTAAGCGTTATAAATCAACTGAAAATAGAGATTAAACAGTGTGTCCACCAAGTCCTGCTACCGTTATAATGAAACATACATGGTAAACTGTACGATACAGGGACAAGTGGCTTTATGCAACACGTTCTTCATCTCTCAGAGATTTTTTTTACATTTGTTGCGCATAAATTGCAACTTATGTAAACTTTGCAGGTGAACTTCCTGCGCGTCCTGAATTTGCTGCTACCGTGTTGGGCCTCAATAGAAGACGCAAATGGGTACCTACAGAGTGTAAGGCACACTGATTAAGCCATTTTCTGTGTGTGTGGAGCGGCTAACCACCATTAGTTCAGATATGGGGTTCTGAAAATCCGCTCATAACGCTTGAACATGATGTTCGTGGTAACCATAATCTCAATGTGCTCTTCAGAACGGTAGAGTATATATATACTCTACTCTCTCTCTCTCTCTCTCTCTCTCTCTCTCTATATATATATATATATATAGATCCGGAGTACGGGGCCACTCTACTAGATGGCGCCACAGACGCAGCGAGCAGGATGCCAGCGCCACAGTGACTGCGGTGACCTACGAGGTGTCTACTTAAGGGCAGTGCACAGCACACGGAGTTCTCTTCATGCCTGATCATCGAGGCAACATTATTCCGCTATCTGTCATTGTGTATTGTGAGACTGAGCCTATTAAACCGGATCTTTATATCTGCTGTATTCTCGTACTGTCCGAGGGATAACCACAGCCTACCTTCGCTATTGAGCCATCTACCTCGAACCGGGAACTCCATTCAACCTGCCCGACTCCTGATCATTCCCGGATGGATTCGACATATATATATATAAATGCTGGGCCATAAACTGCGACATGATTAATGAGTAATCAACTCCGTCAGGAGGTTCTGAAACCTGTAGCCAAGCATAGTGTTCCAACAAGACTTCTCACCTGCTCATTGGTCTGATAACGTTAGGGACCTTTTGAATACAAGAATTGAGTCTTTCCCGGCGTACAACTGAAGAATTTTTATCTTTTGAATATATATTAACGTGGGTGATGGACTGACGTGACGACTGAATTGCCTTACCATCGTGCTCCACTGATATCATCCCCTTGGATTTCCCCCTCCTACCCCCGGGATCTTATGGTTGTGTAAACGTTTGACGTTGATATGCTGCAGCCTAAATAAAGTAAGATGGCCGCCGCGCTGGTCGCTACTGTGTGTAATCGCATTTTTTGTACGGAATATCAGTACGATATGGTAATTTGTTAGTACATATCGGTGACTAAGTGCATAGAAATTCATGAGATTCATCCTGAGGAAATCATAAAAAAAATGAGAAAGCTGAAAAAACATAAAGGGGCTGGTGTACATAATATTACTACAGATATCTTAAAGATAGCCGGATGTTACATTGTACCTTATCTTGAAATATTATTTAAATTGAGTCTGGATACTTGATGCTTACCACTGGACTGGAAAAGTGCAATAGTAGTACCGGTACACAAAGAAGGGGTGAGAAATAGAGTAGAGAATTACAGGCCAATCAGTTTGACATCAATGGTACGTAAATTAATGGAAAGATTGATATGCAACCACATCAGAAATATATGTAAGTAACGTACGTGGTTTTCAAGCAGGCAACATGGGTTCAGGCAATGATATTCATGCGAATCTCAGTTGGTGGGATATATGCAAGATATTTCGGATGAAATGGACAAGGGAGGCAAAATTTTTGTGTAGCAATAGATCTGTCAAAGGCGTTTGACAGATCTATATAAAATGGTAGTAAATAAGGTAAAAACAATTGAAGTGGATGAGAAAATGATTTGCTGGGTGGAAGAATTTTTAAAAGGTAGAAAACAGAAAGTAGGAAGTAGGAAATGTAGAATCAAAAGAAGTGGAAGTAAAAATGGTAGTGCCGCAGGGGACCTTTCTAATGAATAATTGTGTTGATTGTTTACGATGAGAAATTAGATTATTTGCAGATGACATAATGCTATATAAAAGAATCAAAACGATAGAGGATTGTAAACAGTTGCAGGGTGATCTGGACAGGATATCTAGTTGGGTTGGTAAACATGGGATGAAGATAAATTCAAAGAAGAGTTAGCTTATTAGATACACAAATAAAAAACAAAAGGGTAATTATAAATATAAGGTGGGGAAAGAATTGCTTGATGAAGACTTGAAATGTAAATATCTTGGCATAACATTTGATAACAAGCTTAACTGGGCAGGACACATTGGAAAGGTGATAGGAAAAGGTTTCAAAATTCTGCACGTGAGAGTGAAGAGAGGATGTACGAGAGAAGTGAGGGAGTTGGGTTACAAAACTTTGGTCAGACCATTGCTCGAATATGGTAGTGTAGTATGGGACCCTCATTTTACGTATCAAATACAGGAGTTGGAGAGAGTGAAAAAAGGGCTGCTAGATTTTTTCTGGAAATTATCGCAGAATGCAATCAGTGACGGATATGATAAAGGAGCTGAAATGGGATTCATTGCAAGACAGGAGGAGGATGAGGAGGGTCATGGGAGTGTACAGGGCGTATACTGGCGATGACGCATGTAAAGATATTGCAGTAGGTATGAAAAGTTGTGCATGGAAGGGAAAATATGACCGTGACCACAAGCTGGCACTCGATTTCAGGCACAAGGTTGTGGGAAGATTCTCTTTTTTAGGTAAGGGTGTCAGGGATTGGAAAGAGCTACCAAGAGAAATGATGAATAATTTATCCAAAACGTCGAAAAAATTTAAAGATAAAATTTGTAGAGGGCAAATGTAGGTGGCTGCAGGATAGGGGGAATATGGGGGGTGTAGGGAAATTGCCACCGGAGCCTGTGCTCCATTGCATTAAATTAAATTAAAACTAAATACTATTGTGGGTGTAGTGTTGAGTGAAGTGATGTGAAATTACGAACAAAAGATAATTAAATAGTGTTTGTTTTCGTTGGCAACTTTAACTTACGACGTGTTCTCAACGGACAGCTCGTGCTTCTGATTCCGCAATCCCGCGGACTCATCAGGTTGCCGGCGGGCCGCGTCGCACTGTGCCGTGGTGAGCGGACTTCCGTCCCGCGCAGCTGACAGCCGTCTGGATGCCGAGTTAGCAGTACGAGTATGGCCTCTGAAAGTGCTTCCCAACGGGCAGCCAGCTAAGAGAAATAAAGGATAAGCTGGCAAACTTCGCAGTTGTTGTTGCACCCATCGAAGGGAGAGAGGAAGAACTTCGAAAGGAAAACGGCGGATTGAGTAAAGAAATTAACGAGTTAAGAGACCAAAATAACTCGATTGGGGCTCCAACTTATGCTTCAGTGGCTGGGTCAAAGGTAGCTCCGATTGTTAGACCGAAACTGTACCCCTCTACAACAAGTTCGGTATTCATTTCCTCTAGGACAGGAGAAAGCCAAATGGTAGTTGTCGAAAAATTGACTAGAAACCCGCTAAAGAGAAGGCGAGAATTCTTAAAATACGTAACAAGAAAGATGTGAAGAAAATAATGAAAATTAAGGAATTAAAGGAAGTATTAAAGTGTGAACTGCCCTATAAGAGAAGGTCTTTGGTCATCCTGTTTGATCTTCAAAACGCCATAGAAGCAGGCGAAATCGCGGAAAAGTTCTATGACCAAAACTTTGATGAAAAAATTTTTGTGGAGAGAAGAATTCATGAGTGGATTCACTCCTAAATTTAGGACGAGTCCGAAAGATAAACCTCCCGTTCACCAAGTGGTTCTTCTAGAATAACGTATAGCTTACATTGAGTTCTGTGAAATTTCGGTAAAAGATTACACTGTTGTTACAAAGTGCGTAAAAAGCTAAGATCTGGGACACCTGAGTAAGCGTTGTCCGAAAGAAAAAATTACCTGTTCGCATTGCCGCAAAAACGATCACAAAAAGGACAAGTTATCCCAATTTATCGCAAGAGAATTTATGCATTCCTTATCAGAAACGGGAAAAATATCCGAAAAAGAGAGGAATAGATTGCCAAACTTATTAATTGTTGTTAAAACTGCTTATGAACAAAATCGACTATGGCCTGTAAATGTTCTATGCAAGAGTGGAGACAAGCGTGGATGAACAATTAACTCATATCGTCAAGATTAATTTCTTGACAACGATCGGTAAGGCAGGTAAGAACGTCAAGAAATAGAAGGGTAATCTACCGTCTAGAAGAAACGCAATAAAAGCAGCAATATACAGAGAAAAACTGGCGCAGAGCACAAAGAAAGTGTTTGTGAATATGAACACACAGACCGATGACGCAAATAAGAGAAATTTCCTCAACTACTGCTGAATCACTTCAGATACTGCAGTTGTAACGGCAAGGTCTTGGTTATTCTCAGAATGGTGACTACCCATCTAACTCACAGGTAACATCTAATACCGACAACATTACGGACAAAAAAGAAAAAGTGGAAACCAGAAAACTCAAATCTGTACCAGTACGTCCTGACCGAATATAGGCAAATTTCGGAATCAACTTGCGACTTACAAGACTTGAGGAGGTTCAGACACTAACCTTGGTTTACATCCAGCTGATAAGCATGTCACTTTCCCTCATCCCGAGGCAGTTCATAGGATTCAGCTGAAAGCAACAAACATAACAATAGAGTATGCCCAGCTTCTCACTTTGGTAAAGCAAGACTTTGAGAGGAGAGGCGAAAATTTAGATCCAGTTATCTTGTACAAACAGTTTGTACAGACTCATGACATGACCACACTAGATGTGAGACTACCCTGGCCTCAATGTTATGTCTAAACGAGGCATCCTTGTATCAGTCTCTAAGCTAAGGTTCGGGCAACTCAATGCCAAGAGAAGTAGCACCGTCCTGCACGAAGTAAGGAAACTGGTGGAGGAGCAAGGAACCGTACTCTCAACAAGGAAAAATCCGACACATGCCAGTGATGTCGCAGGTAAGCACAACTGGACCGAGACCAATGTCAGCCATAATAGTATTCAATTAACACGTCGTAGTGGTTAAGCTAGTGCAATTTTGTGATGAGCACATGTGTGGAGATTAGCACATAATGGGCAATTTCGTTTTATTGAACTTGTACGTATTTTCAGTATCGAGATGAAATCGAACCGTATTTGGATAAAATAAAGGAAATACATTTAGCACTCTCTGGCCAGCCGATGATAATAACGGCTGACGTAAACGCAAAGTCAGTTCTATGGCACAGTCATCGAACTGATGCTTGGGGTGAATTGTTGGTAGATCTGATTAATGAATTGCAGCTGGAGGTCAGGAACACAGAGCGTAATCCTTACACCTACAACAACACAACTGGTGCCAGAACCAACATCAACGTAGCTATAACAAATAACGCTGCAGGGAATTTGCTACATGCATGGAGACTGACGGACAACTAGACACCCAGCGACTACAACATCATACAGATTGATATTGGCAGAGAAAGTAAAATAGCTGGTCTGGGCCAAATATAATTCAGACGGTAATACAACTTAAGACAGGCATCATGGCAGAGGATGAGAGAAACTTTTTTCGCTCCGGTAGTATTAGAAGAAGACTTCAATGTTGACAACGTGGCGAAGGAATTAACATGGGCCATTCAGCACGCAATGAAAGTTGCTGTTCCTCTGAAGAAGATTGGTGGTACAACAGATATATTCTGTACCGCGGAATTGCTAGAACTGAGAGCAAAAGTAAGTAAATCTAGAAAATCCTACCAAAGGAGCCGAGTAGCTGCAGAAAGAGATTTTCTTCTTGTTAGATACAAGCAACTGAGAGTAGAATACAAGCAAAAAATTCTAACAGCCAAGTAAAGTAGATAAGAGTCGTTTGTAAAAGATAATCTGAAGGTTAATCCAAGGGGAACTCAATATAATTTTGCCGCTTGTAAAATACGACCTCCCACCACGTTGTCCTCAATCAGAAGAGAAGACGGATCAATTACAACTAACTGGAAGGAATAAGTGGATGAATTGTTGAACTTCCCCACGACAGACCAGAGGAAAACACCGGACAACAAGATGACCTCTACTATGAAATGGACAATCCTATGTCAGTGGAGAGATGGATAGCAACATCTCTCTGAGCGAGGTAATAACAGCAATCAATTCTCTGAGCTTTGAAAAGGCTCCATGACCAGATGGAATCCCGGATGAGGTGTTCCAGAAGTTGATCTTGGATGTAGTCCAAATTCTGTGGAAACTATTTAATTAATGTCTTAGGCAGAGAAGAATACCAAGCACCTGTAAGCGTGGGGAAGTTGTAATACTCAAGAAAGGAGATGACAAAGATTCTCTTGTACCAAAATTATACTGCCCGATATGCCTATTAAGCGTGATGGGTAAGGTGCAAAACACTTCAAGACTTTAGAACAACCAGAGGAATGAATACAGATCAGTATGGTTTCAGGGCAAGAACGTCGACTGCCAAGCTATCGAAATAATCGAATGGCCAGGAAAAAAATACGTTCTAGGATTAATGGTTGACATCTCGGAGAATTTCGACAACTTGTGGTGGCCAGCAATGTTTGCAAGAATCTGCAAATTCAATGTTCAACGAAGTTTTACTACAGTCTGAGAGATTACTGCAAGCGTAGAACTGTTACTATGACGTGCCATAACAACATAATCACAAGAGAAATAAACAGAGGCTGCCCTTAATGATCTGGCTGTGGCCCTATTTTCTGGGATTTAGCATTAAAACCAGGACTGGGAATTTTTCAACAAATCCCTGAATTCCTATGACTGATTGCCTTCGCAGACGATCTTCTTCTGCTATTTGAAGGAATGTCAAGAGCTGAAATCGACATGAAGTGTGAAGAAGTACTAAAAGTTCTTGTGAAGTGGTGTAATGAAGTTAAACTTAAACTCGAAAAAACAAAACATGGTGTTCGCGAAGAAAAAGCAACTGAAACAAAACCCTATTATTAAGATAGATAAGACGAAATACGTAGATGTCCAGTCAGCAGATAGTCTGTGGCTGGATGAAGGCCTCAACTTTCGGGCCCACCTGTAGGAGGTCTGCGGAAGAGCTCTACGGGCAATGAATGAAATCATAAGTACAGGCCACAGACAGTTCCAGATTCCTGCTCTGACAATGAAGGCGTATCAGTCGACGGCTACGCAGTTAGCGTCTCTCCAAACAGCTTAGAAAGTTTAAGTCGAAGGAAGGAATCCGGAGGCTATAACGAGCCATGCTAATTAGGCTTACAGGCGTATATCGAACATCAGCTCTAACAGTAGGTAGTAGAAGTAAGGAGACGAGGAGCAACATATTGGCTGAGACAGTACAGGATGGTCAAAGTTGTGGAAATAGTTGGAAATGTGATAAGCTCAAAGGAGGAATTGTGGAATGCTTTGACTGAGGAATGTCAAAACGAGTGGGACTTTAGCGAAACAGGTCGTAGAACGTACGACATTTTCCCATCCGTAGCTGAAAGAATCAGCATGGGATTCTTTCAACCTTCTCCAGGGCTAATTCAGTACATAGCCGGTCACGGACCATACAGAACCATCCTAAATAAAGGGGGACTTACACCAACCAGCAGGTGCGAGTGTGGAGAGGAAAGCACATCAGTGCACGTGGTGTGGGAATGTAGAACATCAGCTGAGATGAGGTTCATATAGTAACAGCAGCTTCGAGGGATGAGGATAGTCGATATACTGCGATCTGAGGGACTATGGCACTTGCTGAATGAAAGTGCAGAAATAGTTTCTCAAATCGAAAAGCAAAAAACCTGGAGCGGAAGTAAGCTGAGTGCGGGAACCGACGAAGAAATCAACAATGACCTGCCGAAATCACCTCTGAGTTTCCCATAGGAGTGACTGCTGGAGTCGCGCATGTATTCCAGGAGGGTAACTTCCTGAAGCGCTAGGGTCTCCACCGCAGTCGATACCAGGAGTGAGAGTTGCGGCAGGGACTGCAGTCAGGGCTCTTTAAAATATACACACCATTTTGGCCATCTGGACATCTGAAGAGGTCTAGAATTATAATTGGGACAGTCAAATTACTCGCTTAATGTATGATGAAGATAGCTATTCAGACTGTAGGATGTAAAGAAAATTTCAAATACACACATATCCTTGTAGCTTGATATATTAGATTCTGATCTTCATACTGTAACTTGTTCCTAATTTAGTCGTTAGTTCGATTCGTGGTGTTCTATTTGTATGTTCATTATTATGGTCATTATGTTCAATGTAATATTGTCTTTAGCGAAGAAGATTTAGCGGCCCAGTTTAGCCTCTAGATGCTGGGCCAAAATGTATATGGGAAAATAAATAAATAAAAACAAGTTGTAGCGTGTGTTTCTGGTTCTGGAGCATCGTCTCAACATCCTAAGATATATGTGTGAAAGTGGAGGGAATGTAAAGAAAACTTTGAGAGATGTAGAACGTATTGCAGAAAACCGCATGTCTCTGTCTCATGTAGTTTACGAGATACGTATCATTGTAACTACCGAAAGACTTTGTGGACATCCTATATATTTAGAATATATGTATGTATATTTCTATGTTACCTATCGAAAAGTTAAAAGGTTTGATGAATTTCACCGTCTGAAGTATCGCTGGATTCCTCTGGACACCACGAAAATTAAGGGGTAAATGTGTTTACCGCTAGTCCACACAATATCTGTACTGGCAAATTCAGCTATGATGGCTTTCTCGTTCTCGCAGCTACTTCTTATTATTTTGTGTATATATTTTTAGTGGCTAATATGTAATCCATGGTCTGACAACAAATTGATTTAAAACGAGGTAAATGTCATAATATACCGTTATAAATTTGTGGTGGTTTACTGATCCTCGGCCCATTGCTGTACTGCCTGTATACTGCCAACGTGCCCACCCAAGAAAACGTCAGCACAGCAACCTATGCAGATGACACCGCCTTTTTCACCAGCAGCCGCAGTAAGGCCATCGTCACTCATCGCCTGCAAAACGTGTTACAGAAAACTGAGGCCTGGGCGAGGCGTTGGAGAATTGGGATTAACCCCGCCAAAACCCAGGCCATCATGTTAACTAGAAGAAGAGGGCCACGCCTGCGTCCGCAGCCGGACCCTCAGTTGAAACTAAACAATAATTTGATACCTTGGTCCAAAACTGTACGATATCTGGGAGTTACTCTGGACTCAAGACTTACGTGGAGAGCCCATATAAAGGACCTGCGTAAACGTGCCAGCGCAAGGCTGCAAACACTCTACCCGCTTATCAATAAGGACAGCAAGCTACCTGCGTCCACGGGCGTGCGGATCTACTGCTCCCTGATCAGGCCAATATTTGAATATGCCTGCCCTGTATGGGGTTATACTGCCAACTCTCATCTGCACCGTCTACAGGTTGTGCAAAATAGAGCATTAAAGAGAGCCCTGCACGTAGATAGCAGGTTCCCCACTAACGCCATACATGAAGCCACAGGTCTTCAAACACTAAGGAACAGATTCAAAGAACTCGCTGTCAAGTTTTACAAACTTGCTCAAAAACTCTGCTAACCCCCTAATAAAAGAGCTGGGGAACTATCCAACTGGCCTAGGACCATATGCCGGACCCATGGCACTCATTATGAACCATTAGACACTCAAATTGATACGACAGACAAGTAAGAACGCCAAAACTGATGACACACCTACAGCCAGGACATGAATCACCCAACAAACTTGGAGGAAATGTCTAACGACAAAGCCTCCAAAACCCTCTGCCGGAAATTAATAGGCAGTAAATTGGCGTGGCTGCTGCTGGATAGTCAAAAAATTATCATGTTTTTGGGTTCATAAATAGCAAACTGAATCATTTCGTATACGATATAACGCCTCAGAAAGTTGTGACAAAGTATGTTTCTATATTACAGTACCCTATCTACTAAAAAGAATTAAATAAACAAAAAATTCGACTGGGGAATGTGACTGAAAAGTATAATACAAGCTCCTCAACGCCTATGAGTCGAGTAAGCAAGTTGCAATAGGATTATTCGAATTGTTTAAGAAATGTTGCAAGTGGATGTTCGCTGTAAGTATGTATGTAATATCTTCTTCTTCCTTGCACTTTTCCTCACAGATGCAGGATCTTCTTTTAAAGGTCGCGACATGTTGGAATTTTGGCCGCCTTGTCGCTGAGACAGACGCCTCTCGGGGAGGAAAGATGAGTTCCCATTTTGCAAGACATGTAACTATTGTGTATGTGCGGTAAGTGTATTTTTCTTTTCTTTTGTGTACTGTGTAGTTTATAAGGGGGAGGTTGGGGACAATATAGCAAAAATAAAATATTATTCGTAGCGAGTGCCCGCCTGTAAGTTTTTTTAAGCAGTTTAGGAAATGATCTTATATTGTAATAGCTTTTAGTAACATTATGGAGGGAACATTTATTTATCACAACAATCTTCACTAATGAAATCATTGATGTTGAAGAGCTTCTATTTAACTTTTCAGTTACTTTTTGCAGACACGTCTTTTGTTTATTGACTAACAGCTGGCCTGGTAATCCTTCACTATTGCTAGACTTGAGTACACATATACTGTAGATTAAATGAATACATTTGAAAGTTAAATTAGATATTAATATATAAATTTTAATTACAGTTACATTCATTTTCAAATTAATTGGAATGATCTTGGATATACTATGTTTTTGGTGATATACAAAATAATCTCTCGGTTCTTTTTAGAGATATATGCTAAATACAGAAAAGTTGCATGTGTAAATCAGTCTTAAAGGAGTGAAAAGGGAGAGCGGGCACAGTTTTGTATACTCAATGTAAACATCATTTTCACTTATTTTATAGCATATGTGAGCAAACTTCCTTCGATATGGAATAAAAACTGTAGATTTGTGTGTTGTCACAAAAACTTTAAAATAATTTTTAAAATTCAAGTTCGAATTTCTTGGTCAGCAATTGGTCCAGTGTTGTTTAACGGGAAATATTGAATACTCTAAGAATATTCCCATTTACTTTGGCTAATTTCCCCACCGTTTTCAAGATATTTCTAAAAACTGAATGGTTTCAAGTGTAAATTTTGCTTAATTAGGGCGATGGATGAAAGTGGTGGGTTTTTGTAAACAGTATTTTTCTCTTTGCTTTAATGTATACATGTGCAAAGTTCCTTCCAAATTGAATAAAAACTGTTTTCTGTAAGGAACAGTGGAAATTAAGAGAGGAGGGAGTAAAGGGGGAGAGGGGTAACCAAATTTAGACACCATTTTTCTGTTTGTTTTAAATTATACGTGTGCAAAGTTTATTAATATCGGATAAGCATTTTGGCGGTTGGGGTAGAGGGGAATAGTAGTAAGCTTTTTTAAACCAAATGTAGATAGTATTTTTCTCCTTTTTATGAAGTATACATAAGCAAAATTCCATCGGAAATGGGTAAAAACGGAGGGCTTCTATAGAGATCACTCGATATTAAGAGGGGAGGGTTTACAGGGGGAGAGAGGTTTGGCTTTAAAAATCAAATGTAAATAATATTTTTCTGTTTGTATTAATTAATACCTTCTATAAAGATGACTGGAAATTAAGAGGGGAGGGATTAAAGGGGAGAGGAGTTGGGCTTTCAAAACCGAAAGTAAACAATATATCATCATCATATATATTATTTCTATAAGGTATTTTTTTGTCACAAGCCTGTATCTTCCTTCATACTTAACCGAAATCAATGAATGAAGTGTCATTTTAAAGCTTATGGTCTCCACTTTGGTTAAATCGTATTTTAAGCAAGAAAGTTTTCGGAATTCGACCCTTAAAGGGCAAAAATGTAAATTTTTCTAAAATGCTGTTTTCTGTGTTACGAGTCAGTTTCATACCTGGATACCTAACTGAAACCGTTTTATGAAGTATCGTTTTAAAGATTAAGATCTCCGCTTTAGTGACGTCATATATTAAGCCAGAAAGTTTTCGGAATTCAACCCTTAAAGGGTAAAAGTACCAATATTTTTGCAATGCGTTTTTGTGTCACGAGCGATTTATCTCCCTTAATATCTAACCGATATAGATAAATGAGGTATCATATTAAAGAATAAGGTCTCCGCCATGGTAACATTATATTTTAAGAAAGGAATTTTTCGTAATTTGATCCTTATAGGGCAAAAATGTCACTTTTTCTAAAATGCGTTTTTTGTATCTCGAGCCATTTATCTCCCTGGATATCTATCCAAAATCGATAAATGAGGTATGATTATGAGGAGTAATTTCTCAGCTCTGTGACATCATATTTTAAGAAAGAATGTGTTTGGAATTCAACCCTTAAAGGGAAAAAGTATAAATTTTTATATAACGCATTTTTGTGTCACGAGCGATTTATCTCCCTTAATATCTAACCGATATAGATAAATGAGGTATCATATTAAAGAATAAGATCTCCGGCATGGTAACATTATATTTTAAGAAAGGAATTTTTCGTAATTCGACCCTTATAGGGCAAAATGTCACTTTTTCTAAAATGCGTTTTTTGTATCTCGAGCCATTTATCGCCCTGGATATCTTACCAAAATCGATAAATGAGGTAGGATTATGCGGAGTAATGTTTCAGCTTTGTGACATCATATTTTAAGAAAGAATGTTTTTGGAATTCAACCGTTAAAGGAAAAAAGTATAAATTTTTCTATTACCGATTTTTGTGTCACGGGCGATTTATCTCCCTTGATATCTTACAGATATAGATAAATGAGGTATCATATTAATGAATAAGGTCTCCGCCGTGGTAACATTATATTTTAAGAAAGGAATTTTTCGTAATTCGACCCTTATAGGGCAAAAATGTCAATTTTTCTAAAATGCGTTTTTTGTATCTCGAGCCATTTATTTCCCTGGCAATCTAACCAAAATCGATAAATGAAGTAGGAATATAAGGAGTAATGTATCAGCTTTGTGGAATCATATTTTAAGAAAGAATGTTTTTGGAATTCAACCGTTAAAGGAAAAAAGAATAAATTTTTCTATAACCGATTTTTGTGTCACGAGCGATTTATCTCCCTTGATATCTAGCCGATATAGATAAATGAGGTATCATATTAAAGAATAAGGTCTCCGCCGTGGTAACATTATATTTTAAGAAAGAAATTTTTCGTAATTCGACCAATAAAAGGCAAAAAATCAATTTTTCTAAAATGCGTTTTTTGTGACTCGAGCCACTTATCTCCCTTGATATCTATCCAAAATCGATAAATCAAGTACGATTGTGAGGAATAATGTCTCAGCTTTGCTGACATCATATTTTAAGAAAGAAGTGTTTGGAATTCAACTATTAAAGGGAAAAAGTATAAATTGTTCTACAACGTATTTTTGTGTCACGAGCCTTATATTTCCTTGATATCTAATCGATATAGATAAATGACATATCGTATTAAAGACTAAGGTTTCCGCCGTGGTAACATTATATTATAAGAAAGGAATTTTTCGTAATTCGACCCATAAAGCGCAAAAATGTCAATATTTCTAAAATACGTTTTTTGTGTTTCGAGCCATTTATCTCCCTGGATTTCTAACCAAAATCGATAAATGAAGTAGGAGTATGAAGAGTATGACTGAACTTGGTGACATTAAATTCAACCTCACTATTCATCGCATTTTATTCGCGAAATTTTCGCACGGGTCGTCTAGTATATATTATTTCTATAAGGTATTTTTTTGTCACAAGCCTGTATCTTCCTTCATACTTAACCGAAATCAATGAATTAGGTGTCATTTTAAAGCTTATGGTCTTCCCTTTGGTCACATCATATTTTAAGAAATGTCGTTTTCGGAATTTGGACCTTAAAGGGCGAAAATGGAAATATTTCTAAAATGCTTTTTTCCGTGTTATGAGTCAAATATCTCCCTGGATACCTATCTGAGATCGTTCAATGAAGTATCATTTTAAAGTTATCCGCTTTAGTGACGTCATATATTAAGACACAAATTTTTCGGAATTCAACCCTTAAAGGGCAAAAGTATCAATATTTATGCAATTTGTTTTTCTGTCCACGAGCCATTTGTCTCCCTTAATATCTAACTGATATAGATAAATGAGGTATCATATTTAATATTAATGTCTCCGCCGTGGTAACATTATATTTTAAGAAAGGAATTTTTCGTAATTCGACCCTTAAAGGGCAAAATGTCAATTTTTCTAAATGGGTTTTTTGTATCTTGAGCCATTTATCTCCCAGGATATCTAACCAAAAAGAATAAATGAGGTAGGATTATGAGGAGTATTGTCTCAGCTCTGTGACATCATATTTTAAGAAGAATGTTTTGGAATTCTACCCTTAATGAAAAAAGTATAAATTTTTCAATAACGCATTTTTTGTGTCACGAGCGATATATCCCTCTAATATCTAACCGATACAGATAAATGAGGTATCATATTAAAGAATAAGGTCTGCGCCGTGGTAACATTATATTTAAGAAAGGAATTTTTCGTAATTCGACCCTTAAAGGCAAAAATGTCAATTTTTCTAAAATGCGTTTTTTGTATCTCGAGCCATTTATCTCCCTGGATATCTAACCAAAATCGATAAATGAAGTAGAATTAAGGAGTAATGTATCAGCTTTGTGAAATCATATTTTAAGAAAGAATGTTTTTGGAATTCAACCCTTAAAGGAAAAAAGTATAAATTTTTCTATACCGATTTTTGTGTCACGAGCGATTTATCTCCCTTGATATCTAACCGATATAGATAAATGAGGTATCATATTAAAGAATAAGGTCTCCGCCGTGGTAACATTATATTTTAAGAAAGGAATTTTTCGTAATTCGACCCTAAAAGGCAAAAATCAATTTTTCTAAAATGCGTTTTTTTGTCTCGAGCCACTTATCTCCCTGGATATCTATCCAAAATCGATAAATCAAGTACGATTAGGAATAATGTCTCAGCTTTGCTGACATCATATTTTAAGAAAGAAGTGTTTGGAATTCAACTATTAAAGGGAAAAAGTATAAATTGTTCTACAACGTATTTTTGTGTCACGAGCCTTATATTTCCCTTGATATCTAATCGATATAGATAAATGACATATCGTATTAAAGACTAAGGTTTCCGCCGTGGTAACATTATATTCTAAGAAAGGAATTTTTCGTAATTCGACCCATAAAGCGCAAAATGTCAATATTTCTAAAATACGTTTTTTGTGTTTCGAGCCATTTATCTCCCTGGATTTCTAACCAAAATCGATAAATGAAGTAGGAGTATGAAGAGTAATGACTGAACTTGGTGACATTATATTCGAAATTTTCGCACGGGTCGCCTAGTTTATATATATAACGTGTTAACATATAAACAATGAATGCAAGAAAAATTTGATTCAATTTCCAATATCTATTACATCTACTGTTATTAAACAAAATTGGTACCACACCACTACTACATCAACTACTACTGCTATTGTCCCTAATATTACTACTTCTAATACCATTGCTACTAATACTACTATTACCACCACCAATTGTCACAGCCTCACTTCGCTCCACTAATGTTCATTTTTCTTGGTGTTGAGTGCGCTCCAAAGGTAGAGTCCCCTGGAACCGGCAGCAAAGTCAGCGGCCCAGGCCATCAAGAGTTGACCTTCTGGAATACCAAGACGGCCCCAGCTGTCGCTCAGAAGGCGGCCTCTCTGGAGACCACTGAAGTCCCTCCGACGATTGATGTTGCTCATTGTCGTAGATATCTTCCGTCAATCCGGTCTTGTCAAAGCCAGATTTCCAGCATCATTATTCCCTCTGCAGTTGTTTCTGGAATTAGCTTCCTCTATTCCACAATTTATAATTGTGTTCTCCTCTTCTGCTATCTGTGGCCTTTGATTTCGCTCGGCATTTTTCCTTTTATAAATTTCTCCTTCCAAAATTTTGAGGCTAGATCAGCTGCCTCGTCCAGCAAATGCCACAAACTTTCGTCGCGCAGTATGTCAAATATTCTCCTACCTTGCAGCCGAGCTTGTTGGTGTTCTCTAAACTGACTGTTATTTCACATTCCCATACCACGTGCTCCGGCGTACTCTCTTCACCACATTTGCACCTGTCTGAGTCCACAATATTTCGACTTCGGAGCCAGCTATTGTATGGCCCGTGACCTGTAATGTAGTTCACCAATCCGGGAGAGGGTTGAAGGTACTTCAACACGGATGGAAACATGTCATAGGCTCTTCGACCTGTTTCACTGTTGTTCCATTCTTGTTGCCATTCCGCCAATAGAAGTTTCCGAATGTGTATCTCCGATGTTGCTTCGCTGCCTACAATTTCTGCTACCTTATCTTGTTTCCCTTTTCTGAGCCAGTATATGGCACCCCATTTCCTTACTTCAAGGTCCAGTGATCATACACCAATGGCAACGGTTAATGAATTTGTTGCCACGGTTCTGTATGCTCCTGTCAATCTTAAAAGTATTCCTCGTTGGACACGTCTGACTCGTTGTTTTAGTTTTATTTTTCTTAGATGCTTTGCCCACACACTTGCTGAGTAGCCCACTAAAGAGGATAAAATTGCGTCATGGTATTGTCTTATTGTTTGGACTGGAACAGTGAATTTTCGTTGGCTATTATTAATGATTTTATTCGTGACCGCCACTGCTCTTGCTATTGTCTCCTCTAAGTGGGCTTCGAAGTTTAAACGTTCATCCAATTGAATGCCTAAGTACCTGCACACTGGGTTTTTACGAATTGATTAACCGTCGATTCTTATAGTTGGTTTTCGAGTCAGCTTGCCCTTGAGAAACATAAATGTTGTTTTATGTGGTGCTAAACTCAGATTGACTTTACTGCACCATTGGCTAAGGCAGTTAAGTACTAGATTACTGTTGTAATCAATTTCTGCTCTTGTTGCTCCTTCCACGAGTAGTAAAAGGTCAACAGCAAAAGCTATGAGACCTAGAAGTTCAGGTATTCTTTGTAATAGTTCGATCACTGGTTCCATCCCTATATCCCAGAATATAGGACCGCAAACTGAAACTTGCGGGCATCCTTTAGTAAGGGTCTTCGTGATGAACGAGTTCTGGCATCTCAAGGAAGCAGTTCTAAATCTGCAATAGTCCGTGAATGTGTTGAATAATCTTCTTGGACAACCAATCTCCCTCAGCCGTTCAAACAGGGCGGGCCACCATAAATTGTCGAAATATCAAAAAAAAATATGCCTATTACGTAGTTTTTTGTACTGCTAAAAGTTATTTCCAGTGTTAATGAGTGGTTAATGAATCGTAAATGTGAAATTTTAGACAGACATAAAAACAAACTGTATAAATTGAAAATCAACGATAACGCAGTTAAACCAAATAGTAGTACGAAATGTTTCTTTGACAGAGTAGTAAATAAAACTGACATTTTCTTCACTCAAGAAGAGAATAATTTGTTATGCAAAGGGTTAAAATACAATCTAACACCAAAACTTACAGACACCAAACTGTATAAATTGAAAATCAACGATAACGCAGTTAAACCAAATAGTAGTACGAAATGTTTCTTTGACAGAGTAGTAAATAAAACTGACATTTTCTTCACTCAAGAAGAGAATAATTTGTTATGCAAAGGGTTAAAATACAATCTAACACCAAAACTTACAGACACTAATGTTATTAACAATCTTGTAATGGACATAAAAATTGGTCTAGAATCTTACATGTTAGAACTAAACAAGTGAGAATAGCTCATGATTGTAATAATATTATTGAAAAAGAAATTGCGTTACAACCAAACATTCATACTAAAGAGCAAAAAATTATAAATAGTATTAATCAAAAATTAAGAGAAAATGAAGCCCTAGTAACTAAAGTGGATAAAGGAAACAGTATTGTAATCACCTATCTCAAAGAATATGTAAATAAAACTGTGAAGTTTTTTGAGGAGAGTAGCATTATAGAAGTAACTAATGATCCCACCTTAGATTTACAAAAGGAAATCCGTCAATGTTTAGCAAATTCGGATGACTTATTTAGTAAAGTACAAAAGAAATGGCTAGCAAATATGAACCCAAAACCTCCTGTTCTGAGAAGTCTATTTAAGGCCCAATTCACACAGAAGGGACGTGGCGCGGACGTCGGGCGGAGACGGTGCAGACGCGGCGCGGACGTGGCCTGTTCAGTCCAAACAGAAGAGACGCAGAAGGGACTCGCGCGCGACATGGTTTCTACCATGACTTCATCTGACGATGAAGATGTTTTAATCTTACTACATTTAAACATATTCAATATAAGAGTAGTTTCTGGGTTCATCCTTTATGGCTGAAGAAGGGGAGGAAGTATGGAATTTTTGACGTGATGAAAGAGTTGGAAATGTATCCTGAAGGTTTTCAAAATTTTTACAGAATGTCTCAACCATGTTTCTTTTATCTACTGAACAAAATTAAGGATGGCATACAGAAAAAATCTACCAACTGGAGATCGCCAGTTTGTCCAGAAGAGAGGATGTTAATTACATTAAGGTAAAGTAATCAAAACACAAACCTTTATTTGAAAATAAAAATTACTAAAACGAAAGAAGTCTTTCAATGTATAACTATCTGTTTTCACATCAGTCTCTGTGCTTGATGCGTAGTATGTCTCCTCGATTTGATGATAATGTAATATAGAGTGGAGATGTCGATGTACCGATACCAGCATCAGTTGTTGGCGTTATCAGGATGGTCGTCACTGGTTACAGACGATAAGTCCGAAGCATTCTGTTCAAAATTCCTATTTTGATTTTACGTTTTTGTTGTGCTGTCATAGATTTAATATCTGCAAATTTTTTGCAAAAAAAAAACATATCTGGATCAAGTTCTAGAGCTTTTGGTTCATGTTTATTTTTTTTAACAATTTATATTTTTGTTGAAAGTATTTCAACGTTTCTATAAACTGTGGAATTTACCCAACTATATTGGCAGTGTTGATGGAAAACACCTGAGAATAAAAGCTCCGTCAAAATCAGGTTCCGCCTTTGTCAATTACAAATGATTCTATTCTACAATATAACATCCGATTCTGTCACTGCTTGTTAGCAGTGACAGATGCGGATGGCTTATTTGTTACTATAGACATAAGCGAATACGGCCGAAACAATGATGGTCGAGCGTTTAATCGCAGCAATTTTGGAAGAGCTCTACAACAACAGGGCCTTAAATTACCCGACCCTGCCCCTCTTCCTGGAGAAACAATGAAAATCCTTTTCTATTTTATAGCTGATGAAGCATTCCCACTGCAACCAAATATTATGAAACCTTTTTCTCGCAATCAATTATCAAACGATCGCAGAATATTCAGGTTATGTAGAGGTAGGAAATGTGTGGAATGTGCTTTTGGCGTATTAACTTCAAAATTCAGGGTCTTGAATACATTATTAATATGTTGCTCTCCTAAAACTGATTTACTGATTCAAGCCATGTGCGTTTTGCACAACGCAATACGGAAATACGATGGTAAATTTTCAATACACATTGAAAGCATTGTAATAGGAAATCCAATGACCGAAGGATATCCAAGAAGACAAAATGCAAAATACGTAAGAGAGTATTTGTGCAAGTACTTCGTAAAACGTGCACCCATTCCGTATCAGGATAGATATTGTGTATATTAATAACAGTTGCTATAATCTGATTTTTTAGAAGCTTTTTACCACCCTTGTATGTACCTAACAGAAATAAATTTTATAAATTTTTTAAAACTTTCCTGTTTCATTTAATTCCTTAGCGATCTTTTGCCAGTACTGTCCCGTACATTACGATTGCAATAATCTGAACGATTAAAATCGTACAGTTCGGGAAACTTCTCAATGATTTCACAAAATTGTATATTAAACTCAAAATTATCAGCATTTTTATAACTGCGAGAATGCGTCGCTGGAGGTCCGCGCCACGCGCCCGTTCATTGCGCCCCTCGAGACTTCGAAGAGACGCGGCGCGGACCTCAAGGGGCGCGCCCGCGCCCCCCGCCTCTGTGTGAATTGCGCCATTTGTTAACACAGGAGCGACCTCAAAATGCGCCGCGTCTCTTCTGTGTGAATTGGGCCTAAGATACACAAGCAAGGTCACCCGATGGATAGCGCATATCACTCAATAACCAGGCGACTACACCAGAAAATTAAAGATAATTTTGTATTCGAACATAATTTCTCAGTTAAAAATAACATCGATTTGGTTAATAAAATGAAATGTTTAGAATACACACCCAGTACTAGATTAATCTGATTCGATATAATAAATCTTTATACTAATGTACCTACAAATGTAGAAATAAAAATCATCGAAGAAAATGTGTTAAAATATAAAAAAATGATGGAATCACAAATTATAGAATTGATTAATTTATTACACATTGTATTAAATACAATTATTTTACCTTTAATGGAAAATTTTATATACAAAACCATGGCCTAGCAATGGGTAATCCCTTAGCGGGAATCTTAGCCGATATTTTTATCAATGATTTAGAGACTAAATTTTTTAACTCTGATTCACTGGTACTGAAAGAGATACGATTTTACGCTAGATTCGTAGATGATTTAATCATAGCATTTGATGGGAATGACGATGATTTAGAAATTTTATTTAACAATTTCAATCGTCTTCATGAGAACATCGTATTCACCAAAGAAATGCAAAATGAAAATGGGGTGCTCAATTTCTTAGACCTTAAACTTGAAATAAAAGACAACAGTATAAATTTTGATATTTATCGTAAACCGTCCTATACAGATAACATCATCCCTGCCGATTCTGCACGCCCAACATCGCACAAATTAGCATATTTCCATTCTGCAATCAATCGAGCTTTAACAATTCCCCTTACTCCCACTAAATTAGGAAAAAAATTAACAT
>CM061920.1:285778071-285828413 GCA_031002005.1 Vandiemenella viatica
TAAATAATAATATAGACTACTGCTTCAGCACTATACATTTTCATAAATATAGTTACGTTAAAAAAATATTATCATTACCGAAATCATCCTCAGCGAGAATTTCATCAATGTCTGAAGCAGAAAAAAAAGCTCATCAGTATATGTGAAAGAATTTAAAACAGCCAGAAAAACAAGTTAAATAACAATAATTTACTTACCAATATCGCTGAATAAGCTAAGATCCTCAGAAGACATTGCGATGATTGAAGTTTTCAGCTCGACGACTCAGAGACGACTGGATGGCAGAAGGGGGGTCTCAGCCCTATTTATACACGCGTCTGGAGCCAAGGAGAATTGGTGTGGGAAGACTGTGCCCACGATGATGAATGTAGTGGCGCAGCTGTGTGTATTCAATTACGAACCCCCATCATGCAGCTGCGAGGGGAGCGATAATTCGAGTGTGGTGCAGCTGTGCTCATTCAATTACGAACCCGCATCCTGCAGCTGCGTGGGGAGCGATAATTCGAGTGTGGTGCAGCTGTGCTCATTCAATTACGGTCCCGCATCCTGCAGCTGCGTGGGGAGCGATAATTCGAGTGTGGTGCAGCTGTGCTCATTCAATTACGGACCCGCATCCTGCAGCTGCGTGGGGAGCGATAATTGATGGCTTCCGGAGGGGAGCAATAATTGATGGCTTCCGGAGGGGAGCGCAGCTGTGCACATTCAATTACGAACCCGCATCCTGCAGCTGCGTGGGGAGCGATAATTAGGGTGTGGCGCATTCAATTACGGACCCGCATTCAATTAAACTCCCCTAGTTCCTCGGCTCCCCTCCGCTCCAAACTGTCTGCAAAGACAGGTCCATAAGAATACATGGGGAAAAAACTGTCCGCTGACCGCTGTACATAAGGAAATAATAAGATCAATCTGAGGTTACAGATGTGAGACCCCCTCCCCGCAATTCAATTAAAATCAATTAAGGCTCCCCGCCATGGGGGGAAAAAGTGGGCTCACACACAGGTCCATAAGGAAATAATAAGGTCAATCTGAGGTTACAGATGTGAGACCCCCTCCCCGCAATTCAATTAGCATTCATTAAAATCAATTAAGGCTCCCCGCAATTCAATTAAAATTAATTAAAATCAATTAGACTCAATTAAAATCAATTAAAATCAATTAAAATCAATTAACCACGGGGGTGTTTTGGTCCGGGGTTCTGGCTCACTCGCCCCTTACCCCACTACTGATATAAGAAATATAACCTGATTTGGTACGGAAATTTAACTTTTCCGCACTTAAACCTCTTAATAAAAATAGCCGAGTTAAATGAATCCGTCTTTCTTCTGTCATCAGTCTCCTGATGTAACGTCCTCCTCACCATCTTGCAATGTATCAGAGTTTTCAACTGCAAAGATTCATTACAGCATAAGTTCTCAATTGTACCCCAACATACACACACGTTAATAGTTTTCAGTTTTTCTTTCTTTTACTATGACTCCTTTCAATAAATAACAAGGTATAAATTCCATGTGCCTTAAAATACTTGTAGGTATATCCTTTCAGTGGGAAGATTAGTTCATGCTTTAGCTCTCGATTTAAGTTTCAGCATACTTTTAGATAAACAGTTTTAAGAAGCTTCTGTTTTTGTTCCTTCCGACTTAGCATGGGGCTTCATTTTTCTTCATTTGCATATATATTCATGTTGGACGTGGATTATATTATGGGTTGAATCTTAACATGCTACATTCATACAGTCTGCTAGACATGGAGCAGCACTAGATATTAACAGTCTGCCTGATTTTGGTACGTTCCATCCCCTTTTCATCCCCTTGTAATTTGACTTGCTTAAAAACAATACTACGGTTCTATGCCACGTCTACGACGATATCATTCGAGGCGAGAAAGGACTGGGGCAACTAACGGAAAGGAATTCCTCCTTGGCCTTTTGAAGGAACCATTTTGGCATTCACCTGGAATGATTTCAGGAATCCATAGAAAGCCGAAATCTGTATAGCAGGTTGGGGATACGAATCCGTGTCCTCCTGAATGGATATCAGAGCATTACCTCCCACTCAACACGCTCAGTAAACTGTTATTTACAATGTATAATAGTATATAATACATTATTATTGTTTTTATTTAACACGGATTTAATAACCATTGATTACCTTCCATACGCGTTGACAACATTTCCCCAATAAGTAGATAAATCCCTTAAGTATTTTGTAGGTACGTCCAGTCTCATCCTCTAAAATGGCAGGGTCATCAGGAGCGCTTTATTAAAACTTAAAGTTTATTCAAGATCTCTGAGAATGTATGGGGGAACTGACATCCTCCTTAGTTCAAACAACACAATATGGGAATTGCATCATATTTACGTGTGAAAATCACTGTGTGTCCTAGAAGCCAAATGCTATAAGGATTGGGGACAAGGCACTGTACGGAATTTGCCCACATCCTTCCGAATGAAAAAAAGTGAGCATTCAACAAGAGCGTGAAATGTCCCTTCTATAAGAAATTATTATTACCTGTAATTGTATTTTAATGGCTCTTATGATTTTATAATTAAAAATAATAGCTTTAATATCATTAACATTACTTTTAATTCACTACAGACTTTAATGAAATATAAAAAACTGTGCTGACTGCAATTCATTGAAAGAAAGAATGATAGATGAACAAATTAACTTTGCATTAAAACTTTTTTTGCAGAATAATAACTGAATAATGTATTAATGGCTTCAGGCTATGTATCATGAGCTTTTTAAAGTTTCTTAATCTCAGAATTGTTTGACTAGGTGAAGGATGTTCATTAGTGCCAAGATAAGCATGTCATTCAACTTATTTGAAGTTTGTTGGTACTGTCACGTCATAGTGAGCTGGCCCCTCGAAATGGAGAATTCCCGCACACCACCAGCCAAGAAAGTCGGCTGGCTTGCAGATGCTATCGGCGGAGTCCAACAGCTAGGGACGGATCGTGTGGGAAGTCGTCAAAGCTCGAGTTTGAGATGCAAACGAGAAGTATTTTTTCTCAAACACCGCGGAACTCGGTCACATCGCACCCACGCAAATTCTTTTGAGTGTAGAACACATGATTGGAGACCATCAAGAAGAGGCACACCAGAAAGAAGTCTCTAAGGCACCAGGTTAGACAAAAATCCCTGACTTGGCGCTTCTTAGTCGACTGGCAGCCCACCGCTCTCCAACACTTTTATGTCTAGCTTACCAGCAAATATCTTGCATGCATATTTCCGCACATCGCTGTTCATGTTAGATCATCTGCCTCCATTCTCCTTCTTTTCCTCTATGCTTACAAACACGTGAAAGCAATCTCATTGTTAATTGTCTGTGAAAATATTCAATAAATTAATGGCTAAGTTATGAATCATTACGAGCGATTTCGGGAAACCACTAGAAAACAAACTCTAGATGGCTGAACTGGTAATAGTACCGTCATCTTTCCAAATTAGCAAAAGGTAAAATAAACCCCCTTTTTAAATCCTTAACGAACAATTTTAAATGTATTTGCGATACTCAGTTGTTAATGCAGAAAATATGATGTCTGTTTATCAGTTGTGCTGCATCAGGTTACAATTTAGTAAGCCACTAAGAACACTGTAATGCGACGCTACAATACTCATGTGTATACCCTGTTAACTCAAAACTGTCGGCTCAAGGTCATCTCACTACCCCCCTCCCTACCTCCCGAGCTGACAACTGTGTCCAAGTAAGCGTGTGTAAGCGGTAAGGACAGCGCAGTGGGGATTGGGCATACTAACATTGAGTCGCCTCTGTAAACTGAGCGGGCTATGGTGTGTTATTCCGTTTTTCTAAATACATCTTCAGTTATCGTAGAGCATCGCACTAACCAACCAGATGGATGTTTGGGAAAAATAGAAGTGCGTTCTTTATCGAATAGTAAGAAAATTGTGGCATAGTTGGAGGCACATCTCTTACGAGCTGCAATCTTCCCCCGGATTTCCTCCTTCCGGCTAGTTATCGGCCGGTTCACCACTGCAGCCTGCGGAATAAAGCGCTTCAATTAAATATGCCATCAGCGCGGTGGCACGTTGATTCCGGCGCAATGGTCTTATTGCGAATTCCAGTAATGAGCTGAGATAATTGCATTCCCGATGGAATGTTACAATGAGCCCCCACTCTCCAACGATTAAATTTATGGAGCGCTTTAAATTAAAATCTTTGTCTCCCCTTTATGGTTAATTTCATACAAACTATCTCTTTTAGAGCAAGGGAAAACACATTCTTGGCAGCTAAAAGATGAAAAGCTTTTATCCTTCAAAGAAATCAGAATATTTTGAAGTTCCTCATACCAAAACCTCTTTCTATGGTGGGCAACTTTGTCATTTTTACTGTAGCCATTAATTCTGATGGTTATGCAGATTAAATTCGTGATTTTAATTTAGTACTTAGTAAGGAACAAATGCAGCCGTTGGCAGCACTGCCTGACGTGTGGGAACATGTATTATAGGAGCCACGTCTCTCAACAACTAGCTTGCTTTGTTGTTTTACGGTGGAAGCTCAGCCATGGTAAGAACTGTACACTGTTAAAAAAAACTTGTTGCTAATAAAACATCGCTGTATCAAAGGCTAGGAACATATTTTTGTGAGGTTACGTTATCAGACATAACCGTTAATAATTGAAGTAAAGCTTCAAAAAATGGCCGGAAGTCTGTCGATAATTCACCGTACTCTCGCCACCAGAAAAAAAATTAACAGTAGAATTTTTTAGGTATATGTAAAACGACTGAAAGATAAAATTAGTATGGTTAAAATAAAAGATACGATATTAAATTACAATAGCATCTAAGTTACTTTACTATTAATTACCATTTAAACTGTTATTGTTCGTATTAAACCTATCATATCACAGTTAACTGTTCTCGATTTTCTTCATCTCTCGTCTGCAACACAAATAATACTCTACACCAACCACGCATACTATAACAGACACCCACACTTACAACATTGTTACACTGGGGAAGGTCTTCTAATGGATCTAGAAGATTATTTATCCACACTTAAAAAATAACACTTCGGAATTTAAAAAATTCAATGAGGTACAAGCGCCACTTCGGAGCATATCTGGATGGACTTCTTCTATCTTGATGACGCATATATTCAGCCCATTAATTTGACCAGAGTACTCATATTATGTTCCTGTAACGTAGAGTGTATTATGAAACTTTAATCTTGTAATGCAGAAATGTTGTAAGGTTTCTATAAACCTATATTAAAAAATAAATAAAAAAAAAATGGATGTTTAAAATCTCCCATAGTAAACGCCTAAACCAAGACAGAGGCAACGCGTCCCTAAAATAAGAAGACTTCACAATGATCTTCAAGATTACATTCGTAATAAGATACCAACTTGTCAACGTTCTACTATCGGGGGGCTTATAACTGCAAACCTGTAATCAACTGAGTTACGGGTCATCAAATGTTCGTGTCAGACACCGAATTTATTTGCAATATCTTGTGTGCTACCCATAATATATCAAACTAATACTTTCTTAATCCAACAAATTTTATTTCTAAATCCTCATATTTACAAGCGGAACCAAAATATTCCTCATTTAGACAGAATTTATAATAAAATATTGATACATCAGTTATAAAGTGATCTCTTAGCTTGGATGTGTGGAGCAAGGCACTTCATGCAAGTATAGTTTTGGGAAAAGCAGAAAGTGTAAAAACTAAATCTTTAAGATGAGTATAGTATGAATGCGCATGAAAACTAATGGCAGAAGTAGGGATATGAAAACGTGCTGGATGAGATAGTCTGCAGAACAAGATTCTAACATACAGAACAGATAGGTTTGTGATTCTTAGTACAAGAATAGTTGGATAGAACAGTTCCTTGTTGGAGATATTGGTTGAAGAAAAATACTGATTATAACACATGAAGCAGATAATTTAAATGGAGATGTGATACAATTTGGCTTATGAATGGAAGAGACGGAAGTTGCTTCAAAGTAGTCAAGTGACTGGTGACAGGGAAAAAAAATAACAAAGATCTGTACTTCTAGTCAGTTCATCCAACTGAATTCCTTTCATCGCTGCTTCTGCTGGCTTGATATTTGTAATTCCACTTGCCGATTGTTGCTATACTGTACCCCGCTACGAACGCAGCGTTGTCCCTGATGCTCGGGCTACACAAAGCCTGTACCGTGTAGCAAGCTGCACACAATACAAGGCACAAGGCACTCCCTCGGGGCTTGACCCGTTTCACGCCGAGGTCTTTATGAGAGCTGCTCGCCCCCGCTGGGTATATTAATAGCCGTTGAATATCACAGTTTCCTACCGCATTCTAGATTCAATAACGGATAGTACCCATTAGCTCTTAATGTCAGTTTCTCCAGTGTACTTAGCGGTTAAACAGAGATCAATATTAATTAGCTAATGTTTGATGAGATAGATGAAAGTATCGAAAGCACATTCCATTTTCATTAGAATCTGTCATATCATTCGTTCGATACGTTCCATAAACAACTTTGGTTCCACACAGTATTTCTCTTCCATAGTTATGACTTCGGATTTTTAATACCACTAATTTTGCCATTTGATAGAGCTGTGTTGTTGGATAACCTATAGTCGATTAAGCGATGGCGCAGCTACAACAAATGCAATACAAAACAAATATTTTTTGCCTCAATTTATTTTACACTTTTCGAAAGACTAGTGTTTTTTGTGTATTTGTTCAGCATTATTACCACGTTGTATTTTTAAACTTTATGTTATACCGTTTTTTTTTTGCGATACCAAATCTTTCTGCATAATTACGCATTACTTTTGTTTATTTTCTCTTGTCTCCAACAGTTGCCTTTTGGTAGGGAAAGTTGAATCACTCTTACAACTATTTATAGAAATATCCTGTCTATTTGTTGGGTGAAACACACTTTGATCAATGCCAAAAGCGACTAACTCCTCGATATTTATACCGTGATTGTTATTTTATTCGGATTTAAATCTGTCTCTATATAATGTCCTTTTTTCACTAACCCAATTTCCTTGGAGAACATTCTGATCATTACTTTCTTTAATTCTCTTGGGAGCTAAATATAGTTGTTTCATTGTTAAACTCGTCCATTTTAATATACACGCTCATTCACTTCTTCCACAATCTACGCAATGAAACTCCTCAAGTTCCTCAAGTTTCAAAAATTTATACCCAAAAAAATTTTAATCAGGAATCCGCTTATCGCCACATCCAGCTTCTCTCTGTCGGCGTGTGTCGGATTACTGCTCTGATCTACTTCATCTATTGGGTTTAAATGATCAATATGTGATACTTCCAGACAAGGGCCGATAAATGACATTGGAATATTGTCAAATCTCAGAGAAACGGTGTTGAATTACGATGCACAACACGTTTCAGTTCAAAAACATCTATGCAATACACAACCACCAAACACAATACACACTTCTACGACTATTGGCAACGCTGCCATCATTTTGGCAGTAGCATATTAAATTTGTAAATTACTTTTGGAAATTCTTCAATCTCACATATCATAATTCATGATAGGTTTCTTCACAATTCCTAGACGTAAAGAAAAATAATAGATTTATGAAGTCGCAATTGATGTTTTGGCAACAAAAACGACGAATAGCGGTTTAAGAAAGAAACATTTTGCGGTATGCTATGAAGTTTTAGGTTATTACGTCTTCAGTCTGTTGGGCAATTTTTGGTGCGTAACTTCCCACGTTAAGAACAGGTTATCATTTCGTGCGCCGGTGCGTAGCCACTTAGAGTTGTAAGACATACCAGCAGATTTTAAGCTAGACCTTTGAAACTACGAAAACACCATTATACTCTGCTCGATAGTTTATTTATAGTGACATTTCAAATAAATACACAGACGTAACCTGCTACAGATTTGTATCTGTAGAGATAATTATATCCAAAATTAGAATCCGGCTCTTGGTGTTATTCGGCAAGTTATAAAGGATTCTTTTCTAATTTTTTAAGTAAACATGACACCGGGAAATATCTAACACCTTCTTAGAGAAAAAGAAAGTTTTTTTTATAGCTTTACGCCTCGTTTACGTCGAAGTCATTAGAGTCGAGAAAGGAGTGGGAATAACGAACGTGAAGGATTACGGCCATGGCCTTTTGAAGGAAACATCCCGGCATTCGCCTCTAGGGAAACTACGGAAAACCCAAATCTGGATGACCTGACGGGGATTCGCACCCGCGTCCTCCAAAATGAGAGGCAAGAGCGTTACCGCTCACCCAACAAGCTCGCTGGGAGCAATTGGTATGGATGCTTGTCATACAACGACCACCAGCGATAACCAGAAGATTAAGATCAGTTTGATAGCCTACGTTATCACTCCGGTTGTCAATCCTCCCTGCCTCCTGCGACGACAAAGTCTATATCGCAACTTTTTTGTAACTTCAAATGGTCACTATGAACGGATTCGTTATCTCATCTTTGCGAAATCAATATAAACAGATAGTGTATATTCTCTTATATCAATCGGAAATAAGACAGATTGGAACATCGCCTATTTGACAATACTTTGCGCAAAGGAATGGACGAAATTTCTTAATATGTCATCATATATTTCCATAAAGCACTAATGAAAATACTATAGATGCGACTAACATCAACGGATAAGGTAAGTATCTTGTGCAAAATACAGGGATACCGCACTCACCATGGCGAAAATGAAGCGTGCTTTCAGAATAAGTCTTAATTGGAACGCGTTTGTAAAACAATCTCTACAATCATTTCGTTCATGTCTGTAAACGTAGCCCTGCCAGATTTCTGGATGGTATTGACAATTGTATGAACAACTCTCTCACACAATTATTATTCCATATGGGATATTACGACGTATTTGACCTAACTCTTTATAGAAAATTAATGCTATAATCATAATTGTGATTGTATAAGCTGATTATGCTATCCGAGTTTAAATTGGCAAAGAACGTCGATCCAAGGGAGAAAGAGAATCTTTGGTTTGCTGTTTTCATACAGATAGAGAAAGAAAAATTAAGACGTTCGAATGTTGGAAGAATGACTGAAAACTAATTTTGAAGGACTGGAGTAGCCTGTTGTAGTATTTGAAAGCATGAAGAATTAGGGCTGTCTTAATAAATTGTTATTGTGTTGAGATCAAACAAAAGATAGGTAACCAATAATAGCTGTCGAATTGGAACACTTGAATAGATCATTTGATTTGAAGTTTCTAAAAACATTGCAGTTTATTGAGAAGACGGCAGTGTTGAAGACATCAGTGTTTCGCTAATGGTAAACTCAATACTAAGATTACTATTTTGGGGTAATTTACAGCGCTGGTGGTAAACCTGTAATCGGAAAATATAGGTGACTGCTGTGGACCTATCGAAGAATTACGATACCGGGAAAAGAAAAATAAATATAGCTTATTTATAATAGTGAAGTCATAAGAGGGAAGTTCACAATATTATACGTACTGTCCTTACAAGAAGACGTAGGAACAGACACAATAATTCAATAAAAAAAACATCTATACCAACTGAAATCAGTAACCGATATGATAAAAGAGTTGGAATGGGACTGATTGGAAGAAAACAAGAGGGTGAAAAGAGTCATGAGAGTGTACAAGTCGTATATTGGTGATGAGGTGTGGAAAGATATTGTTGTAAGAATTAGGAGTAATAAACGGAAGGGAAAAGACGACCATGGTGTGAGAAGATTTTATTTCGTAGGTAAGGTGGTCAGGGATTGGAATAAATTAAAAAGAGAAATCTTTATATATAAAGATGAATGTATGTTTGTTTGTTTGTTAGTTAGTTAGTTTGTTCTTCATACAAATCCACAGTTTTCATCCGATCTCGATGAAACTTTGCACACTTCTCCTTTGAAACAAGGAGAAAAATACTGTCTACATTTGGTTGAAATATTATCTGTATAAATAACACATGTTGTCTCATAACTTCGAAATACGGCGATAGACACGTTGGATATAGACGTCTCCGTACTGTGTTTCCGTGTAGTGGACTGGCAGCTCAGTGGTTAAAGCGCTTGCTTACGAACGTCGTGGTCTCCGGTTCAAATCTCCGTGGAGGCTAAGATTTTTAAAAATTGTTTTTCATCGTAAGAGTCAGGCCTGGGCCGTAGGTTAATCGGATTGAATGATAAACTGTAGATATTAGAAAGTTAGGGGTGTAATGCGAGGCAAATCGTAGGTAGTCTTGCAATGTTGTAGGTGTACACTTTTTTACGTTATAATAATCCCTCAGGTGTTGTTCGCAGTCAGTGTGTGAGTGTGAACCACAGTAATATTATTATAAATACGGAAGTAAGTATCTGTCTTTTTGTTACGTTTTGACGACTAAATGGCTATATCGTTGTGATGGAATTTTAGAAGGAAATCTGTATGAAGGGCACAGGATATTTTTTCCAGTATGATTAACAGTTGTAGTCACGAAATTTTGAGACCTTATCGAATGGTGACAGAAATATATTGGAAATTGATTCTCTTCAAGAGACAGGTTCGACGGTACAATGATATAGTGTTAGCTTTCCTGTCATATTATTCCGACTCGGTATTGTTTGGGACCAATCCTTCGTTACCAACCACTTTCTATATTTAATTCTGGCAACAAAATTCTTAATCCACGCGTACGAAGTCGCGGGTACGGGCTAGTGGTAAATATTTTCCGAAAAATGTTAAAATAATTTAAATTTAAAATTAGTAAAAGGAAAAAGTGGATGGGTAACAGAATGGGGAAAAATGGGTGAGTAGGAAAATTGACATTGGAGCGTGCGCTCCATCTCAATTAAATTAAATTTAAAAGAATTAGAATGAAGTGACCATGGACACGTGAAGGTAGTACTACTGTGGCAGGCGTGGTGACGTTATAGGTTTGCAGATACACAGCGCGAGTTCGGTGGCCGGAACCACAGGATTAGTTTAATAACTCCATTACGAACTCGCTGATTGGGTTAGTCGCCCACAGAGGCTTCGGCGCTCGGCGCTGTATTTTTACTGGTTTCCAAGGCCGCACGCCGGATGTTGTTTGCGCCGCCTTCAATGCTCTCTCTATGATATCACATTTCACTGACACAGCGTAATCTTTGACCCTGCTGAACAAAACAAAAATAAAAAACATATCCTTATAAGATCGTGACAATCTTGATTTATCAAGGAGGATGTGGTGGGATATCTTATTGCGACTATTTTACCAATAGCATGTACACAAGTATGTGGCAATATAAATAAAACTTTAGGAAAAGAAACAAAAAAATGAAAGACAGGTAAAATTGTACTAGGTGATAGATATAATTACATTTCGAATAGGATTTTTCCTGAATTCTTACAAATAAATATGGTAGCACAGTAACAAATTCTGAAAAGATGTTTACAGTATCAGTAAAAGGTTTTACAAGACTTACTCTTTTGTGGAATAGATCTAGATTCACAAAAACAGCGTTCTATTGCCACCAAAAGGCAGTAAGAAAGTAGGATGTCTAAGGCAATGATGTAGCATATAAGATAAGTACAGGAAAATGGTCTAACACTTGATGTACTGTGGTCAACCTATCATAGGTAGTTCTCTCCCGTTATATGAGAGTTTCTTACCGCGCAACTGACTATGTTCTGCCTAACTGAAGAGCTTAAAATACACCCAACCATAGTTAATTAATAATAAGCTTTACATAAACTAATTATCAAAGCATAATTTGAGTTATATTTCAGCTCATGAATACAATAGACTAGACGTTTGCTTACCCGTCTCCAGTAAAGATGAGGGTAGACCTAAACATAGCTAATGACCGTTGCAGAGGCTGTTTTCGCGTCAAAAGGACCAACATAATGAGTTTCCTAGACTTAGAAAATTATTCATATTCCCCTGCTGTTCATCTAGCACAGTGTTCCTAGTATATCATCTAGAAAATATTACTGCGTTCCCAGACATGGAAGATTAGAGGATCGTGTGAATTAGTCTAATGCAATATAACCTGAAAACAAAACGACTTTATCTTTACCTCTACTTAGCGCAGATCACTGATGTTTGTGTGTGGTAGTAGCAACGAGTCTCCCATCTTGCACTATCGTAATTGCATGTCGGTAACTGCGGGGGTGTGGGGTGTATGGTGATTGAAAGTGGTAGACCAACAACGGCATTTCGATCACAGTGTTCTAATTTTATTTTTTTTAATCATCTATAATGTACTAAAATGTTCTTGAATGTACTCAAATGTCCCAGAATTTTCCCGAATAATGTTTTAGAATACGACACAGTTTTCAGCTATTAACAAATACACATAATTTATATGCAAAATATTTACTGTGTGAACCGATTTTGACCAGACGTTCACTGGCGGGTTGTTGATTTGGCAGGGAGTAACATAGGTTACTTTCTATCCTGTAACCGAGCGGGGCGGTGTAACGGTTAGCGTTCTCGCCTCGCATTCGGGAGGACGGCGGTTCGAATCCCCGTCCGGGCATCCAGATTTGGGTTTTCCGTGGTTTCCCCAAATCACTCCAGGCAAATGCCGGGATGCTTCCTTCAAAAGGCCATGGCCGAATTCCTTCCCATTCCTTGCCCCCATCCTTGCCCCCCATCCTTTCCCGTCTCTAAAGACCTCGATGTTAAAAAGAGACGTAAAGCAGTTATTAAAAAAAATCTATCCTGTAAATAATTAAAGTGCCATGAAAAAACATAAAATATCTTTGAAAAACGGGAATGAAGTCGAGGGCACCAGCTACTGTCACTATAAAACGCAAAATATAAATCCTTAAAGTAATATTTTGTTCACCCAATATACGTACAAAATGATGTTGAAATACAACATTGACTGACGCTGTGTTAGGACTACTAAAAAGTTATAAAGTTATCTCAGTTAAAAGATGAAAAATACGTAGTACAGAATATTTTTTATTTATTTAATCTTATTTTAACTTCCCTAATTGGATTTATATAAACATGAACCCCTCCAATACCAATTTAAGTGTATTATCTGATAACAGTTGATTCCGGGTAAACTATATTTAAATGTGTATCTATATTAAAGATAAATAAAAAAAGTCTTCATCTGTCAACAACATCAGATATTTTGTTGTTAAGTTAACTGAATTTGTTCAAGAGATGGAATGTTTCATTTTTCTACTTTCAAGACTTTGTTCAAGGAAGCCATTGGAAAATAAAAACAAAATAATTTTTGATGTTGAAAGAACCATATGATAGAGGAGAAGAATCGTGAAACCGTTTTATTAACGCCTTATTTTGTGCCAAAAAAGATATTATCATCACAATAATGGCAACATTTTTTACAAAATTACCAAAAATTAATGCAGTTTATCAAGAGCGCGATGTGTACGACGCCATTGTGTATTTCTCAGAAGAAAAATGACAAAAAGCGTTCTATATGTTGTTCTTATTTGATTTTGCCTTTATATACTGAAAAGAATTCAAGCCTATGGCATAAAGGCACCTGTCTTTTGTCATACGTTTAATATTGGTTCCTCTGGGTGAAATTATTCCTTTTGAAACTATAATTAGAAAATGAGACAAGAGGTGAGTTTACATGAAATGGACTTAAATGTTTTTGTAATGCAGCAGAATAATTCGTGAGAAGTTACGAGATCTGTTCAAATAAATGTGGTGACTGCATATAAAAATATTCTCACAGATGTAGCAGTCTATACACACATAAAAATTAATGAATACTACTGTTCATATTTTGTATTATCAGTCTATTGGCTGTTTTGATATAATATTCAGTCCCTTTATTTCTTCAGCTAGTTTCTTCATTATGAACGAATGGACAAATTATCTGCTTTATACATTAGTTTTTTTCTTTCTCTACAGTTATTTCCATCAGTTGAACCCTTTGATAATAACTTAACTAGTCTATTGCGTCTTAAAATCTGCGGTCATTATATCCTCACACAGCTCATTTGGTACTTTACCTTTCATACAAATTTTAAACATCCTCCCATATTTGTTTTACTGTAACAAGAGCAAATCTAACATTTGAAGCCTAATTTTCCGTTTAAGCTAGGTAGAACTGGAACAACCAGTAAACAATCAATCAGACATAATACTTGGAAACAGTAAAATTTTTACTATTTTCTCTTGTAGTTTAAGTATTGTTTAGCACAATACATTTTAGTTCAAACTCCATATGAGGTATACCAATGAGCGATATGCGCAGCCCCTGCAAGCCTGGCTCATACCACCAAACGAGCGGCGTGCTGTTCCAGGCGAAGGGTAGGCAGCAGGCATTGTTCGCGTGATTGGCCCTGACGTCAGCAGGAACACTCGAGTCGTCCGCTTTGTCTCGGCTGGGTCACCATCTCCCTCCTTAATGCCTCAATGGGATTACGCGGACAACGGACGGCACTGGTGATGCATGGACGGCGCATACTCAACAGTGTAGCAAACAGTCAACCAATATTACAACCACCGGAACCGTCAAGAAAAGGGAAACACATTACAAGTGTTTACTAAATGTGACATAACCACTTAGGGTCATCCACAAATTACGTCACACCAATTTCATGATTTTTGGACCCCTCCCTCCCCCCATGTCACATTTGTGGGACCCCCCTCCTTTTCTCTGGTGTGATGTCACATATTTTGCAATTTTAAATTTATAAATTATAACAGCACTTCCAAAATGATTTATGTATTTCTAGTAAAAAAATCATATCAACAATAAATCAAACATTTAATAAAATATAAAAAAACATAAAAATAGAATTAATGATACAAAGTTGAATCATCATGGGTCCATGGATTTTGAACCCATTCCTTGATACTGTTTACATTGGCATAATAGTCACTTCATTCTTGATTTCGATAGTGTTGGGAACATTCCATGTGTCAACATCATCTTCATCTTTCGCCATGAGCCAAAAAGTGATAAAAATTATCCATGTGATATCACAAAGTTTATAACACGGCGCCCCCCCCCCCCTTGTCACACGATGTCACACTTTGTTGATCCCCTCCCCCGCCCCCTCAATGTGTGATGTAATTTATGGATGACCATGGATCTCACATGAATTAATGCTTGCTGCTCGAAACCGTCTCTCGTTACAAATACGATAATTTACTTTACCTTCCACCATTTTCTCGGATCCTCCTAGAGAAGAGTTCTAACAGGATCCAGAGACCTCTAATGTGGTCTGTCCCGTCATATTTTATGTCAACAGCACTTCCCCTTTAACTGAAAGTGGAAGTTAAACTCCACCTTTCTTACTCGGTCTACGTAAAAGAGATTCATCGACTTCTTGAACTCTTGAACAATACTAAACACTTCATTTTTTCTGTTGCCTTTCATACTTTATATTGAACTCAACTTATCGTTAACAGCAACTTATTTTTCTTTTTTTTTTATTTTTACTTTATCCATGATATATGGACTTTGTGAAAGTCTGTAACTGTTTTAATACAGGGCGTTCGCCAGAAAACGCTACCCTCCCAGTCTGTTGCCGTCGGCAACTTGCTCGGGCAGTGGAGCCAGCAGCTCCCGCCACACGGCACCGTGAATCACCGCACTGTTTAACACCTCCGCTGCCCCAAAAGTGCAGTGACGCAGTATAATGGGACCCTTACATTGTTAAGAACGGTTTCTTTGCATTGTAGCTAGTTTGTGACTTCAGTCTCTTATTAATCAGTGTTGTGAATAAACGTTTCTTTGCGGTTTGGCTGGTTTGGAGCTTCATACTCTTACTAATCTGTACCGTGTTTGAGTGTGAGTAAAATTATGGTACGTTACAGTTTGCAACAAAGAATATTTCTCTACGATACATATGTGAAGAAGAAGTCGTTTAAAAAGTGTCGCAGTAAATTTCGTCGCGAATTTCCTGGCGCTATACTGCCAGCTAAATCAACAATTCTGCGTCTGGTTAAAAAAGAAAGAGAAACGGGTTCATTTTTTAACAAAAAGAGACTGTCGTTCAACCGTATTCTCACAGAGGAGAAAATTGACGATATCGCTTTTCGACTAGAACAGTCACCCAAAAAATCATTAATTCAGTTAGGGCAACGTGTGTCTCGAAATATGTTCAGAAGATGTGAAATGTGCATTACACAAGAGTGTCAACACTTCCAGCATCTTTTATAAGGTAAGCTAATGAATTACGTCACATTTAAATGCTTAGCACATACAAGTTTATGAAGTTTATGAAGCGTAATTATTATGAAATAGTCCGCGGCCGACGGTCGAACAATGCCGGAAGCTGACCGCTCGCTGGCCGGGAGCAGTTTCTTCCTTGTAGCGCTAACAGTGGGTAGCGTTTCCCGGCGAACGCCCTGTATAATAAGGTATGCAAATAATTTTACTGTAAAGTAACTGTGTCGCAGAAAATTATTTGCATACCTTATTATCTGCAACTATATCTCTCTCCTTGGCTGCAGCCGTAACAATCTTTATACCTTTCGTCTTTCTGACAAAAAAAAGTACGGTTATACCTCATAATATCTTTTACAGTTGAGCTTTTGCCGCTTCTGTTTTATCTATCTCTTGTTATATATTATAACTTCTTCTTGTAATCGGGTTTCCTGTAGCCTTCATTATTCTTTGCTATTAAAGATGATCCAAAAATCTGGTATTTATGGTATTTTTTACTCATAATAAATACGAGAGGAGTACCAGTCTGATGACTTCAGTGTTTGGAACACGAAGTATTCGACGATTTTCGTCGCACGTTGTGATGCACAATGGCTTACAGTTGTATGTTGACCACGCTGAAGTCGTCAATGAGTCGTTTGTCAGCTGGCATGTAGCTACGACGATTGACGATACCAGGTTGTGGTATCACTCGTTGCTTGTTTTAAATGAATATGACCGTTGTTTCTCAAAGACACTCGAAATCACTTATTTGAGCTTTATTTGATAATTTTAGGTATTTGCTAACCAAATTTCTACTCTGTATATCGCACGCCTAGCTGAAGTCGCTGTTCAGAAGCGCCTCGTTGACGTGTTAATAGCTAACTTTCAGTTTCGTCCCGAAATCCTGCTGGGGATTACAACAAGGACAGTTTTGATAAATTTGTCACTATTTTGGATTCTTCACAGATTAGAAAATGGAATATTTTTATTTAGATGAAACTATCGTCCTGGCTGATTCCGGGGAGCCAATAAAAATCGAAAAATGGGTGATGGGTAACAGACCGACGATCAAAAGCGCTCCCAGTCCCAAACCAGGTTCAGCCTTTGTAATGTGTCGGTTTCTTTGGTATTTGGTATTTGGTATTTGTTTGGTTATTTTGACTCATTTCCTTCATAAATTTTTAAACAACTGGTAGGATCATGATATAATCTGTACATGCAATATATTTGTGATATGAGACTATTGCGCTGATTAACAGCAAAAAACTACCCCTGTGAGTAACAGCGCCTAGAAGCGATAATGTGTCACCACCAGCAATTTGTGGAGGTCAAAAAGAGGCAGTTGTGAAGCACTTTTAATTAGAGTAAGACTTCGAAAGGATGCATTACAATGTGTGTCGAGAATGAACTAAACTCTAGATATCTGAAGATAATGAAAACAGACAGATTTTTCTTCTAAGGGAATGGGTAAGCTACCAAGAAGATGACGCAAATAAATGGGCATGTTGGGAGATTAATTAACTACTGGCTAAAATCTTCCGTTACGAAAGGAGCACAGCGCATTAAATAGTTGTTCCACTGTATTACTGTTTAGGGAGCGTGCATAAACCACGTAGCTCCATTTTGGCCTCCTGTGAACCCCCCTCCCCCCCACATGGCCCGACGTGGCTTTAGTCTCTACCCCCCCCCCTTCCTACGTAGCACGTAGCTTTTTTCCTTTTTGATTCTATAAGACATTTTGTACTGTTTTCTCTTGTCAGACTATTGTAAATTACATACGAATATAATTAACTGAGGGAAATAAATATTCACCTGATTTTGTCAGTTCTGTTCCTCATTTTAACTGTAAAAAATGTTATGAGAGGAAAGCTACGTGGTCTGGCTCGGAACCCCCCCCTCCCCCCACGTAGCCCAGCGTAGCCTTCCAGCTAACCCCTCCCCCCCCCCTGGACCGAGCCACGTAGTTTGTGCACGCTCCCTTATGATCAGTTTCTATGTTTCCAGTATCAACAGGACATTTCCAAGTGCAGCTGGCATTGAAATTATTCGTTACTTAAAATGAAATATTCACTTTTACTCTTTATTTGCTTTCAGCAATGCGTGTCCATTATAATTACATTTCTTCACCCTGCGTTGATTGCTTACTTGTGAAATAAATCAAATCAACATATCACATTGTTGGCCGAGAGATTCCCAATGGCATCCGCCATGTGACAAGGTTTTCTATTCGCCTCGCGATACTCCTCTCACCGTAGCTAACTAGCCTAACCTGGAAAAATCTACAGTTTAAAATAAAATCCAAACGACTGGGGGTATCTCACATTACGCAGCAGACTGTGCCAGAAGTGAAGGTCAGATTAGGAACCTTTTGGAAATCACAGTCGAGACCAGGATTCGAACCGGGGACCTTTTGATCTCCAGGCAGACATCTTAACCACTGAGCTATCAGACCACTGTGTTTGTTTGTTTGCGATTTGTGTTAACATTTCTAAATCTAGAAAGATCATCAGACCCTTCAACACTAACATTAAAGCAGTGTTATAGTGTGTAAATGAGATTGAGTCGTGTTATTCTTTGAGTCAACGAGAAATTATAATTTAATTTCAAACGTCCATAACATTAAAGATTACTGAAGTGATATATATACGTAGAGATACGTGACCGAGTAAGCTTCTCAGATATGCAATACTGGTTTCTGGCAATGAAGGCAACGCAGTTGCAGCCTGGTTCCTGCAGGAAGGTCAACCTACTTATAACCCACTGATATGTCAATCATGTTATAGTATTCAATCCTTAAAACGTATGGAAAGAAGCTAAAATATGGAAGATGCAACATAGTCTTCACGAGTTTACAGGCGGATATTTTCAAAAGCAATGACAACGTTAGACAACGTCCTCTGTTGTCTTTATCAGGTAAACGTATCTTGCTATGGAGAATCTTCAAAATCACTGCAAAACGTTGTCATCGTTTTATGAAAATATCCGGCTGCAAACTCGTGAACACTATGTTTCATTTATATGCCGGGAAAATCTCCGTTCATTTAAATGTTTCGACAGTGAAACTGCTCCGGAAATACTGAATGGGCGTTCCTTCGTAAGCTTTGAAGGAAAGAAAAACGAAATTTATATTTATCATTGTTCTTTAGTCCTTACGCATATTTCAAATAAATCAGAAGCACGATGTACTTTCAGCGATACAAAATTAATAAAGAAAAATTTATAATGCTGGCCCACAACCAATAATTTATGTAATAATTTTACCTCTACTTTTTTTCTGCTTTGAACTTTTGAAATGGAATTTCTGCAATATGAGTTTTCGGGGCGAGCCGCAGTGACAGAATCTGAATATTTACAACGCAGAGTTGGGCCCAGGTAGAAACTTGGGGCTATATTACTTCGCCGACGCAGGAGCCCGTAATAACAACTAATTGCCGCCCAACTCCGAGGCCGGCTCGCAAGAAAACTTGTGTAGCGAGCCAGCCAGCTACGAGCAAGATCGACATCGCTTGTTCCCAACAGGGCTTGCTTGCACAGAGTCATGATTTCTGAATTGAAACTCATCATTCGTTAAGAAATAATGTATATTGAATTCCTGTTAATTCCAGTAACATCAGATTTCAGAGAACAGAATTCTGTTTCAAATTAATCGTGAAGGAAGTCGCAGTTAGACATTAATAAGACAGGCCATAAACGTTACGACGGTCGCAAAGACTATCAGTCGAACCGTCGCAACGGCAGTCTTATTACCACACATACGTTGCGACTCGTCGCATAGACGGTTCTACAAAATTTCACCACAGTCGTCGTATTGTCTCATTTAGTGTCTGTTTAATATAATTAAAACATTAAAATATATAGTATACATTAATATTCACATGTGACAAGCCAAAAAAATAATTGAATTAAAATACAGTCCTAGTTATGTACCCTTTTTTCTGATTTTACTGTAGATAATTTAATAAAATCTGTAGGGTGTATTCTAATGTTAATAATACAACTTGGGTGAAGCAAATTTATTGTTGATAAGAAACTGGTTTAGATTTTATAAAGTTGAGATTATGTAACTATTTTTAGCAAATATTTCAGATACTTATTATATTCAACCCACCTGCTATGATTGATTATTTTCATTTTGCTTTACAGATTGTTATTTATAGCTTCTGTAGTTGTGAAAAATTTCAAATTTAACATTCCATTCCTGAGAAAAAGACACACAACATAGAAATTTACGAGTTTTGAGAAAAGTCAAGTAGGTGTGGCGTGTGAGTGTAGGGTTAATGGAAATCATAAATAACACTCCAGAGAAATGTATTATACGCAATAAACTGTATATCATTGTAATCAGGAAAGTCGGTAGATTATTTTTCACTAAATAAAAATGCCAATTTTTTACACTACCTGGTTCTGAAAGCTTGGTCGCATGGACCGTCTCAAACATCAACACTCACGTTACGACCGGTGCAATCGTGTACGACGGGAGCGTGTCGTGTCGCAAGGTTCGATGACAATTTCAGCGGACCTGCGACATGACCTTGGTCGTACAGTCCGCTTTACGACCAACCCATTCACGATCAGATCTGTCGCATACGACCGAAGTCCGTGGGACGGTCCGTGCGATCGTCGTAACTTGTATGGCCTGTTTAAGTCATGTATGTACATTTCACGCAATATTTGTCTAAGAAAACCAACAATTTATAGCCAGCTTCGTTGCTTTTCACAAATAACAAATTAAGTGAGCCGTAGAAAATTTCGAATTAAAAGTCCTTTACCGTCTTGTAGCTCAGTGGCTAAGGCATTTGTTTTCAAAAGTTTTTCGTCCGGTCTCGGGTTCAAATCCCGGCGGGGCCACAAGCTTTTAAGGGTTGCATTTGATTATGTGAGCTTTTCCAGCACGTTCCGTGGTTCGGATTCCACCTTAAATTGTAGGTCCCATAGGAAAGGAACTAATCGTCCTACCTCTGATACAATGGCTTTCTATTCCTCCTTCGGGAAGATGATGGTTGTGGACTATGTTAATCTTTTTTTTTTCTTTTTTTTTAACATAGCAAATATAAACTTAAATACGATTACACCTGACAACGAAAACCCAACAATTGCCAACTGCTTCAGCCTTCTGCTGTTAACTTCTGTTTGTTTGTTCTTTTTTGGCATCTTATAGATCATTGACGTCTGCGTAATTGGAGGCAGTAAATTGTTTTACAACAGAAACTGGAAAAAAATCAGCAACGATGTTTTAATGTATCTATATTCGTCTGGCATTCTCGTATTTGGGTAAACCGTGAAAAGATCAAATATGTGTGGCTGCTCTGAGAACCGAAATACGAGGTCTGCATAATTACTGGTCCTAAAGTCAATAACTAGTATCCTCATCCACAAAAAGTCCGCGAAAATTACAATTCCTTTTAAGCAAGTTTTGAGAATTACGTAAAGCATACTGATTCGTTAAGTTTATCTTGAGGAAACTATCTCAGATAAGAAACAATGACTTGAAATAACCATATTTAGCACTCAAAACCTATTGTTATAAGAATCAATTAGCTTCAGTTGTGTCACACATGTCACGTTACTGTGTACATCATTATCTGATCCGCGTTGCTTATGAACTTGAAGCTCGATCAGCTTTGAACATTTTAATTTTTCGACTAACTCATCAAAAGATGCGTAATCTTGTCTGTTGTTCCACCATCCACTTTTGATACGTATACCACATATCACTCCAGGTGTTTTGTATACTATTCTTCTGTATCTTCTTTGCAATGTGTTTATAGTGATCCTACTTAACATATATCCTACTCGCTACGTGACCTTTCCTATGCTCTTCATACTTTTTGTTCCATTGACCACAAGTGCTTAGTTGTACTTATTTTCTAAAATATTTAATCATTACTCGTTCGTCACCTGCCATAATTTTTACTTCCTAAAACTCGAAGTAATAACATATCAGAGACATAATGTCAAGCTCCGAAGGTACTTTGTAAATTTTTTAAGAAATAAAATTTATTTTACAATATTTAGACTACGGACTTGTTCCTTTCCCAACTGCCATTACAGTTGGTGATATTCCTCCTGTTCCTATTTTTGCAAGAATCTCTTGGTGGCACAGTGTCGTTTTTTTTTTTAACTGCTTTACGTCTCTCAACAGCGAGGTCTTTAGAGACGGGAAAGGATGGGGGGGCAGGGATGGGGGGGCAGGGATGGGGGCAAGGAATGGGAAGGAATTCGGCCATGGCCTTTTGAAGGTAGCATCCCGGCATTTGCCTGGAGTGATTTGGGAAACCATGGAAAACCCAAATCGGGATGCCCGGACGGGGATTCGAACCGCCGTCCTCCCGAATGCGCTAACCGTTACACCGCCACGCTCGGTCACCGTGTCGAATTTATCCATAAAACCTTAGCATATCACATCACACAAAGACTCTGCATTAATTAATTTCATCCTGTCATGAGAGGATTTTTCCTTCGTTCAAGTTGGTTTTGTAAAATTATTAATTTCTCATCTAAGAATTTCACAATCTTTGTCTATATGACATTTCCTAAAACTCTACATAAGCAGATGTTTATTCCAGAACCGTTTAACCTCTCAGCTGAAGTATCAAATAATTATTGTGAGCTCTGTTCTCAGTGAAGGAACGATCGCAACATAAAACACTGTGGTGACCACTTTCTCGGACGTCGGAAATATCTGTTTTTGTCAACAATTCCGTCTGGCGTCACTGTCAAATCACTTTCAGCCGGTGATAAAAGAAAATAATGTTTCGTTATATTTTTGGTTTTTACGACTATATTTAGTTTCCATTCTCCGATATGGTATCTCGTCCTGTGATTAATTTCCGATGTTTTGAAAGGACTTCTTCCGCTTTCTTCTAAGGTGAAGTTACACTTAGACGTTTATTACCTTTCCCCTCTAGAAAGCACAACTAACAATTTTCCAGCATGTTTGAACGGTCCGGCCAATCAGGAGAGTGCAGTGGTCACGTGGTTGCGTCGCTCGGTGAGGTCGCGACGTCAGTTCTTCTCTCTGCCACAAGGCATGACACGCAATGGAACCTTAGCATTCACGATACAGAAAAACACACAGCGTCTATGAGCACAAATCTCATATGTCCAAAACGGCGAGTTTCGCTAACCACGCGCTAGGGTAATCTCTTGTGCATTAACCATAACTGATATCATATAACAACCGCTTATGAAAATGTTTCTGTTAGTTTATGATCCCGAATACATAGACTACTTCCTTTGTTACTTAAACTTGTAATTCAAGACATCAGTTTCACTATATAAATTTGAACTAGACATATTTAACATAATTACCTTCACTTCTTAGTTCTTTGCAACACAACAAAATTGCGAATATAGAAGTTAGATTTTGGAATGAAACATAATTAAAAACGTTACAAGCAACCTCAATAACATTTGGTGTGAATATGGCCTTGGTATGTCCAGTTGTTCATCACTGATGATGCGCTTTACTCACGCTTATGATTTTATATATAAAGATACTGCCAAAGGATCAGGGATAATCCTCCTTCAAGATAGGAGGACGTGGATTTAACTAATGCATAGGCAATAGGTGAAACTTAGAAAAGACTGCCTGCAATGCGCTGAAAAAGAAACAAAAATCCTTACAGTAGTAAGTTAGAAAGTCCAGCATTCAGATAAATTTGGCCAATAGTTTGAAAGTCAAAAAACCACAGCATTCGAAGTAGAAGTTACCACAGAATTACTAAAATCTATACATAAGGAAAGAGCTGAAAGATTTCAACGTTGATATCGAAAGGCTACGAGTCGAGAGAAATTCTATAGATTTCCCGTTACAAATATTTTCACTCTTCAGATGAAATCATTTTCTGGCAAATATGTGTAAGATTATGCCAGCAGCTTTAAATCATATGAATCAAAATTGTTAATTATAAGGCAGGGCGGAAAAAAAGAAACGGAAGTGAAAACAAGTGTAGTAGAAATAACACCTAAATTTGATCACTAAACATAGAAAAAATTATGATGGTAATAGTACGAATAAAAAAAAGATTTTATTTACCACTCTTACAAAATACTGGCGTAAAATAATGATTATTACGGAGCAACAAAAGCTGTTTCTGTCCCAATATCAAAAGTAAAAGTTCTTCTAAATTCTAAAACTTAAAAGTAGATGTGAATTAAGGTCTCAACTGATGCAGTATTAGAAGTACATCAATAGAAAAAAATGGGCTGGATCTGCTAGAGTAGTGTGGGGATGTATTGGATAAATCATACCGAGACATCTGATCATTAAAATAAATATTTCGTGTTATTTCAGTGAGCGATGAAATAACAGCTAAAACGAAAATTCTGATTAGCAGGTCTTTCCTAAGAATAATAAGATAAGAAACTAACCAATGTCTATAGCCTAGATATGAGTAATGTCACAACTGGAAGGAGAAAGTCGATCCAACCATTAGTTTACAACGCTAAGCTTATTCCATGTTGCAGAAATTACATATACTACAAGAATCTCTTAGAAAGTTATATTAGGCATAAATATAAGCTATTGTCGTCATTGGAGCTATGTTAAGGTAATTGTCTTAGAACTCCTATAGATGCAATTACTGAACCTTGAATAAAACTGAGGTAAACGACTGCAAGTTGTTTAAGCTTAATTACCCTGGTCAAGCGTGTCAAGCCATACATTAAAATGAAGTTACGTGAACCAACTTACTTGTCAGCTGCTGTTGTGATGAAATCATCAGATGTATCCCGAAAGTCTCCTAGAATTCCCAATCTCTCACCATCTCATTTTTCTATGCTTTTCTCTACACCACCGTCGGTACTCCTTCGGAAGAACTTTCTTTCTTACCATCATCGTTAGGAGTAGAAATGGCACCATCCTCGCACTACGTGATGAATAGTTACGTACTTTCCTACCAAACGCCAAATAAGGACCGAGCGTGGTAGGTGACGTTTAACGCTCTGGCCTCGCATTCGGGAGGACGCGGGATCGAATCACCGTCCGGGCATCTTAATTTGGGTTTTCCATGGTTTCCCCAAATCACTCCAGGTAAATGCCGCGATGCTTCCTTCAAAAGGACCATGGCAGAATTCCTTCTCGATCCTTGTCCCCATTCCCATCCCGCCTCTAATGACCTCGACGTCGACGAGGCGTAAAGCCAAAAGGCTGTTAATAGGAAAAGTTTTCAAAGTTCTGCACTTGTTGGAGAGAGTGATGAGGGGATGTACGGGAGAAGTAAAGGAATTGGGTTACAAAACTTTGGTGAGACTATTCCTCGAATATGGTAGTTTAAGTATCAAATACAGGAGTTGGAGAGGGTGCAAAGAAGGGCTGCTAGATTTGTTTCTGGAAATTATCGCAGAATGCAATCAGTGACGGATATGATAAAGGAGCTGAAATGAGATTCATTGCAAGACAGGAGGAGGATGAGGAGGGTCATGGGAGTGTACAGGGCATATACTGGCGATGAGGCATGGAATGATATTGCAATAGGTATGAAAATTAGTGCATGGAAGGGAAAAGATGACCATGACCACAAGCTGGCACTCGATTTCAGGCACAAGGGTGTGGGAAGATTCTCTTTTTTAGGTTAGGGTGTCAGGGATTGGAATGAGTTACCAAGAGAAAAGATGAATAATTTACCGAAAACTTTTAAAGAATTTAAAGATAAAATTTGTAGAGGGCCAATGTAGGTGGGTGCAGGATAGGGGAAAGATGGGTGTGTAGGGAAATTTCCACTGGAGCCTGTGCTCCATTGCAATTAAATTAAATTAAATATTCAACAAATTCTTGGGATCCCATTCACGATGCCTACGAAGTTAATTCTGGAGAAGCTTCGCTGGGCAAATAATGATCCACTGCTCGGTGAATCTAGAACGATTGAGAAGCTGGCGTCTGGTTTCGTTACTGGTTTACACCTCTAAGTCCCTATAATTGTAACTGAATTCTTTTTCCCCTTTTCCGGTAGATGCATTCAACAGGTGACCCATACATATTCTGACCATTTAACTTTTTCGTCAGAACGGGATGCCTGAAGATTTTTTTCGTCAGAGGGGGACGCATTATAAATTTTTTTAGCGATTTTTTTCGTATTTTACTAGTTTTTATTCAAAAACGAATACTTATAATAAGTAGAAAGTATTACATGTTAACTGAGTTAGGCCTCCAACTAGCCAGTTGTTTTGTATTTATCGGCGTCACAAATCAGTTTAAAAATATCTGGTCCAGTTTTCAATAAGGAATGGAGCTCATTAAGTGATTTGTTGATGTTAGTCGTGGTAATACAAATGGCTTTCAATACTGCGAAAAGTAACTGTGCTTTGCCACTTGTCCATATTTTATTTATTAGTGAGTAAACTCTTTCGACAGGTGCGTTACTTCCAGGAAAACTCTTAACGTACTCAACAGTTATACTAAAGTTTGTAAAGATGAGAGTGTTAACACAGAAGTGATGAAATAATTCCGCCTTACGGGCTTCAGCAGCAACATTAACAGCGTTCCAGCTAGTGATTTTTTGATCTGTGACGTAGTTTGAGATAAGCGGGAACTCCAAAATTTCCATATCTTGGCTGCTGCTAATAAATCCTTGCGTGATTGGCAATGGCCCATGTGTCGACTCTACCGCCACGCGGCAAAAATCGCATCGTCTGTTTTAGATCTTAATAGACTGATATATTAAATTGTCGTTTTGTTTGCGAAAGCGGGACATTTTTAATCTCGCCAGGTACAGAAGGCCTGAAAGCGGAACATATGGTCACGTTACCCGTACATAGCTTTACAAGTCGAATGAAACGGAATTCGGAGAAACAGATTTGAAATTTTTCTCATACCAAAGTACTTGGGTCGCAATAATAGAATAGTCTTTTTTTCCACGTGCCGTTAGTGAGTGTAATGCACAGAATAGAGACTAGTTTTGGGGCTTAAATTGGTCATTTTGTTTTTTGGAGAAGCTGTTAAGCTAAAAAAAAAAACACAACTGATGGCGACCATTTTTTGTGTTTTTGCAGTGTACAATAAGTTAATTTCTTTTTAAATTAATTTCGCAATATAGTGAAGAACAACATTCGGAAGAAAGACCACAATTCAGAAAGGAATATAAATCTAAGATTTTATTATTCCTATAGTGAAGGTGAGAAACGATAGCAAGATAGTAGAATAATATCTATATGTAGGTATGCCGACTCAATAAACGATTTTTATGAGACACATTTCTTATTGGTACTTGAATTGTCCTACTATAGAAATTCTCCATTGTTTATTACGGTCAGCCGATCTCCTTTGAGAACAAAAAATTTATGTTTGATTACAATATCAATGTAATAGTGATTTCCAATTTTTCTTCACTCATGTAAAACAAAAAACAAGATCCAGTCAGAAACAAGTGTGTTGAGTTTAAATGCCTCAAAGCGTTGTCATGTTGCGTTAGGCTCGGTATAAACACTACTGCTGCTGCATAAACCTCCTTGTTCTTAGTAACTAAGTGTTTTCCTTCATTTCTACCCTAATGGACATACACTTCTCGTAGATGAGAGCTCTATGGTTTACAGCTAACTTTTGCCAATAAGTTTCATTCGCTGGAATATTAATGTCTTTTATCAGTTTTCTCCAAACAATTCATACAATCTTCTTTACCCTCACATAAATGTACTATAGAAACAGGAAGAAAGTAAACAGTTGGTTTCCCGAAAGAATAAAAAGTACTGATGAAGATGTATTTTAGATAAATCAAATTGGCTATCTCATTGTTTCTATAGGACTTCAGAGCACAGAACGCACATCATAAGCGTACGCGACCTCCAGCATACATAACGTATGGCCCACCTTCTCATCACGTCTACGTAAAAAGAAAAAGCGCAGCTCTTCTTGATTAACAATCATTTGCATACAGCCAACTGACCGCAGGAACAGCAATGAATTTTAAACATCCATTTACGTGGCTCAGATAATGTGAAAGCTGTTTTCGCAGCAGGTCAGGATCCACCTTTCTTTACGTCACAAATGTACGTTTCAGAAACACTGCTCCGAGATTACATACTGCTTCGAAAATGTAGTCTGCTTACCTTTTGTTGATTCTGTTTGTTAACTAACAGCAGATATATAACAACAATTTGTGTATGGAGGTCACACTAAAGACATAAATTTGTTCAGAACATGGCAACTTAGTGATAAGAAGCGTTATAATTATTGTCATTGATTTTTTTATCTATTGTGTTTATAGAGCACTGTACAAAACTTTTAAAACAATTGATAAATTAATAAAAATTTAATTCTGTGTTTCATTTCACAAATTTTATAAAGAAAACGTCTATCCCGTTAAATACAAGAACACCTATTAGAACGATCTCAATAACTTTATTTTTAGATTACTCTGTTTGCTGGTATATGAACTGAACGAATTTTCTACTTTTTTATAATATTTTAAGCGTTAAGTTCCTTACGCCTGTTGTTTAGGTTGTACACTTCCCTGCACATAGTGGAATATTATTCTGAATCGAAAGAGATCAGATAAAATTTTCTGAACAGAGCTCTAACGCCGTTTCACTAAATTAATGTGAAATACTATTGTAAATTTTAAGCTTCGTTGATATTCAGAATTAATGACTTGCTTGTTAATTATATACAATAAAAAAAGATGGAAAACTACTATTAAAAATATGATTACGACAAATAGGCTTCTACAGCTTTTGTTTGCCTGCGATTCTCAGTATTTCTGGTATATCAATTTAAACACAATAATTATTATACCTGTTACCATGAACAAACTTATCTTAAAGAATCATTGCACTTTTGCAGCTGGTTCTATCTCATTTAATTTAATTTAATTTAATTGCAATGGAGAATAGGCTCCGGTAGCAATTTCCCTACACCCCCCTCTTCCCCGTATTCTGCAGCCAACTACATTTGCCCTCTACAAATTTTATCTTTAAATTCTTTCAACCCTACCCAATTACACATTCTTCCTGTCACTATTTTCCGTCTACTGTCATTCTAAAATCATAAAGACGTTAGCAAAACATTCAAAGGCAGTACATTTATCAGTTATTTTCATGTGATATGTATTTCATTAGAAGTTTTCACACGGTTACTATCGTTCACAGAATTTAAAAACAAACAAAAAATGTATTTTTTCTGCTTTGTGGCAGATCATATTAGAAATTAATCAGGAAAATATTCATAATTATCATGACATTCACCGAAATGAAGGAAAAGATTAACTAAATATTACCTTAGTAATAATAGTTAGTAGTTCGCGATAAGAGGGACCAAGAAGCCCACTTATTAGCGGGCTGGAAATCGATAGATCCATGGTTCGAAACGCAATATCGACCACAATTTTTACGGGACCTTATAATTTTGCTCGGCTAAAGCTTTAGTTTCATTATGAGAATAAAGCAAGGACACTCCATAGTTTGGATTCCCAATAAAACTTCAGATTTCCCTTACCTGCACTACTAGGATAAATGACCAAGTCTCCTGGATACTAATGCTACACACATTTATTCATTTATTTTCTGGTTTATTTATTTTAGTGGAGGAAACGTTTTAAATAAACCTATTTCTTTCAAAGCGTAGTATACAATAATTTAAGACGTCATATCACTCTTCCATATTCATACCGACCGTCTTGATGTTTTTGTTGTTGTTGTTGTTGTTGTTGTTGTTGTTGTTGTTGTTGTTGTTGTTGTTGTTGTTGTTGTTGTTGTTGTTGTTGTGTTTTTTTTGTTTTTTTTTTTTTAAATGGCATTCGGCCGTGTAGCCATTCAGCCAGCAACTGATTTTTCTTTTATTCATCAAAAGTGTATACAGATTATTCTAGTGTTATTATTGATGATAACCAGTGACAGGACAACACAGGACGGACACAACACTTAATTAAAACCACCCATGCCCTTGGCCGGACTCGAACCGGCAACCTCTGCGACGCGAAGCCAGCTCGCTAGCCCCTCGCTACCGAGGCCGGCCCGTCTTGATTTTCGTAACAATAATTGCTTGAGGGCTTATCAGCATCAAAGTCATTAAAACCGGAAAAGAGCTGGGACCAATAACAATAAACAATTCGGTCATGGTCTTCTTCTGTACTGATCTCAGAGGACCATTGAAAACAGAAACGCTCAGTGGCTTGGATGCTGTCGCCTTATATGTTATGCCGTCTGTAGTGCCCTATCTGGTAGGTCGGAAAAAGCAGGACGGTTTTCACAGTACAATTTCACGGACTGAGCGTCTTATTTAAAAGCCAAAACTACAAGAGCTCATTTTCATGTTGTAGCGCGAAAAAGTTACTTAAATTCTCCGACCGACAGTCAACAGAGCTCTAATGTAATAACACCGGCACCCATAATATCTCACATTCTTCTGATTGTAATATTTCAAATCAACCCGCATCTGTTTTGTTCATATTTCCATATTATGCAGCGGGAAGATATGTTGAGCGGGAACGTGCGACTAGCGCTGAGATGGCTGAACGGAGGCGACTGGCTTCCATTACCCTGATAGGCTAGGCAGCCCGCCCGGCGGCCGTAACTCAGAGCCATCGCAGGACGGAATTAAAAGAATGCGCAGGGACTCAGTCAAACCAGCTGGGCCCGACCACAATATTTCTGTATAGCATTTGGTCTCACACTAGAAACGTCACATTCATCAAGTTGGTTACCCCATAAACAGAGTAGATGATTTCCATATCTGACGCAAGTGCTGACAAAACTTAGATTCTTTGCATGTGACATAATGCTATATGAAAATATCAAAACGGTAGACGACTGTCAACTACTGCAGAGTGATATGGACAAGATATCCAACTGTGTTGATAAACATGGGATGAACGTAAATGCAAAGAAGAGTCAGCTTATTAGATACACAGATAAAAAACTAAAGGATTATTATGATTATAAGGTGGGGAAAGAATTGTTTGTTGAAGACTTGAAATGTTAATATCTTTGAGTAATATTTGATAACAAGCTTCATTGGTCAGCACAAATTGGACAGGTAGTAGGAGAAGGATTCAAAAGTCTTCACTTTTTGGAGAGAGCGATGAGGGGATATACGAGAGAAGTAAAGGAATTGGGTCACAAAACTTTGGTCAGACAATTGCTTGAATATAGTGGTGTAGTGTGGGACACACATTTTGGGCATCAAATACAGGGGTTGGAGGGGATGCGAAGAGGGACCGCTAGATTTGTCTCTGGAAATTTCCGCAGAACACAATCAGTAACCGATGCGATAAAAGAACTGGAATGGCATATATTGGAAGACAGGAGGATTATGAAGAGAGTCATGGAAGTATACAAGGCGTATATTGGTGATGAGGCGTGGAAAGATATTGGTCTAAGGTTGCATGGAAGAGAAGAAATGACCATGACCACAAGCTGGCACTCGATTTCAGGCACAAAAGGGAGGGGGGGGGGATTTTCTTTCGTAGGTAAGAGGATCAGGGATAGGAATAAGTACCAAGAGAATTGATGAATAATTTACTAAAAACGGTGAAACAATTTAAAGTTGATATTTTGAGAGTGCAAAAGTACGTGAGTATAGGAAAGGTAGAAAATTGGTGTGTAGGGATTTTGCTACCGAAGCGTGCGTACCATCGCAATTAAATAAAATTAAACTTGTTTGGTACGTCTGACGAAAAATTCTATGGTGCTAAGAAGCCAAAAAATTTTATACACCATATCTTTGACCTACAGGGTTTTACTGGATATGATTTACGGTATTTGGTGTTAATAATTCAGTTGTATTGTAGAAAGGGAGGCAAAAATAAATGTGAGAAATTCTCGGTCTCCCTGCAATATACGGTTACTGTAGGAACTTCCTGATAAAATTTTCACTGTGACTGTTTGCCTTCTTCAATGTTGAGTATTGTTGTGTGTGCAGACGGCTGTGAGGAGTGTATGTAAAGTATTTTGATTTGTTCATGTCCTGCGTTAGAAGATGAGGGAAGTGTATTGATTGATCCCGGGGCCGGCTTATTGAGGCCAACTGTTCGGAAATACAGCAATAGTTAGACAGTTTAATGTTCGTATCCGATGTCCAAATTGACACATTGCCGGGTGGCATCAATTCATACTTATCGTGTAGAATAATTTCATGCAGGAGACTGGTATATAATTGGCCAAGCCTCGGATGATGAAATTTTTTCAACCAACACTGTTCCGGTTAACCAGCCACCAAGGATATGAAAGAGTAGAATACAACAATTCTCATTCAAGCAACTTACAGATGGTTTAACGTCTCAAACTTTTAAACGATTTAAGTCTACATGAGCATAATCCACACCCTAAAATCTAAGTCTCTCCACTTTCCTTTTTTCCTTCCACTACCTGTCCATCAGAAGTGGTGTCCCGTCTTCTCCTCTTTATGTTAACACTCCTCCACGTCTCTCATTCGTCCTTTGCTCTTTTAACAGAACGTATACCTTATACTTCAAGTATCTTTCTTAGTATTCTACTCTTTCCCATTCGCTTAACATACCCAACTTTTAAGTCATTTCTCCTGTATCACCTCCTGTAATGGTCCCAGTTTCACAGTGCACCTCTCATTCTCATTTGCTACTCTGTCCTTGTTTCACTGTACTGCTCCCTGATTGTGGGAAACTTAATTTCACTTGCCTGTATTTTGTTAATATCATGTCTCTTCACTGTCCTGATTTCGGTAACATACGAGAGATAAGGAATGTAATTTTCTTCCCTCTCTGTGGAAATTTGAAATAAATTGCTAAAATTAAAAGTGTTGGAAATCGCATAGTTAATAGCGTAAATATTTGTTTTGAAAAATGTAACCGTAAGCAATCAAAAAAACTTTAGGCTACAACTTCGATTTTTCGGCACGATGGGTGTCAAACATTATTACTAAACAGGTAATTTATCTGCTTAACAATATAGACAAATTCCTTTAAACGTAATGAATTATTACCAACGTGCTAAATAGAAGCATATGACACACTACTTTTAAAACGGACGTCAAGGTATAGCTATAAGATACTAAACTCATCAGTCATAATCTGAATCACATTTTACTGCAATTATCTCGTTTGTAAACAACATGTAATAAAGAAATTTAGTTAACTGAGACTCCGAAACATGGGAGGTAATAATCGTTTCTTAAATGAAATTTCCTTCTACATAGAAAGAAAAATGTCTGTTGATTTTAAAGGCAGCTTCCCTTTTTCAGTGTCTTCTTGTAAAATTACTTAAAGAAGGGAAGAAAAATGGTCAGTCCCCATTCGGATACTTTTTTCGCTCGTCTCATGCATCTGAACATATTCAGCGCCTCGACACTGGAAAGCTTTCAGAGACAGAGTGTAAATATGATCGGTTCCCGAACCGAATGGATATCGAGAACCTGCGGCAGTGAAATTTCCGAAATGAAAGTGCGCACAACGTGTGCGGCTGCCGGCAAATTTAATATTTGTGGTCGTAATGGAAGTGCTGTGTCGTCCGCTTTCCACAAGTGGTGTACTGCGTCCGGCAGTCTGCCTCATGTCAGGAGACACGTAACAAACAGCCTACACCGTCCAACAAGTGCATTCAATGTTGCTATTATCAAATTGCTTGCTTCAGTCCCAATGGTTACAGGTTCGAGTCCACTCTAGGCATGGCTAGTTTGTCTTTAAATGGTTTTCAGTCTAATTTTGCAACATTACTTAAGAATATGAGCGAATTCTGAAATATTGTTCGATGAACTCACTAAAATACATTTCATTAAAATTCTTCTCTGTAAAATACCTTTCACAGGGCAGAATTCGTTGTTACAGACATACACCACCGCTTTTCTTAAAGGTGGGAACAACGCCATGCTTACATCTCTGGTGCAACTTTCATTCTGCAGTAGAAATATGTTTCTAAGTTTACAAAACAAAACACCAACAGTAGACCGACCCTCCAGTCGATATCAAGTCTGCCTAGCCAGATCTGGTATTTCCTTAGTTTCTACAAATCGTACCTGTCGAATGTAGATTTGAAGAAAAAAAATCATCCAATGAGATCCTAAACTTACTGTGAAGTACTACAGGGTGTTACAAAAAGGTACGGCCAAACTTTCAAGAAACATTCCTCACACACAAACAAAGAAAATATGTTATGTGGACATGTGTCCGGAAACGCTTACTTTCCATGTTAGAGCTCATATTGTGGACGGCTGTGATACAATACGCCATTCTCCAGGGCTGCATCAGCGCATCAGGGATTCCATGCGACGGAGGGTGGATGTATGTATCCTCGCTAACGGAGGACATTTTGAACATTTCCGGTAACAAAGTGTTTGAAGTCACGCTGGTACGTTCTGTTGCTGTGTGTTTCCATTCCATGTTTAATGTGATTTGAAGAGAAGTAATAAAATGAGCTCTAACATGGAAACTAAGCGTTTCCGGACACATGTGCACATAACATATTTTCTTTGTTTGTGTGTGAGGAATGTTTCCTGAAAGTTTGGCCGTACCTTTTTGTAACACCCTGTATATGTTGGAGTAAGTGAGATGGTTACTACGGTAACATGAATGAAGACAGTAGTGAATCTACGTAGAAGAACTGTTAATGGCTAGATTCTTCCGTCTACCGTCCTCCATGTGCTTAGGAGAAGAACGTTTGATTAGTTTAGCTAATAGTTCAGAAGTGAATGTCTGTAAATTAAATGTTTCCTAGTACAGAGTTTTTGACGCAGTGTATTGTCGTTGAATTTAGACATTTCGACTTCTCAATAAACTCAGATATAATCTTTTATAGATTTATTCACAATTTCATTTTTCTTGTTATATACTATTGTTAAAGACATTCTCAATATTGGTTCACAGAGTAATGACTAATATAATAGTTAGCAAACTACACAGTATGTCATTGTGATCTACCGCGTCAGACTGGTAACGTAATGCCGGTGTTGGATTTAAAATTCACTAATATTATGTAAATATGCATATTGTTGTTGTTTAACAAAGAAGAATAGAGAAGCTAAACAACAGCCAACATGGAAGTAAGCAAACAAATTCTTCTTCATCCATTGATGAATGGCGCGAGAAATGAACTCCAGGACGAAGATTGAACGATAATGCAACTGAAGTAATGTCATTAACAGTGAGTTCTGAAGTATGACGTTCAGATCATCTCCTTGTCCAGGAGAAGAACTAACTCTTGAGCGACTGCTAGACCCCTTCATGTTCCAGGACGCCTGGTCATAACGGTCTGAGTGCCTCAGTACTCGATTCCTTTCACAAGAGTCAATCTTAGGAACAGAGATGTCATCAACGATTAACGAACGCCAGTGGAAATTGTAACTGTACTGATGTTACAGAGATAGTAGATTTGCCACACTTACATTTTTGAAACAAAATAATTTAAACAATCATTGCTTTGTTCTATAATTATTTACCCTCCATAGCAGTTCGATAGTGTCCTTAAAATAGAAATTAATACATATTGACCACATTTTCATGAAAAATGAAACGAAAATAAAGTCTCATATTATAATCTATGTGCTGAGTTGAGATATAAGGTAAAATATGGGCAGTGAAATTACGATAAAATATATGCCTAACAGTATCAAACAATCAAATTATTTCTAAATGGACTGATTCAGGGCAAAAAAAGATTCTAGAATCTACTTAGCACAGATCAAAGAAAAAATGAAGAACAGAGAAAAAATGGAGAAATGAGATATGTTGAATGATGAATCAGTGTACGAGAAGATGTAGAAATCAAAATCGCACCGGAATGTTAAGGAACATCGAAAGGAAAGGTTGTCAAAGCAAATGCTGACTTTAAAAGTAAGAGACAGTGAGAAACATAGCGAAAAAGAGCTGAGAAAAAAATTGAACCTGAAAAACAGTGGATGGTTAGACGCAGACATAGCGTAACAATTATTGAAAATTGCCTGGAATTTTGATAGTCAGCCAATCCTTTGCCGCTGTGTAGTTCACCTTAAGTAATATGGATCAACGTGGAACTCCGCAGTAACGTGATTAATGTCAGATTATTTCATTATTAATATTGAGTAAGCCAAACGCAAAGCAGACCAAACGAAGTGAATCCATCGATCGCTAAACTGCCTTTAACCATTAAATAATATGGAATTCGAAGGGGAAATAAAGTGTTATTTCATTCTAACCGGCTTCCGGTATTGGTGGTGAATAAGTTTACTCCGTGCCTATTATAGGTGTTCTTCCGTGTAATCACTGTTCACTGCCATAAAGACAACAAGCACAGAACATACAGTGATTAAAACCATGGAGGAAGGAAATATATGGAGACAACGCAAGCGACCTTCACCACGCAATGAAGTGAAGCCGGGCGGAGGAGGAGTGGGGGGAGTGGGGAGGCATGGCCTAACCCATACAGACACGGCGTATATGTACAAAAACCTCAAGGGGACTCTAGGATTAACGTAATGTCGCAATCTGGAGATGGATTATTATGTAACTCAATGAGACAAATAAAAAATGAAGAATAAATTTGTTTGATATCATGCTTAGTTTTCGAGATATTCTGTCTCAAATGTGAAACGATTTTGGTTGAAATTCAGGAGAAAAAATTGGTCAAAGTCAAATTTTATGACGGATTCTTATTTAAAAAGACGAGAGAAATAAAAAATAAAGAATAAAAATTTTCGATATCTCACCTGGTTCTCGAGATATACTGTATCAAATGTAAGGTGTCCTGAGTTGAAATGCAGAAGAATAATTTCGCAAAAGTCAAATTTAATAACGATTCTTATGTAACACGACGAGACAAATCGAAAATAAAGAATAAAAATTTTCTATATCTTGCTTAGTTTTCGGAATATACTGGGATTGGGTTGATATGCAACCTGGACTAAAAATTAATTCTGCCAAAACCACAATGAATTACATGGTGGACATGCAGAATGGATATTTCAGTTGTTTTTACTACCACTTGTGGTTAGGTTGAAATGAGTCCTAGCCCAGAATAAAAATAGTTATTTTGTTACCATAGATCGTAAGCTAAATTGGGACTAGCTGGAAGTGGAAGAAGTTTCCATCGCTATACACGTTTTGTCACTAACTTTGTTCTCATGAAATTACTAACAGTAATAGATAAATTCTTTGTCCCTTATGGAACAACAAAACCATTCTGGTACAGACTGCATTTAGACCTAACCACAATCTCCATTAAATTGCCGTTACAGAATCAAACTATGTAGACATACCCACACACGCGTATTTGAATCGCAAACTGTATTTGCGGTAACATCGTTTGCGTCATCAAGATTCTTAGATTGCATAGCATAATTTAACACATTTAATTTCATCATACAGTATAAACTACAACGTGACGAAGGAAAGTGCAATACTAAATTAACTGAACCGCGATGTAAAACACACCCCCTTTAAATCTCATTTTCAACACTCGTTAAAAAGTATTATGTGCAAAATAGCAAGGTATGCTGATTTTCTACACTACACCAACAAAAATTTGAGAACAAGTCATCCCATTGAGAGCTATGACTAAATATTTATAGACATGCGCCAAAGTTTACAATTCCCATTGACCACTTCAACAACAATTATTAGAATACAACTTACCTATGAAATGATATTTCAGGTTCTTTCCTCTCTTGTCTATTTGTGCAACCGTATGCAACACAAGATGGCATTATAAAACACTTATGCACATTACAAAATGAAATAATCAGAACATCAGACACAGTGTGAACTCGGCAATTGTTTGGGTTACAATACCGCTGCTGCCGCCATGCGGGAGAGTTTAGAGCCTGCTTCACAGATTTAACGTCACTTCTCCTCCATATATTTCCTTCCTCGATGATTAAAACAATCCATGTTAGTGGTGGGACTCTGACCAGCAACATGAGACCAGCGCCTCTACTGGGCCATCAAGGAAGTAATTCTGATTCAACACAGCTTGGGTAAACCCACTACTCGTATACAATTGAATTTGCTCAGATATTTTTATAATTAAATCTTTTTAGAGATAATTAATTTCCATTTTACCTCTCACTTCGTATAGTGTCTATTTTTCCTCTTGTCATCGATCATTAATCGATGAACCGAGAGTGGTGGGTGAGCGGTTAACGCTCTAGCCTCACATTCGGAAGGACGCCGGTTTGAATCCACGTCCGTTCAACCATATTTCGGTTTTTTCATGGTTTCCCCAATTCACTCCAGGTGAATGCCAGGATGCTTCCTTCAAAAGCAATTGCCGAATTCCTTCCCGTTCCTTGTCCCTAATCCTATCCAGCCTCTAATGACCTCGACGTCGACGAGGCATAAAGCCATAAGAAAAAAAATAATCTATGAAGAAATAAATGTAAAGCAAGTGCACTTGATATATATATCCCATCAACATTACGGGGATTAGAAACCGGCAAGTTCTGACTTCAAAGTGGCATTTAGTCAGCCTCATTAACAACATAAGCCGATTTGACTTCTCGGTTGTGCCCCGGATTAGGCGGCACGAGCGAACGAGCTTAGCATGCAAAACAGCAGAATGAAAACCAAAGATATAAACAGCGTCTATGAGAGTCGACCAAACAGATTACTCTCCCAAGTATATGTTTTCAGGGCCTTTAACATTGTATGTGACTGATGTATAATGACGCGTTCCGTCGTTGAAATAGATTGTGGAACATGTATTTGATTAATTGGGCGGTATATTTAACCAATTCAAAAGGTCGCTAATAATCTGAATAATGGATATATTCAAAAATATCCTTTAAAATTCTGTATTTATTTTTCTAATTTGTTCGCCTTAGTTTCAATTAGGTTCAGTAAATCAGATTTTCAGTTCGTGCAAATCATTACACCGAAAACTAATCTAGTTACTGAATTGCAGCACTGCTGTGTGTTGATGCTCGCCTGTTATTTTCTATAACTCATCCAGCGTAAATATTTTACTATCTTCAACAGCAATTTTATTCTTGCAATTTTTTTTGAGCATGCAAATAATTTTCATCAAAATAAATAAAATTTGGTATCAGTACTGAACACTATAAATGATACTTAAAGAAAGAAGATACGAACTTTAATAAGTCTTTTCCTTCGGGAAAAAACTACAGTAAGATCATGTATGGTATTATCGTTAATAAAGACTTAAGAACCAATGAAGGATCATAAACTCTCTTTTCCTCTCTCTCTCTCTCTCTATGTGTGTGTGTGTGTGTGTGTAACTATATGGCAATTATATTGCTTACAAATTATTGCACAATATTAGGGATGGGATTGGGTTTATTATCAAGGGGTAAGAGGTGTGTAAAAATGGAGTCACGACGTACTTGACTGAAAATCCAGTTTTTATCAGCCATTTTCAATCAAGAACTGATGAGGCCTCTTAGAGTCATGCTTACTGATCATTACGAACTTTTAGATGTGATACGTAGTCACATATTTCAGGGGAGGACTACTGAACCTCATGCTTGCCGAACGAAACCTATTCTAAAGGGGTGAAGTTCAGTGCTGTGATCTATATGCGAAGCGTGCAACATATGTCCTGTATGACAAGTTTATTTTTGTTTCTGAAATATGCAGTTCATCATGTAGAAATTGGGGACCATCCCAGCATTTTTCTCGATGAAAACTGATAACCATCTAAAAACAGTGGCTTGAACACGGAGCCCGGGATTTGAACCTGAACGCCTCATTGGCGAGCGTATTGTACTTGTCATAGATAAATTTACAGTAAATAACTCAGTTGTCATATATCAAGAAACTGAAAGGGACCATCAACCATCTAGGAGTTACATGAGTCCCATTTTACCCTTCTTATAATCTGGATATGAAATAACAATAACAAATGTGATTGGAGATTCTGTACTAGAATGAATAGATCGAATGTCATTCCTTCGATTCTCACACATAAAGATTTATTTTTGACACTGTTAACCTGTTGTTTACCTTGTCTGAAATTCGATATATGTTCTTGAAGTATGTTATGAATCCTGCCCGCATGGGATTCCGCATAGAACAGCAATTACATATCCAGCTGAAGCATTATTTTTTATGTAAAGCCATGAACTAGGCAAAATTAATGGCAACCCCAAAATGATGTCTTAATAGGTCTTTACTGCCTAGTGAAATAAAATTTATTATTCCGATTTAACGAGCTAAAATCTGTTGCATGCCCGGTGCTTGTTAGATTGAGTATTATTTAGCACAGAACGCTCTACTGCGCTTGAAAACGACGGAGGACTGAACGTGTAAAAATAAGGAGCTATATGCAGGTTCGGCCCAAGTGAACGAGCTACACGTGCTAAACAGCAGAAGAAAGAGCTAAGATACAAACATAGATTGCTATTCTTCCTATCCTAAGTCCATATTATACACAACGCCATAACAACGTCCCATTCTCATTAAATTTTTCTGTTTGTGAAATAGTGTTACATAGTAAGAGATTTATTTCACCTTGACACTTGCAACGTTTCACAGTTTTCTGTAGTTTTTATTTTAATTTTTTTTAATAGTAATAAAGGAAATTTAGTTAAAATAATATTCATTTGACTGTGAACTGAGATAATAAGATTTGTGATACACAATACTCAGGATACACTATAAACTTAATGAATACATACCAACTATTTTATTCTCAAATTATACTGAACAGAAAAACTCTTGAACCCTGAGAGCACTGATTCAATTTTTTTGAACCATCACCGTAGGGACAGTATGGGCTTGATTTGTTGTAAACAGTTTAGGCACCTCGAGGTACTACTTGCTAAAAACTAAGCAGCTCAGGTTTTGCGGGGTGGTACGACTGTTGCAGTGGGCAGTTCGATCTCTCCTAGGTCAACAGATCTTTATCTGAGAGTCAGACTGTTTGACCGAACGAACGGAGAAGTCGAGCTGATCTTTACTGTCCGTCGCCCAGTGATGATGTGATTCTCGTCAAAGATACCCTACCACCAGTCTTAGCTATTTCTTTAGCTCACGAGTAGATGACCGAGCGTTGTGGGTGATTGGTTAACGCGCTGGCCTCGCTTTCGGGAGGAGGTCGGTTCGAATCCCCGTCCAGGCATCCAGTTTTGGGTATTCGATGGTTTCCCCAAATAACTCCATGCGAATGCCGGGATGCTTCGTTTAAATGGCCATGGTCGGATTCCTTCCCGTTCCTTGTCCCCAATCCCATCCCGCTTCTAATGACCTCGACGTGATGAGGCGTAAAGCCATAAGTAAAAAATGAAGTAGATGATTATCGCCCAATCAAGAACGCTATGAGAGCGGTTCTCCTCCGATTCTCAGACAAACAAATAAACATCATTTTACTGTTTCTCCTGGCGTCAATCCTGAGATTTGTTCGTAATAAATGATAAGGTTTTTTTTGTATAAAGCTAGAATGTGCGTTCGGAAACGTTTTAAGAGAACAGTTAGCTGTCAAGGAAATTTTACTGCATTTTTTCACGCATGTTACATTCTAATGACGACTAAGTCTGATAAAACAGGCCCCGTCTGATGAGTGAAAGAGTTTTAGAAAATATCAAGCAAACATGGATTATGTCTTAAAATTTTCACTTCCAGTACTGCCACGCTGTCCACTGACTGTCGGTTTATGACGGCAATGGAATAAATGGAATAATGTACAGCAAGAAATCGAGATATTAAGTTTATTAAGATGGCTACTTTAAATTTCTGTTTGGAATACTATCACTACAGGTACATCATGATATGGATTAACTATGGTTCCTTCATCGCTTGTAATAATTTTTTTCACTCATTAAAAAAATATAATATTTATTTGATAAATACGATGTACCGCATCGAAAGGTATTGCTTTTAAGTATTGAGACCATGTAAACTTTGCTCAAATATCTCAAAGAATATTTTTTCTAGCCGAATCCCTGTATTAATGTACAAAATACGTAAAAACATAATCAAATTCCAACATCTAGAACTTTCAACCCTGAGAGCTCGTGGTGTGATATTAATCCTAACAATAACTTGTTGACGTCAGCAGACAGGCAAAATAAAAGAAAAAATGCAAGGAAGTTTACTGTACACTGTATGTAACCTAAAGTAAACTCTTATTGAAGCAATAAAGTGACAAATTTTGCAATGTAGAAACTTCAGATTTTTAGTATTTCAGCATCCCGAAACAAGGCTACCTAGCTGTTACTTCAACAAATGAGCGCTCCGAACGATTTGTCTGTTTATGACGTTTTAATTTTAAAATGTCATTTAGGCGTATACAGCGATTTATACAACTCAAATGGCAGATGCCATATTGTAAATGTTTTATTCAGGTGGATAAATTAGTACTTGTATCTACATAGTGAGGAGAGCAGAATGAATAAACAACACTTAATTAAAAACAGTCAGTTTTATAACAGACCTCACGGCTTACAGAAAACAAATTATTATCTTCTAAATAATTTATATGTGAAAAGCTTCTTTAAAATTCCTATAAATTTTTCCATTTGCCGCAGTCGTTTTCATAATATAAAACTTTCAGAAATGTAGACAGCAAATGTGAAACAGGGGGGCGAAAATTGTCAGGGTGTATTTAGGAGAGGCAGAAGCGTAAAAACGAGTTGAACTCCTGAAACTTTATCTGTACTAATGATAAAATGAAAATGCTGCAGATACAAACGTATTGTTTGATAAAATATTATAACTTTGTAAAGCCATTCCTTCCTTATAATCGAACAGTTCGAAATGAGTATAAAAAAGTCGGAAGCAACTTTGACAGAAACGGTAATAAAAACTTCTGAACACATTTTAACGAAACGTTACGGCTTTCATCACGCATAATTATAATATTTTGATAATATTGAGTTTTATTCAGAGCTGTTATATTTTTTCGTGTTTTATAGAATTTTGGAGTGTACAAACTACGAATGAATTCTTGGTAAATTGCTGCTAGCTGCTTTTAGATTAAAACCCATGAAAAAAAAAGAAGTTTCACGATCGAATGTTGTAATCACGTAATTCATCAATCAAGTTGCATTGCTGGACTAGCTTCTATTCGAAAATTAATATTTCAATTTGAGATTAATCGCTATTATATAATTAAAAGTAAGTTTGTGTGTGTGTGTGTGTGTTATCAGGTTATTCCTCTGTCTCCTGTAGATTTCTTTGACAATTCGCAGTTTTTTATTATTCTTTAACAGAAGCCAAGAGCAAAAGAGCAATCAGTCTGATGCACGATGGAGGCAGGTATTTGATTTTCTGATAGAAAAGGATATTCTAAACACTTCATAAGTATTTAATTGTGTATCTAGTTCTTTACGAAGAGTAATTACCTATGTAATATTTTGGTTCGAGCGTATCGGGAACACTATTGGTGTCATTAAGCCCACAAGATTATAATGTTATTGTTAGCTCCAAAGATATGTTAAGTCGCACTAAAACTATAGGCTGACGCAATTATATAATTTGTTACTGTAGTTTGAAGTTAGTAAAATAAATTAAATATGACAGCTAAGAACAACATAAGGAATGGAATTAGCAGATAGTGACCTTATAAGATAACAAAAAAAATTAGAAAAAGAGTAATTAGATTACCAAGTGACTTGCCACCGGAGCTTCATCGCAGTTAAATAAATTATAATAATAATAGTTTTATCTTTGATATGAAAGCTTAAGATAGTGTTGTCCCACTTCTGCCCCTATTGTTTATGCATTGTGGGCATCTACATTCTACACTCATGCAACAATACTTAGTTGCACGAAGTAAACGCACTACCTCTATTTTCTAATTTAATGTCACTCCGATTTTATGCACCTGTTAAGTAAGAATAAAATGGGAAGAACCTTGCAGTGAAACGAAATCAAATATAATTTGATGTTTGCCATTCGTTACACTGCCGGCTTTTCTTCGGCAATACAATGACGACCGAAGATGCTTCGCTCTCTGCCCCTAAATGTTGCTAAGCTAAAAAATAATACAATATTTTTTTATTTATGTTAGTATACTAACTTAAAATACTTTACCCTTAAATTAAAATTGTAACCCAATCAAGAAAGAAACGTATTTCGTTTAAATCTACATGCTAATTATTAAGATGCTCAGCCATCTTCCGATATTTTTGCTATACCTTTTGTACACAGAAGTCGATGCTATAGCAAACTAAGAATGAAGGTTAGCTGTATATCTTAGAGTAATATAATACACTGTCAGTAATAATCTGACATGTTTTACCTTTGCAAACCAATCATAAAGAAAAACATGTGTTTCTTGAATCTATTTGATACTTGTTAGTTTCATTTTTACGCAAAAACCAAGGGAATATTATCAAATAATTAGATAAACTACACGCGAAACGTAACTTACAACGATATACAGATCAATAATTATGTGATAAAATTGTTGATGATAGTATTATGTAAAAAAGATGAAGTAATAAACAAATTAATCGTAATTCGTTTTTCGAAATTCCCTTGGGCAATTCCCTTAGAAATTTCCTTAGAAACAGTTCAAAAACAATAAATATTTACGCCATTTTCGATAGGTGTTTTTACTAATGGGTATTATACTAGCCATTTATTAATAATATGTAAGTATAAGAAGGCCTCTGTGACATTTTTAATAAATGTTATTGCTGTTATGAAACATAACACGATAACTTGATACGAGAATTTAATAATAATACTATCAAGTTCTGCATATCATGAATCTTTCTCGAACCAGAAGAGTCATTAATTCCTCTTACTTAACCACCGATATACAATAGAAACCAGATACAATCATAGGTGAATTAATATAACTGTTCTCTGTAACTGACAAGAGGCACGGTACAGGCAACCGGTAGCCTGTTACAAGAGTAGAGCAAGGGAGAGCTGCTCTTTGATTAAACGCGATTGCAAATGCTGTGCAAACATTTGATCTAGGCCCAGCCTCTGATGAATTACCAGGAACAGGCGCAGGCATGACCCAGTTGCTGTCGTCACGCACATTGGCCAGCTTCACTCAAATGGCTGGCGCCAAAAGACCTGCTGCCACCTTAAAGGTGTCTCCAACACACTTCAAAGGCAGTAAACTACGATAACAGATAGGCAGCGTGATGATGACCTGCCATAGCGAACCAAGTGAAGGACAATCGGCGTGGAATAAAACCCAACGTCACCGCATGCTTACATGTCGTAATGTCTACACTTTTTAGATTGGTTTCTGTAATCTTCTAGGCAAACAGTGGGACACTGCCGTAACTGTGCATTTCACAAAAACGTCTCGCTCAGAATATGATGCGCATGTTACCCCATATCACCACCTCATCCCCTCCACTTCTCAACTTTCTTAGTACAGATATAAAAGACAGAACCCGTAACAAATTTTGATGAAAACAATATCAAGACAAATTATAAGGTAGAAAAAAAAGTGTTTCTTCGCCTTTTTTGTTTTTGTTTTTTTGTTTTTTACTTACGGCTTTACTCCTTGTCGACGGCTAAGGTCATTAGAGGCGGGATGGGACTTGGTACAAGGAACGGGAAGGAATTCGGCCATGGCCTTTTTGAAGGAAGCATCCCGGCATTCGCCTGGTGTGATTTGGGGAAACCATGGAAAACCCAAATTTGGATGCCCGGACGGGGACTCGAACCCGCGTCCTCCCGAAAACAAGTGGTGCTGTAATTCTCCATCGGGTTTAGCCGCAGGGAAAACTAGATTTTTTTTGCCAATAATGTTTCACGAAATGTTACGAGGAACACTACTCTTAATGCTAAACCAACAATAATACTAAAGAAATAAATTCGCTAGTAATGAGAAGTTTTCCACCTATAATCCACCAAATACAAGACATTAAGTTTGAATTATTTTATCTCTATTTTAATTGCTGAATGGTGAGATGATGCATATCATGTATCATCAGCATGAGGCATTAGTTTTTCGGGGCCAAATCGGTTAGAGACAGGTGATAAATGAATTTAACGTGTCAAGTTCCAAATTATTGAGCTGGGGACCGAGTCGTAATGTTTCAGAGTAATTGTCATACATTTGTGCTAAACTGTAATTATCAGGCTGGTTACAGAAAAGAGTTAAATCGAACAGCATATTAGACTCTAAGATCTGATATAAATGGGAAGAAATTTCGTGAGTTGTTTAAAATGTAAATCTCAGCAACATAACTCACGCTAAAAAAAATAATAATCATTTATTTGATGGCAAATAAACTGCTGGTGCTGTGTATGACAAATACTTAATCACCTGAGCAATAAATGAAATGTATTCATCGTAACAGTTGATTAGAACCACACTGCTCTACAAAACAAGAGAAATGAAAAGCCATATGACTCTTGCACTGAATTGCGTTAAAAGGTGAGAGTTGTTTGGAGCTACTGGAACCATTTAGCCTTTGCTTCTACAACGACTACGTCCACCAACCGGGCCGACGTTCTCAAAACTGAGACATAGCACAATATACACTGCAACACACGAACTCTTACCTAGATCACTCTTAATAATACTAAATAGGATGTAAATCAATAGAAAACAGTAAAACTGAGACGAGCCTCGCGCACTAATGTACTTAACTGTTTGGGTTTTCCATGGTTTCCCCAGATCACTCCAGGCGAATGCCGGGATGCTTCCTTCAAAAAGGCCATGGCCGAATTACTTCCGTTCCTTGTCCCCAGTCCCATCCTGCCTCTAACGACCTTAGCCGTCGACTAGGCGTAAAACCGTAAAAAAAAAGTACTTAACAGATACGGACAGTGCTACGTTGACTACCCTCCTTGTGTTTCGACTAATCAGGATATGTGGAACTACAACATAATTTTGCTAAAGTAACAGATTATTTCTTGAATCTGAGCCTTCGGTGCTGCATGTTGAAACATAATTCCACGTGTTTCGTGGAGAAATATACCTATATTCATAAATGGTCTTAGTCTTTAACAAAATATATCGACCAACTGTGCAACTAGTTTTTCAGGTAATACACTTTTACAAAAACTGATTTAACAGCCCACAGCCGGAAAATGTAAAATTAGTTGCTTTATCATTGTTCAGCAAATGAGCGGAAGACAATAAATAACAGACCCGTCAGCAGAGGCTTATAGTGGTGCTGATCTCATCAGTCAATCTATTGGTGCATGGAGTGTGTTGCAATGCCGACAATTACCAGAGATTTAACAGGCACCGCACTAGGCCAATATCAGATCTCATCGAGCAAAGCCAGTTAAACTATCAGAATTCACTTCGGTGACAGCGGCATATTGATCTATATTATTAACGGTCTTCCGATGTCTCTGGTGCCACAGGTGCTCGCGTTCATTAATCTGACACAAGCAGACTGCCGCAGTATACACTGAAACCATGAGGAGAATAAAAATCGTAGGAAGCATACGTCAACTTTTATCAAAATGTTGATAAATGGATGTAGTGCCGTTTTCTTTTTGTTAGCCTGTACAATCCACTTGCGGGGAAAATACGTTCCCCGTCTTTTCATAATGTCGATGAAGGTTCGAATATTTACATTCATGGATGATCACTTCAACTTCATAGTTAGGGGTTGAGTGGAGTGTTGACATCAGTCCGTAAACAGTGAAACCTATGTTCTGTACGATAAACTGTGTGAGCAGTGTTACTTCTGAGAAGAATGTAGGAATGGGAATTCGCTTTTATGATTACGGATAATCGAGTAATAATGTCAGATCCGTTGTTTGAACTTAAGACCGTTGTGGTTCCTTGTCTGCAGGATTGCGTGCAGAAAAACTGGTGGATGCGTCAGAACTTACAAATATCAAAGTTATTATATAATTTTGCTGATTTTTATTTGGAAGAACTCGGGTTTGAATCCCTGTCCGAGAACGCAAATATTGGTTTTCCATCGTTTCCATAAATCACTCCATCTGAATGCATTGATGGTTCCTTCAGAAGCCAGTGGCAGAATTTCCTCCCGTTTCTTATTGAAAATTTTATCCGGCTATAATGACTTCGACTTCGACGTCGACGAGCCATAAAGATTAAAGTTTGCAATACAATCATGAAAAGATTTCAATTTATAGTTTTTGTATTATTTAAATTATCCTCATGCCCCCACAAAGTGTTATGCATTTAGTGAAATTATCATTTTTAAACCACCAATTTATTCATGAATATCAAACATCGCCTTGACAACTTAAGTGGGAAATCCTAGGTCCCTGATTGCGGGGAAGTTTGTGCGCCTTGAAACGCGCTTCGCTGTTAACTTCTTTCTTTAACCGTTATTTTAGAACCAGAAATAATTTATATATATCTCAAATGACGGAGGCTCATTTTATAATAATTCCATTTTAATAACAACGATTCCTAAAGCTAAACCAGTCATACAATCCCCATGGGTCGTTGTTTAAGACTTCCTTTCCGAATAATTGCGGGTTCATGAATTGGTAATCTGATCTCACGAAGCGACGTCTACTTTTAAAGAAGTTTTTGAGTTCATCTGTTTGTTGATAATGACCAGCGAGTTGTAACGGGAAATTCAAAGAACGTATATGTAATATTCTCCATGGAATTTTAATCTTTCATTCAACTTTATTGAATGCTAAATAATTTTATTAAGTTAATTATTGCCTTCTTGGTACAATCAGCCCCGTTTCAGCCTGTCACAAATCTCCGTCCATATTGCTTCGTGGTTATCCCAAGATTGTGTGTCTATATCTGGATTTGTCAATATCATGTAGTTTGTTCCATAGTATAGTTGTTTTTTTCATTGATGGTCCTTGGCCCCCTTAGTGTATTGTAATAAGTCCATTCAGCTCCTAGAGCTGTTATCAGTGGGTTGGTAGACTTCTGGTTTGCCATGTAAAAATGGTAGGCCAGTTTTCGACCATTTGGCACAGTTACATCTTTTTATATAAAAAAATACGTATATACACAGTATATAAGACACAGAGTTATATACCGTAAGTGGCACTATGGTTCAGTTGACACAGTCAGTGCTAAGTCCTCTTTGTCGTACAATGCCGTTCAACCTCATATAATCCAATTAAATTGAATAAGTAATGCGCTTGTATCGATATTTGAGATCACATTAAATGTAATTTTGTAATATCGTTTTACCCTAGACGGGTTTCTCTGCACTGTTTATCACTGGATATCGTGCTAGTGTGATGATAAAAATCTAACTTATCTCACAACCCGAAGGCTGCATGCTAAGCCATTGTATCAGACATAGGATGGCCAGTACTTTTCCACTGGGACCTACAGTTTAATGTGGAATCCGAACCACGAAACATCCTGGCGTAGCTCATATGATAAAACTCTTAAAATATCCTTACCCCTCTCTGATGTGCACCGGAAAGCAAACTCCATATCTGCTTAGCCAAACCGACACAGTGATGGTAACGCAACGTTAAAAAATTTAAAAAAGAACAGCGTAATCAAGTTAATTTTCACTTTTACGAGTATCTGGAACTAATTTTCTCCTTTCTGATTCCTTAAAGATTGTCACGCCATATGTTGTCCTAAATAGGAATTTACACATTATCCTTGTCTGAATTTGCAGTAAATTTTACAAGCAGTCTGGTGGCTCTTTCTTTAAGGCGTCTGACTGCGAATCGTAAGATCATCGGGTCGAATCCCTGGCTCAGCGGGGATTTTCATCGACCCTTAACCCGATCTTCATCTCTAACACAGCTTGATGAGTAATGTGCAGTACGCCAGAACGTATCCGTGGTTCGGATTCCATGTTAAACTATAGGTCCTCTTTACCTGCTAAGGATTGCCGGAAATGTTAAGGCGTATATGGTATGGGTGGAATGCGCAGCCAATAGAAACCCTGTCACCTGGTCATTACTACCGCACGGAATTATTATTGTTATTAGTAGTATTAGTAAATTTTACGGATTATCTGCATGAACCAAATATTCAACAGATTTTTCCCAGTTTATAAATAAATTGTTTTAGCGACTAGACGAGGTGTCCCGTATACTGTACCTGGGAGTTCTCGTGTTTTCCAACATTCAAACAGTTCTGTCTTTATAACGAGATGTAATATGAATAGCATTCAATATAATTTATTCAAAAAATCAATAAATAATTTGCATATTGTTATTTTTAAATATGATTTTCAGAGCGGGCTTAAGTATTTTATGGATTAACTAATTCTTTCTGCTGTGAACGTTTTTACGTATATCAAGAATATGTTTTATTCTCGACATTTTCGTGGCCATCTTTCATTAAGGCTCTAATGTCAGACACAGCATCGGAAAAAAAATATGTAAATACGTTTAACACCATATGTTACTGCTAAGAAATTATAATAAGCTAGTTCTTCATCTCACTCAGGAGACAGTGCTAAAAATCACGACATATGTTTCTTCCAGTAGGAGCTGAATCATTATTATTATTTAAATATCACTGATATTCAGTTTTTCATGCACGTTACACGGCCAGGATACATGAAAAATTGAATCTGACATGCCGAAAAATCGTTAT